>JAWPEI010000022.1:0-432500 GCA_035578085.1 Solanum pinnatisectum | reverse complement strand
TATGATGTATCTCCTATGCTTATTTACCATGTTGATGTTGACTTATGTTTATATGAGTCTTACTTGGAGATTATGCTATGACTATGATGACCATGTTTATGTCTATGATTATGGTTTTGATATGTTATGATTGTGTCTTATGTTGACTAACCATTTTGAGATGCTCTTATGATGTTGTGTTAGCTTCCACACTTAGTACGTTTTGTACTAACACATATTGCCTACATTTCTAGGAGGCTAAGGAATATTGAAGGATTGGTGAGTCCTCATAGTTTCGAGGACGAACCTATGTCCTTTGCCATGTCATTTTATTTTATGTTTTAAGACTTTGTATGGTCTGCGTCCCAAATTTTATATTTCAAAGTTGTAATAGATGGTTTGAGACATAGTCTAGAAAGCTTCCGCACTCTTATATAAAGATTTAGAATAGTTGTTTTAAAAGTTTTAAATTTCCTTCGGGTTTTTCTATCAACTTATGCTATGATTATGCTAAAGGCTTGTATGAGACCCGTTCAGGGTCAAGTACACTGTGTCACGTCTAGGGGTGCTCTCGATGCGTGACAAACTTGGTATCAGAGCATAAGGTTTTGGAAAAATTTTAGGATGTCTCAAACCACGTCTAATAGAGTCTTATTCATCGGTGTGAGTCGCGATACATCTATGGGATGCTTAGGAAAAGTCTCACTTCTTCATTCTCTTAGTCATGCAGTAGAATTTGGTTTTAGTTGGTCCTTCTTCTAATCTGTGCCTTTGGCTGTTTCAGGGTATGGCTAATACTAGGGCTAATGCTATAAGGGTTGAGGAAGATGATGAGGAGCAAGAGGTTCCTCTTCAAGTTCCAAATAAAGTCCTATGACTAATGTGGAGATAAGGGCTGCTATCCAAATATTGACTCAAGCCGTTACGGCCCAAGTCACTAGGGAAGTAGTAGCCCCGCCTAATGATAGGAATATAGTTGCTTTGAGGGTGAGAGAGTTTTTGGGGATGAACCCTCCAGAGTTTTATGGCTCCAAGGTGGAGGAAGACCCTCAAGGTTTTATAGATGAGGTGTATAAGGTGCTTGCCATCATGTGTTTGACTACGGTAGATAAGGCAGAGTAGCCGCCTATCAATTGAGGGATATAGCTCAAATATGGTATGAAAAATGGAAAGATAATAGGCCTTTAGGAGCGGGCCCAATAGAGTGGGAAGGGTTCAAGGTAGCATTTGTAGATAGGTTCTTTTCCTTAGAATTGAGGGAATGAAAGATGCAAGAATTCATCAACCTTAAGCAAGGGGATTTGAGTGTGAAAAAGTATTCTCTTAGGTTCACCGAACTATCCAAGTATGCTCCAACCCTAGTGGCAGACTCAAGGGCTAGAATGAATAAGTTTGTAATGGGAATGTCCGAATTGGTAGAGAATGAGTGTCGTTCGGTAATGCTTATCCCTAGTATGAATATCTCAAGTCTTATGGTTCATGCCGAACAAATTGAGGAACAAAAGCTCAAGAAGATTAATAAGGAGGTTAAGAGGGGTAGAACCAATGATGGGAACTTTTCTAATGCTAGGCTGGATTGGCAAAGTAGGCCTAGGACTAAATCAAGGTATTCCGGCCAAGATTCTTCCAACACCCCTAGGTTTGACCTAGAGAAGAAATCTACTTGCTCCAAATGTGGGAGGAGTCATTATGGTAAGTTCCTAGCCGGCATGATTGGTTGTTATGGGTGTGGTAAGGAAGGGCACAAGATGAGAGATTGCTCGGTTCTAAAGGCTAAGGGAAGGGTAGATAAGAAAGCTGCCCCTAGTGGTTCGGATGATGGTGCTCAAAAGAAGAATAGATCTTATGCTCTCCAATCTAGAGAAGATCAAGAGTGATCTCCTCATGTCCCTTCCGGTATGTGTTTCATGCTTTAGTAAGTTTTCCAAAATTCTTGTCTTTTGTGACTTGTTAAGTTGGGCTATGATGTTGTTGTTGCTAATAATATGTTTAGAAAAGCATGCGTACGCTTACTCCCTAGGGGGAGATAGTGTGCCTATTTAGTGAGGTTAACTTGTGTTATGAGTTGCCCTATCTTCTTTATGTGCATGTCTATGAAAATGCTTAGGTCTTGTTAGAAATGACTTAAATGCATTGTTTTGCCTCTTGTTGTAACATTGTTCAGCTAAGTTGCATATGAGCTCCATGAGAGTATGTTGAGTATGGTTAGTTTGAGAAGGTAGTTCCTCTTATGAATATAATGAGTTATGAGAATTTCATGCATAAATGGGATGTTAGATGTAGTCCACTACTCCTTTTAGTTGCATTGAGCATGTTTAGTTAGAGATTGACGTTTCCCTCTCTTGTTTTGTGCATTTAGAGACAGCGCATGCATGATGGGCTGCTAGTCTTGAGTCGTTCCTATAAGAAGTGTTTAGAAATGTCATTCGAGTATAAATGTTCCCAAGGGGGAGATATTGTAACACCCGAAAAATTAGTAGACTAAACTAGATCCAAGAGGGTTCTAAAGTGTGATGTTGAGAATTTGATGTCGTAATTGAGACTTTGTGTGGTTAGAATGAGGAGTTTAGTGGATGAATGTTACAGTATGTATTAGACCTAGTAGCCTAGATGACCTTAGAGTTTGGTTGAGCTTAGGAAAGGCAAGTACCAAGGAAAAAGGGCAAGCCTAAGCCGAAAGGCTAAGACTGCCCGACCTTGGCAAGCTGCTGCCTAAGGGTTCACGACCAGTGGTGTGGATCACGATCTGTGAAGGGGTCCGTGGAGATGCCTTAGACACTTGGGAGTCAAGGCATTGAGGCCAAGACACTGCCCCAAGTTCATCAGGCACTTCACGAACCGTTGGCTTGACCACGGCCAGTCAAAGTGCCCGTGAAGGTGCCTTAGTGTTTTAGGGTCTCGGCAAGTTAGGGGAGCCACTGGTCAAGGGACCACGGGCACCACCACGGGCCGTGGTGCCCTTGACGGACCGTCTAAGTGGCCGTGGTCCCTAGGACGAGGCTGCAAAGTGAGGGACTTTTGGGTAAATTCCTATTCGACTTATTTTAAGTGGGGGTCATTTTGTAAGGGTTTTGTACACCCATAATTCCTATTCGCAAATAGTTCTCTCTCTAGAAGAAGAAGAAGAAGAAGAAGAAGGCAGAATCCTAGGTCGAATCCCCTATTTATTCAAGCTTGGTTAAGGTATGTGAAACTTATTCATCCATGGGTTCTTCCACCCATGGAGCCCCCATAGTTTTCCCCCAATTGTGAACTTAAAAACCCAATTCTAGCTAGGTTTGTGATGATAGTGTGGGTAAGGCTTGGGTATGATTCTAATCTAGTGGATATCACCCAATTATGATTGAATTGTCTTTGTTTAGTGATATTATGATGATTTCATGTGATTTATATGGTAAACCTAATCTAAATTGATGAATGTGATCTTTATGGGTTCATACCATTAGAGGCAAGGTTGAAGGTTTATATGTGATCTTCTTAATTCAATGCTATGTGTTGTAATTGATTAAAGTTAGGGTCATATAATCATGAATTGAATTAGACTCTATTGTATATGATTAATCTTGACTTGTGAAGTTAGAATTGAATTAGGACTAGAATCATCTAGTAATGAATGATGTGATCAAATTACCTTGAGATCTAGGTATAAAGAAGAAATGAAGAAAGAAACCTTGAGAGTATGGTTGTGATCCTAATAGCTAGGGCTTTAGGGTGAAGCTAATGTGATTACCTAGTGTTGCTAAGGGCTTTGAAAGTAAATTCTAAAAGAGAATAGAAGTCTAATGGGTTGAATTGTGGTGAAAGGCGACTCACCTAATCTACCTTATGAATGCTTGATAGATGAAAGTGATAAAATCACTTGAGCATGGATGGGTTTTCAAGGCATCCTTCCACGAGAGATGAGTGTTAAGCAAGGCTTAACAAGTAAACCTTGGGGTGTATGCTTGGCTCCAAGTGGATATTGACAATGAGATGGAGTGTCACACAAGAAAGGGTCCGGGCTCCAAGTAGAAAGGAGAACCACACCTAGTTGATGTGAGGACTATCCGAGTTCAAGGGGGAACTCTTATGTAGTAGAGTGTGGGTTTTCCCATAGTTAGATCTCATGAGGTGGGATCCTTCACGTAGTTGAGTCAAGGTTCCTAGTAGGAATCTCCATATCCATGAACTAAGACAAGCTTGAGAAGCATCTTATGTTAGTGAAACCTAAACACTTAGATGACCCATAAGGGATAGATACATGGCTTGGGTAGTATTATGGGATGCTATTCTTGTCTTGCACTTGTATGCTTTTCAGGTTACTTGAAAATGGTGCTATCATGTTATAGAAGACTAAGAGTTAATTATGTTGTTTTGATACTTACGATGAGGAATTGGCTTTTTATGATTATGATGTCTCTCCTATGCTCATTTACTATGTTGATGTTGACTTATGTCTATACGAGGCTTACTTGGAAATTATGCTATGACTATTATGACCATGTTTATGTCTATGATTATGGTTTTTATCTCTTATGATTGTGTCTTATGTTGACTAACCATTTGAGATGCTCTTATGATGTTGTGTTAGCTTCCAGACTTAGTACGTTTTGTACTAACACATATTGCCTACATTCTTATCAAATGTAGGGATTGGAGGCTAGAGTTGCTTCGAGATAGATTTCTAGGAGGCTAAGGAAGATTGAAGGCTTGGTGAGTCCTCATAGTTTCGAGGACGAACCTATTTCCTTTGTCATGTCATTTTATTTTATGTTTTAAGACTTTGTATGGACTGCGTCCCAAAGTTTATATTTCAAAGTTGTAATAGATAGTTTGAGAGATAGTCTAGAAAGCTTCCACACTTTTATAAAGATTTAGAATTGTTGTTTTAAAAGTTTTAAATTTCCTCCGGATTTTTCTATCAACTTATGCTATGATTATGCTAAGGGCTTGCATGAGACCCCTTCGGGGTCAAGTACGGCTTATCACCTCTAGGGGGTGCTCTCGGGGCATGACACATATATACAACATCATGATAATACTTCAATTACTCACACTATTCCTTCAAGGCCATGATCACAATATACATAGTAAGTAAACACCTCCACCTTTCAAGGTTATGATCACAAATCCTCAATTCACTAACAATTCACCATAATTAGGCATAGATGATTCTACAATTCAATAATCTAAATCAATTGAGGCATAATTCATCAACAATTCATTCATGATCAACAAACCCACTTCATAAAGCACAATTTACAAAATTGAGAAGAATCATGGGTTCTTGGAGCAAAATCATCAATTAAACATCAGTATAATCATAAATTGACATTAGAAAACCTTAAAAATTGTTTGAAAAAGGAACCCATGATATAGAGTAAAAAAACCAAGGTTTTTCATGAACTTGTAATTTTGAAAACTTCTTTGAAATTGACTCTAGGGTGAAACCTAACCCTAGATGAAGGATCACCATACCTTATTAGATGAATTCCCATGAAAATTGAAGAAGAAACACGTTGAAATGCCCAACCCTAGCTTGAACTTGACATTGATCTCCTATGGAGTTTCTAGAGAGAACTTTTTGGGAGGGAATGGTTTTGATTTGGGGAAATATGAATAATTAAATCTAAAATAGCTTTTTAATGTTTTAATACTCTTAAAATAACCGTCCACACACTAATTGGGACTTGGGGTGAATTGGTAAATTCACCCCTAGCTTGGCCATGTCACCTTGACAGATTGCAGGTCCAGTTCACGACCACCCATCCACGGACCGTGGATGGGTTGACAGCTCCATGCTATCCCACTGTGGTTCTTGGCTATGGCCTGTTTTTGGGGCCTTTGACCTACGGAGGCCATCCACGGGGCGTGGACCCCTTCCGTAGATCACCCCTTTTTGGCTAACTTTCTAGTATCAAGGGGTCTTGGAGGTTAGACTTAGAGTCATCCTCAAGGACCACTAGAGTGGTCCAAGGGGAGTCGTACCTTGACGTTTAACCCCTAAACCCTTCAACCTTGATTTGAAACAACATCCAACACCATCAAACCTCACACCAAACTCAAATGCACACACGTTAGGCTCTAGTTTCACTAGTTCGTTTTTAAGGTCGTTACTCTAAATCCTAAACCATAAACCCTAAACCCTATTCCCTCAATGCTAAACCCTAAACAACAAACCATAAACCCTAATCCCTAAACCTTTACCCTGAACCCTAAATCCTAAACTCTAAACCCTAAACCCTAAACCCTAAACACGAAACCCTAAACATAAACCCTAAATCCTAAACATAAACCCTAAACCCTAAACATAAACCCTAAATACTAAACTTGGAACCCTAAATCCTAAACCCGTAATCCTAAACTTTAAAACTAAATTCTAAACCGTAAACCCTAAACCCTAAACCCTTAACTCTAACCCTAAACCTAAACACTAAACCCTAAACCCTTAACTCTAACCCTAAACCTAAACACTAAACCCTAAATCTAAAACCCTAAACCCTAAAACTAAAACTCTAAACCCTAAACCCTAAACCTTAAACCCTAAACCTTAACCCAAACCCTAAATCCTAAAGTCTAAACCCTAAACCCTAAACCCTAAACCCTAAACTATAAACACTAAACCCTAACCCTAAACCTTAAATCCTAAACCCTTAGGGTCTACCAGATGTGATCTTTAAGAATGAAGACTTCATATTCAAACTGGCAGCAAAATGTAAATTTACCTCAATTGGAAAGTTTAGCAATACCATGCCTAAGGTCGAATTGATAAAGAAGAATTTTATCCTCCAAACTCAGTTATCTAGAGGTGTGAAAATTGCTCAATTTAATTCTAGGCATGTATACATTGATCTAGACAATGAATGGGATTACACAACTGTGTGGACTAAGAAGAAGATGACTATTGAGGGGCAGCTCATAAATCCAAACTTGGACTCCAACCTTCAGGCCTGAGGAGGAGACTCCAATAGTGACAGTTTGCATATGCCTACCTGAACTTCCATGGCACTGCTATACCAAAGAGTTTGTATCTATTCTCTTGAAACCTATTGGTAAAGTGCTGTATTTGACTCTGCATCTATCCAAAAAACTAGAGGTAGTATAGAAAAGGTGAAATAGAGGAAGATGGCAAACAATACCATATGAGAGTATCCTGGATTATTGCATGTATTGTAGACATCAGGCACACCAAGAACATGTTTGCAATATCAAAACAAGAGATGAGGACTACAAGAAGAGGAAGAAAACTGAAAATGAAAAAAGAAACAAAAATAAAGCTAAGACAAAGTCCAGCAGCAGCAAAAGGAAAGCATAACAGTCAGTCAACAGGAAGATCAGTGGCAAGAGCAAAGGAAGAAACATAACAAGATCAGTCACAACAATGGGGACAGGCCATCCTCACCTCATGATCAGGCAGCTAGTGAGACACAAAACCAAAAACAAGGTAAATCAGGTAAAGCTATTATCATCGCTCATAATAATTATATTGATCTGAATTCACAGGATCAAACCACAATCCAAGAAAATGAAGAAGTGCAAATTATAGAGTTTAATTCAGCCAAAGAGAACCATCATAGTGATGATTCAGGTAAAAATATAATTCAGCATGAATCCCAAAAAAGCTGAAAAAGCAAAATGTTGAATCACATAATGAAATTCATGACAGCATGCAAGCTCCCAAGACCACAAGTATTGACTCTATTCTCCGCACCCCCAGCTGTCCCCTTAATAATGCTATTTGTGTTGTTGAAGTTGAAGGATGGTTGGATGGAGGGTTACAGGAGAAAACTACTAACTTGCAGGAAGGGGTATCCAAAGAGGGGAATTTGACTCATGTTTTGCATGAGGGGTTACACACAGACCATAGGAAAGACCTTAGAGCTCCTGTTACCACTTTGCAAGATACAGCCAAACAGAAATCTCAGCAGGTTCAGGATAGGTCTTAGAAGTTTGATACTGGACAAGGGCAGGTTGAAGGAAAGCACAATGAAACTCAGGTTGAAAAACAAGTTCAGCAAGACAATAAAGGGAAACAAACTAGCAGCAATCAGAAAAGTGATTTGGATCAGGGGAAATCAGAGAAAGACAGACAAAAACTGATGGAATTACATCGGAGAAATAGTCCAACAATAAATCTCAAGGCAAACTGAATAAAAAGAAAAGAGACTCAATCAAAAAGAGACAACAAAAAGAAACAGAAATGCAGGTTGATAATAAACAGAAAAGTCACCAGAATCATACCCAGGGAAAGCAACAACAGGTTGACAGATCAAAGGATAGAAACACAGACTATGATGTGGTGCAATTTGAGGATGAGTTTCATAAGGATACACAATCTATAGGGGAACAAGTAGATGATGATGAGGAAACTTGTAACCATCTTATCAATGCTTTTGGATCCACATTCCAAAGTGAATTTCAAGAGGAAATTCAAGAGATTACTGACCAACAGGGACTTTTGTAACGACCCATAAAATGATAAGTTAAACTAGAGCCCAAATATGAGGGTTAACGTCTAGAGTTAAGGGCAACGGCTAAGGGTTTTGGGTTTAGGCCATGGTGAGGGACCAAGGCTGCCTAAAAACTAGGCCTAGCCACTGCCTACCATAACCGCGAGGGTCTTCACGACCCTGGTGGCCACCACGAGCCATGGTGCCACCCATGGTTGGTTAGGTAGTGTGCCCTAAAAATGGTGCCAAGCCAAGGCTCTCCTTCACGAGCCACTTCACGGCTTGTGGTCATGACCACGGGCCATGGGAAGGCTCATGTGATTGCCTTAGCTTGGTGTGAGTGGTGTAAAGTTGAGGAGGCTACTGCCTCAAAGACCACGGGCACCACCACGAGCCGTGGTGCCCTTGACGGTCCGTTTAGATGGTCTTGAAGACCACTTAGACTCTTGAGGGGGCAAGGAATGGAAGCCTTGAGACTGCCTCCATGACCACGACCATCACCACAACTTGTGGTCTTGACCAATGATCGTGGGAGGTCTCATGGTCCTACCTTAGGCCCTTGAGGTCTTGGCAAGGTGGAGAGGCACACTGGTCAAGGGACCACGGGCACCACCACGAGCCGTGGTGTCCCTCACGACCCGTTAAGTTGGGCGTGGTCCCTGACAGGGCTGCCTTAAATGAGGGCTTTTGAGTAAATTCCTTTTAATTATTTATTATGTGGGGTTGATTTTAATTATTTTATATCACTAGTATATACAGATTTAAGTCTTCAAACAAGTCATTTACTCCTTATTTCTCCAAAACCCAAATCAATTCAAAAGAGTTGCTCCTTCCAATATATCTGTCTCTAGAAGTTCTCAAAGAAGAAGAAGAAGAAGTGGGAGCTAGGGTTGTGGATTCACGGTGTTTCTTCCTCAAATTTCTTGGGGATTCACAAGCAAGGTATGGTGATCCTTCATCTAAGGGTAGCATTCACCCCTAGAGTCCATTCAAAATAGATTCCAAAGTTTTCAAGATTCTCAAAATCCTAGGGTTTTACTCTAAATTATGGGCTCCTTCTTCAAACGTTTTTAAAGGTTCATTAATGACAAATTATGATTGAATTAGTGTTTAATTGATGATTTATGGTGAAAATACTCTAAGAACCCATGAGTTTCCTCAATTCCTAAATTGTGCTTTTATGAAGAGGGTTTGTTGGTGATGAATGTATGTGAATAGAATTTGCCTTAATTTCTTTAGATTATTGAAGTATATCATTACCCATGCCTAAATTATAGTAAATTATTGGTGTGTTGGTGATTTGTGTTTCATGGCCCTGAAGGGCAAGCTATGAGCAAATTACATGTTGAAGTAGAATTGTGCTTGATCTATTGATCCACTTGAAAGGTGGAGGTGTTTACTTACTATGTATATTATTGTATTGAATTGATGGATATCTTCCTTGTACCTCTATATATGAAGGATCTATATATGATCATGTTTAGAATGTAATTGTGCTATTATTGAAAGGTTATTCTCAATTATGCACTTATGAATTTTGATGATGGAATGTGAAGGGTTCTTCAATGTATTGATGTATCTTGAATTGGTAGCCTTAAGGAATCCTTTTCTTGTATTGATGAATGTATCTTGAGTTGATGAATATGAATCGATAGGCCTATGGCATTCTTTTCATAAATGATCTAAATGTAATGACGACTCTTGAATCGATAGGCTTATGGCATTCCTTTCCTAATGAGTCAATGTACCTTGAATTGATAGGCTTATGACATTCCTTTAATATGTATAATGATGTGAAGATGTGTAATGCCCCGGAAATTAGTAGACTAAACTATCTACCAAAAGCTATGGCGCTAGAGTGTGATGTTGGGAATTAGAGTCATAGATGAGACTTTACGTTCTTGGAATGAGGGGTTTAGTTGTTGAACGTCAAGGTATGTGTTAGACCTCATAGCTTAGAAGACCATATAGAGTTTGGTTGAGCATGGGAAGGGCAAATGCCAAGGTAAAAGGGCAAAGCCTAAGCCAAAGGGCCAAGGCTGCCAACCCTGGCAAGCTACTGCCCAAGGGGTTCACGACCACCTTCACGACCAGGGTTCATGACCACGGTGCATGAAGGGGTCCGTGAAGACCCCTTAGCATTGTGGGAGGTCATGCCTTTAGGCAAGGCTACTGCCTAAGGGGCCACGACCATCACCACGGCCGTTGGCTTGACCACGGACCCTGGGAGGTCTCGTGGACTTCCCTTAGCCTCAAAAGAGGTTGACAAGCTAGGAAGGGTAACTGACAAGGGATCATGGGCACCACCATGGGCCGTGGTGCCCTTGACAGTCCGTGCAAGTGGGCATGACACCTGGACGGGGCTGCCTAGTTGAGGGGTTTTTAAGTAATTTCCAAAACATCTAGTTAATTAGTGGGGTCATTTTATATGTGTTTTATTCACCTATTTAAGGGATTTAAGTCTTTATCCCCCACATTTAAGTCACATTTTATAAGACCCAAATAAAAACCGCAACTCACTCCTCTCTCAAATATTTCTCTCACTAGAAAACCTCTATTGAAGAAGAAGCTAGAGGTTGAAGCTAAGGTCAAAATCAAATGTTCCATTGCTAAAGGCTTGTGCTAGGGCACTAATTAAGGTATATTTAGATTGTCATATGGGTTCTTCCACCCATATAGTCCCCTAAAAATCCCCAAGATTTGTGAAGAAGAACCCCAATCTAAGCTAGGGTTACTTCCAATGTATGGTTTTTAGATGGGTATGATCCCAATTGGCTGGGTAATGCTTTATATGTGATTAATTTAGTGTTGATTCATGATATTATGATGAATTTATGTGAATTCCATGATTAACCCTAGAAATCAAAGTATGTGGGTTTATGTCTTTTGATGAGAAATTTATGATTCTTGATAGATTCTCTAGAATTGTTATCATATATGGAACTTAGTTAAGAATATGAATATGAAATCATGAATTGAACTAGAATTATGAATGTATGATAGACCATGAATGGTAATGATAGAAATTGGGACTTTATGATGAATTATGCATAGAATTGCCTATGACTAAGGCTTGTGACCAATATGTCTTGTGATCTAGTCTAGTATAATGATTATGGAGTAAAGCTTGAATGTAGGGCTTGAAGTCATAATGTTGATCACTAGGGCTTATAGGGTAAGTCTAATATGATGAGTAGTTTGCATATGAATGATACACTAGAGGGTAGAGTTGTTGTGGAAGGCTTCCACATGACCTATCTTGTACTAAATGAATGCATGTATGTAGAATGTGAAATGTCTCCTCACATAGAATGATTCTAGAATGAAAGGATAATCACCTAAAATGAATCAACGCATGTTAGAATAGAATATCTTGAAGTTGTGATGTATGGTCCCTTCATGTATAGCTTGTTTATGTAGCTTGAGTTAGCATTGCAATGATGCTTTTCATGGTAGCTTGAATTAGCATATGTGGGGTTCTATTCATGGTAGCTTGCATTAGTATAGGTGTGGTAGCTTGGGATTGAGGATCAACACTCTCCTAAGGGTAGCTTGAACTAGCATTGCAAGGATGCCTTCATGATAACTTGATTTGGTCAAGACCAATTCATGATAGCTTAAGTTGAGGATTCATAATCCATGAAGGGTAGCTTGCATCATATTGAATGTTTGCAGGGTATCTAGGTTGGAATACTTGTATTCTTCCTTGGATAGCTTGGATTGCATGATGGTGTGTTCTCCAAGGTAGATAGGTCTAGACTAGTAGGGTGCTATTCCTTGATAGTTTAGTATATGATAAATATAGTAAACTTTGAGTAAGCTAGCCTAAAGGAGTACTTAGTGTGAGTGGTAGTATGGGATGCCATTCATACATGGCACAAGTATGACTTGAAGCTACTTATGAAGTGTCCTCTTATGTGACGTATGTTTTAGCTTGGATTGTTGCTATAGTTGCCTTCCATTACAGATTTGACTTAAGATGGTAGTTCCTTGTCTATATGAAGTAGGCCAAGAATGATATTTATGACTAGTAAGCATGAATAGAGTGACTTCAAGATATGCTTAGTGTGAGGGGTATTATGGGATGTCACTCATGCGTTGCACAAGTGTGTCTTGGGGTTACTTAGGAGTATAAGTGCTCTTATGACATGAAAACCTAGGTCTTTATCACGACCCAGGGGTACCCCCTAGACGTAACATGGCGTACTTGACCCCGAAGGGGTCTCATACGAACCCTTGCATCATAACATAGGTAATAGAAATGAAAATATGGAATAATTTAAAACTTTTACAATCGAAGTCATTTTTTCATAAAGCAAGCAGAAGTCTTTCTATACTCTTTGACACAAACCATCTAACATCATACTTGAGTAAAAACTCTTGGGACACAGCCCATACAAGCTCTAAAACATAAAGAAATGACATAAGAAAAACATGAGTTTGTCCTCGAAGCTATGAGGACTCACCAAATCTTCAACTCTTCTTGCACCTTAGAAACCTAGCCTCCAAAGCAACTCAAGTCTCCAAACCCTACATTTGATTTGAATGTAGGCAATATGCATTAGTACAAAATGTACCAAGTATGAAGCTAGCATAACATCATAAGAGCATCTCAAAATGGTTAGTCAACATAAGATATAAGCATAAGAGATAATAACATAGCCATAGCATAATCATCAAAGTCATAGTAAAATCTTCAACATAAGCGCCATATAAACATAAGTCAACATAAGACATAGTTAATGAGCATAGGAGATAAGTCATAATCATAAAAGCATAATTGACTCTTAGTCATCTTTACCATAATAGCACCATTCTCAAGTAACCTCAAAAGCATACAAGTGCAAAGCAACAATTGCATCCCATAATACCACCCAAGCCAAGTATCCCTCTTTGGTCATCTTAATCATAGTCTATATGCATGGTTAAATCTTAATCTTCTTTACCATAAGGGTACTATACTCCTAAGTAACCTCAAAACACACTTGTGCAATGCATGAAAGGCATCCCATACTACCTTTCACACTAAGCATAGCCTTGGAGTCATCTTAGTCATATCCACCCTCCTTTTGGTCTTACTATTAGCTTAGTTCATATAGACAAGAGAACTACCACCTTAGTCAATCATATCTTGGAAGGCAATTATGGCCACAACCCAAGCTAAGTCATACTACATAAGGGAACCCTTCACAACTTGCCTCAAGTCATATTTGTGCCATGTAAGGATAGCATCCCATACTACAACCCACACTAAGTACTCCTTTAGACTATCATGAATGTTCACTAGTTGGGGACTAGTCCCTCTATTCTATTTACCTCTATTCAAGGCTACCAAGGAATAACCCCCTAATAGGCTAGACCATGCTATCATCTTACTAACATACCTAGGTTAAGCTAAGCTATCTACCTTGGATGACACATTAACATGCAAGTCCAAGCTATTCTAGGAAGGGTACAAGTGTCCTAAGCTACCATGAAATAGTCCTAAATCAACTAAGTCATGCTACCCTTACAAGTTTACTAGAATACAAATGCAAGCTTATCCATAGGGGAGTATGATTCTCAACCCTAAGCTATCCTTAGGAGAGTATGAGTCCTCAATCCCAAGCTACCATGACTAACTTAACTCAAGCTACCCTTGACATGCATCGTACATTTCAAGGTCAAGCTACCCTTAGGAGAGTATGAATCCTCAATCCTAAGCTACCCTTAGGAGAGTCTAAGTCCTCAATCCTAAAGCTACAATGAAATGGTCTTGGCCAAACCAAGTCAAGCTACCATGAAAGCATCTTAACAATGCCAGTTCAAGCTACCCATAAGAGAATATATATCCTCAATCCTAGCTACCATGACTACTACTAACTCATGCTACCATGACATGCATTATACAATGCCAAGTCAAGTTATACCTTAGGAGAGTATAGATCCTCCATCCCAAGCTATCAACCTTGGTCTTACCCTACTAAGCCAAGTAATACATGAAGGGATTTATACATCACAACTTCAAGCTATTATAGTCTAACATGCTTTGATTTATTTTAGGTTATTAAAACAACCTAGAATCCTTCTATGTGAGAGAACCCATGGATCTCTAGCAATTCATGCCTAAGTGTGTAGGAGAAAGAGAATACACAAAAAGATCACATCATCTTGACGTTACCCCCAAAGCCCTAACAATGATGGCTACAAGCCCTACTTTCAAGCTTAACTTTATTCTATTATAATTCATGTCTATATTACAACCTATTAAATCACATTCTTTACTACTAAGTGATTCTAGTCATAATTGATTCGTAAAGGTTCATGTAACACCCCAGAAACTAGTGAGTTGAACTAGTGTGTTGTAAAGTCTTGTAGTGGAGTTTTGGAGTGTTGTATGAGGGTTAAAACTCATAGAAATGACTCTAGTACTTAGAATGATATGTTTAGGGGTTAAACGTTCGGGTACGACTCCCCAAGGACCACCCAAGGGGTCCTCCCCAACTCTGCCCAAAAAGCTGTCAAAACAGCTTGGTTCACGGGTCCAATTGACACCCAATAGATCTACCTACGCCCCGTAGGTCATGGGCGTAGGTAAGGCCTGAGTTGGCTTGCAACATTTGAGCCTCAGGTCCAAATGATGGATCCAAACCATGCTTAGTCAACCCATCCACTATAATGACTCAGAAAATGATAGGTTAAACTAGAGCGTAATCATGGGGTTAATATCAAGAGTTAAGGGCTAAGGCTAAGGGCTTTGGGTGTAGGCCATGGTTTGGGAACCTAGGCTACCTAAAACTTAGCCTAGCTATTGCCTGCCTAGGCTACGAGGATCTTCACGACCCATGGTGGTCACCACGAGTGATGGTACCACCCGTGGTGGCAAGGCGGTATGCTCTAGTAAGGTGCCAAGCCAAGGCTCCCCTTCACTAGCCACTTCACGACTCGTGGTCATGACCACGGGCCATGGGAAGGCTCGTGGGGCTGCCTTAGCTTGGTGGGGGATGTTGCAAGTTGAGGGAGCTACTATGCCAAAGTTCACGGGCACCACCACAAGCCGTGGTTCCCTAGACGGTCTGTGAAAGTGAACTTGGAGTTCACTTAGGCTCAAGGGAGGCAAGGCAACTTTGCCTAGGTGTTGCCCATGACCACGAGCTTCACCACGACTCGTGGTGTGAACCATGGATAGCTTCTGTGGACTTGCCTTGGCCTTGGAGGGCTTGGCAAGGATGGGAGGCATGCCGCCTCATGGACCACGGGCACCACCACGAGCCGTGGTGCCCTCACAACCCATTTAGTTGGGCGTGGTCCCTGATGGGCCGCCTCAAGTTGGGGTTTTTTGGTAATTTCGTTTTAATGTGTTATTATGTGGGGTTGATTTTAAATGTCTTATATGATAAATATATAAGGTTTTAAGTCTTTTAAACTAGTCATTTACTCATTTTTCCCAAATCAAATCCCAAAGTTCTCTCTCTATATGTTTCTCTCTAACTCAAGGAAGAAGAAGAAGTGGGAGCTAGGGTTTTGGTTTCAAGGCTTTCTTCATCAAATTTCTTGGGAAATCTTAACAAAGGTATGGTGATCCTTCATCTAGGGTTAGCTTTCACCCCAAAGCCAATTTCAAAGTCAACTTTTAAAGATTTGAAGTTCATCAAAATTTAGGTTTTTACTCAACCTCATGGATTCTTTCACCAAATAGTTTTAAAAGGTTTCTAATGGCATCTTATGGTTATATTATTATTGTATTGATGATTTAAGATGAAAATACTCCATGAACCGATGATTTCTCTCTATTCCTAGTTTATGCCTTTATGGTGTATTGTTGGTGTATTGGTATGTGAGGTTTATGGCCTTAAAGGCAAGATATTAGAAGCTATTTGTTGATTTAGAATGGTTAACTGATTTTGATCCACTTGAAAGGTGGAGATGTTTACTTATTATGTACATTGTGACCATGGCCTTGAAGGCATAGTATGAAAAATTGAAGTGTTATCATCACATTGTATGAATGTGAATTCAATGAAGCTGATGTGATCATGTTATGAATGTAAATGTGTTATTATTGAAAGGCTATTTCTCAATTTGACGCTCATGAATGTTAATGATAGAATATGAAGGATTCCTCAATATAAAATATACCTTGAATTGGTAGGGCTTATGCATTATTTTCTTGTATAAATGATTACATTGTTGATTGTTGAATCCTTGGATCGGTAGGCTAGTAGCACCCTTCCACTCATGTTAATAATGAACCTTGGGATCGTTAGGCTTATGGAACCCTTCTATGAAGGTTAATGATGAGCCTTGAACCGGTAGGCCTATGGCACCCTTTCAAGAAGGTTAATGATGAGTCTTGAACCGGTAGGCCTATGGCACCCTTTCAAGAAGAGTTAATGAGCTTTCCTAAATGTACCTTGAATCTGTAGGCTTATGGCACCCTTTCATGTGTAATGAATGAATTGGAGTCGGTAGGCCAATGGCATCGCTCATATGTGATAATGTCACGGTAATGAACTATTCTATCGGAATGTAGGCTAAGCACCGAGTGGATTTGGTTATATGGAAACTCCCCCAAAGTTAGGCATGAGTTTCAATGATCGTCTACCTTATCCCATAAACTATGTGCCCGCATAGGTCTAGCTAGTGGATCCACCTAAGCTATATGAACCGGTCTTCCTTAGGCAAGCAGACCACCTCTTTATGGTGTGGGGACTTATGACACCGGATTCCATGACAAGCTCTCATGGTCTATGTCGGTTAACACTTACTTCCCATCATGTGAGATTTCATTGTGGGTCTTGATAGGTTCTACGAAGTGTAGGTAGTAGTATGGGATGTCACCTATACATTGCACGAGTAGGCTTTGAGAGGGTCATAGTGAGTTTCTCTAAATCTTAATGGCTATGATATGAAAGTGTATTAAATGGAGTAATTGAAGAATGGTAGCTCCTAAATGCTTAATATGATATATATGCTATACTTGGGTTATATTATGAGCTACTTTCCCTTGTCATGCCTTATGAATCAGTCTTTTATGTATGAATATGGCTTAAAGATGAAAGGAAATGAATGGTAAATTCACTTTAGGTGACCTAAATGTGGAGCCCTAGTGTGTATGGTCGTATGGGACGCTATCCATACATTGCACAAGGCATAGCATAAGGGTTGCTTGAGGTAAAGGTCCAAGGTAAAGGTAATGGTTTCAATGTGATATTGTTTAAGTGTGAAGTTATGACTTATATGATGTTAATGCTTGTATATGATGTCTTTTATGTTATTGTACATGATGTTTCAAAAAGTGGCATAATGCATGGTTTCCAACCAAAATGCCCCCTTTTAAAGCATGTTTTGCATGGCCATCATACTTAGTACATTTCTGTGTATTAACCCATATTCTTCATGTTTTTACTACAAGTGTAGGTTCCGGCAAGTGATTCCTCCTAGCTAGTTTGATGTGTTGGATTGCTTTTCCTCCAAGACTTGGTATGTCCTCATGGATTCAAGGAGAAGACTTCTAAGTTTCTTTTGTTCATGTAATAGACATTTTTAGTAGTTGTATTGATTGTAAAGGATTGTGTCCCTAGTATGCTCTAAAATTGTGTCTAAGTTGGCCATGTGAGATTTAGACTTCCATTGTATTTCAAGTTCCTCTTTTAATGAAGTTTGATATTTTGGATTTAAATGAGTTTTAATTCCACACTATTTCTATATCGAATGCAATGAAATGCTATGAGGCTTGTATGAGACCCCTTCGGGGTCGAGTACGCCATGTCACATTCGGGACCTAGAGTCGAGTCGTGACATCCATGGTCAGTGGATGGGGACTAGTGGATGCTGCCAGATTTTTGGTTTTTAGTTTTTAAGTTAGTGTTTAAGGGTTAGTTTAGTAATTAGTTGAGGGGTTAGCAGGGACGAATAGTTAGTTAATTAACCTCCTATAAATAGTAAATAGACCCTAAACTAATCACTTTAACTCATTCATCTAAAGACCCCTAAATCCTCTCAAGAAATTCTTTGTCTAGAAGACAAGAAGAAGAAGGAGAGAAGAGAAGAGGGCAGTAGCTTAGGGCGATTTTCCCCCATTGGTTCAAGCTTTGTTTAGGTTGTGTGAAGCTTATTCATCCATGGGTTCTTCCATACATGGAGCCCCCTTAATAATCCCCCAATTGTGGATCAAAAGCCCAATTCTAGTTAGGGTTGTTCTTACATTGTGGATAGGGCTTGGGTATGATTCCAATCTAGTGGATATCACCCAATTATGATTGATTTAACATTGTTTAATGATAATATGATGATTTCATGTGATTTCTATGATGAACCCTAATCTAAATTGATGAATGTGATCTTTGTGGGCAAAATTGAAGGTTCTAAAGTGTTCTTCCTATTTCAATGCCTTGAATAATAATTGATCATAGTTAGGATCATCTAATCATGAATTGAAATAGACTTGATTGAATAGGAAGGATCTTGACTTGTAAAGTTAGAATTGAACATTTATGATCAAGTATGACTAGAACCACCTTCTAAAATGAACAATGTGATTGAATAGCTTGTAATTTAGACATGGATAATGATAGAATGAAGTTAAGCTTGAAAATAGGGCTTGTAGCCATCATTGTTAGGGCTTTGGGGGTAAAGTCAATATGATGTGATCTTGTGGTGTATTCTCTTTCTCTTATACACTTATACATGAATATTCTAGGAGATTCAAGTTCTCTCACATAGAAGGATTCTAGGTTGACTTAATAACCTAAAGTGAATCAAAGCATGTTAGACTAGAACAGCTTGAAGTTTTGACATATGATCCCTTCATGTGTAGCTTGACATGGCAACGCAAAACCAAGATAGGATAGCTTGAAGTTGAGGCTTGTGTTTCCTTCATGTATAGCTTGGCATATTAGAATAAGACCAAGGTGGATAGCTTGGGATGGAGGATCTATACTCTCCTAAGGGATAGCTTGACCTAGCATTGTAGAATGAATGTCATGGTAGCATGAGTTAGTAGTAGTCATGGTACTCTAGGATTGAGGATTTACTCTCTCCTATGGGTAGCTTGAACTAGCATTGTTAGGATGCTTTCATGGTAGCTTGACTTGGTTTGGCCAAGACCATTATTTCATGGTATCTTTGGGATGGAGGACTTATACTCTCCTAAGGGTAGCTTAGGATTGAGGATCCATACTCTCCTAAGGGTAGCTAAACTTGCATTGTAAGGTGCATTTCAAGGATAGCTTGAGTTAGGTTAGTCATGGTAGCTTGGGATTGAGGACTTATACTCTCCTATGGATAGCTTAGGGTTGAGAATCATACTCCCCTAGGATAGCTTGAATTTGTATTCTAGTACACTTGTAAGGGTAGCATGATTTAGTTGGTTTAGGACCATTTCATGGTAGCTAGGATAGGAAACTTGTACCTTTCCTAGAGTAGCTTGGACTTGCATGTTAGTGTGACTTCCAAGTTAGCTGGCTTAGCTTAACCTAGTTATGTTAGTAAGATGATAGCATGGAGCCTATTAGAGGGTTATTCCTTGGATAGCTTGGACTAGTATGATAGTATGTCTCAATGGTAGCTTGACTTAGCCTAGTATGGTCATGTTGGTAGATTATTAACTTGGTCTGGCCTAGTAGGGTGCTATTCCTTGGTAGCCTTGAATTGATGTCTTATGCTCATTCATGTGCGATGACTTGCCTAGTACTAAATAGAAAAGCACCTTATATGAATAGAGGCATATTGTCAAGAGGGATAAGTCCCCAACTAGTAAACATTCATGGTAGTCTAAAGAAGTACTTAGTGTGGTAGTAGTATGGGATGCTATCTATACATGGCACAACTATGACTTGGGGCTAGTTGTGAAGGGTTCTCTTATGTAGTATGACTTAGCTTGGGTTGTTGCCATAGTTGCCTTCCAAGATATGATTGACTAAGGTTGTAGTTCCCTTGTCTATATGAAGTAAGCTTATAGTTAGACCAAAAGGAGGGTGAATATGACTAAGATGATTTCCTGGCTATGCTTAGTGGAAGGGTAGTATGGGATGTCTTTCATGCATTGCACAAGTGTATCTTGAGGTTCATTAGAAGTATAGTACCCTTAAGGTAGAAAGACTTATGACTTAACCATGCATTTAGACTATGATTAAGATGACCAAAAAGGGGTACTTGGCTTGGGTAATATTATGGAATTCTATTCTTGCTTTGCACTTGTATGCTTTTGAAATTACTTGAGAATGGTGCTATTATGGTATGGATGACAAATGGTCAATTATGCTTATATGATTATGACTTATCTCCTATACTCATTAACTATGTCTTATGTTGACTTATGTTTATATGATGCTTATGTTGGAGGCTATGCTATGACTATAATGATTATGCCATGACTATGTTATTATCTCTTATGCTTATGTCTTATGTTGTCCAACCATTTGAGATGCTCTTATGATGTTGTGCTAGCTTTCGTACTTGGTACATTTTGTACTAATGCATATTGCCTACATTCTAACCAAATGTAGGGTTGGAGGCTTGAGTTGCTTTGGAGGCTAGGTTTCAAGGATCTAGAAGAGTTGAAGATCTTGGTGAGTCCTCATAGCTTCGAGGACAACAACCACTTTACCTTTATGTCGTTTCTTTATGTTCTTAGACTATTGTATGGGCTGTGTCCCAAGAGTTTATTCTAAAGGTTGTATTAGATGGTTTGAGACAAAGAGTATAGAAAGACTTTCGCTTGTTGTTTTTATGAAATATGACTTTGGTTGTAAAAGTTTAAAATTGTTTTGTATTTTCAATCTATTACCTATGTTATGATGCAAAGGGCTTTTAGTCTACCCTGAAGGGGTCGAGTATGCGTGTTACATCTAGGGGGTACCCCTGGGTCATGACAAACTTGGTATCAGAGCATAAGGTTTTGGGATAAACTTTAGGATGTCTCAAACCACGTCTTGTAGAGTCTTATTCATAGGTGTGAGTTGCGACACATTTTATGAATAGGAGGATATTGGATGCTTAGGAAAAATCTCACTTCTTCATTCTCCAAGTCATGCCATAGATTTATAAGCTCTCTCTCTCTCTCTCTCTCTCTTATCCCTTATTCGATGGTCTTTAGGATGTCAGTATTAGAAGGGTTTATGCTATAAGGAGTGAGGGAGAAAGGTTTGTTGAGATGCCAATTATGGCTATGTGACTTGGTAAGATTTGAGATGATAGGCTTTGATGTTGTCTTTTGTATGAGTGATGCTTCATTTTTGCCTTTAAGGTTATGGAAGATGTTTAGAAGAAATTGTGTAGGCTTACTCCCACGGGGGAGATAGTGTGCCTACCTAGCAAGGTGATAGTGAGATTATGTTTAGTTGTTGGTAAGACCCGACTTAGTCATGATGAGTTTGGAAGTATGTTGATAGATTGGTTGATTAGGATGTTTGTAATGCCTAGATGGGTTGAGTGACTAGACTCCTCTAAGAAGGGTAAAAGTGTAATTCACCATGGTTTAGAATAATCTTGTGTTAGGGATGTAAAAGCTTAAGTGATGACTTACTCCGACCTTAGAATTGAAAGAATTGATGCTTGAAAGAGTTTGTATAGGTTTGCTCCCAAGGAGAAGATAATGTGCTTAGATAGCAAGGTTGTTGAGTATCCTTGATGTTCATGAATTAGGGTTGCTCTAGTTGTGGTGAGGGTGGAGACAATAATGAAAGATTGCCCTAAGGCTAAGGTTAGAAGAAGAGAAGGTAAGCAAGTTGCCTTTAGTAGTGGGGATTTAGAGCCTCAAAAGAAGAATAGGTTTTATTCTCTCCAATCTAGAAAAGATCAAGAGTGATATCCTCATGTCCCTTTCCGGTATGTGTTTTATGCTTTAGTAAAATTTCCAGATTTCTTGTCTTTTGTGACTTGTTATGATGGATTTGAAGTTGTTTTTAGTATGCATGATGTTTAGAAAAGTTTGGGTAGGCTTACTCCCAAGTGGGGGATAGTGTGCCTATCTAGTAGAGTTGTTGTGTGCATTATGTGTTGCCATGATTTCCTTATATACATGTTCATGACATTGCTTAGGTCTTGTTAGAGATGACTTTTATGCATTGTTTCCTCATATTGTGGTGCATGTGAGTAGAGTTGCATATAGGCTTCATGAGTTGGACTGAGCATGCCCTAGTTTTTAGTTGAAAGATTTCCTCAATGGATAAATGCTTTATGAGATGAACTTTGTATTTAGGCTCCAAGTGTATGTGTTGAGCATGTTTTAGCTAGGAGATGTTAGTTCCTCCTTGAGAATGAATAGATATAGAGTTTAGTGCATTTTGGGTTGGTAGAGGTAGTTCCTACTCCCTTGTGTCGCTCTGAATGTGTTTAGCTCGGAATTAAAGTTTTCTTCCTTGATAGTGTGCATAAGATGTAGTACATGCATAATGGGCTGCTAAGTGAGATTTTAGACTTTATGAAGTGTTTAAAGTGTCATTTGAGGATGAGTGTTCCCAAGTGGGGGATAATGTAACACCCCGAAAACTAGTGAGTTGAACTAGTGTGTTGTAGAGTCTTGTAGTGTAGTTTTGGAGTGTTGTATAAGGGTTAAAACTCATAGAAATGACTTTCGTACTTAGAATGATATGTTTAGGGGTTAAACGTCCGGGTACGACTCCCCAAGGACCACCCAAGGGGTCCTTGAGGAGGACCCCAACTCTGCCCAAAAAGCTGTCAAAACAACTTGGTTCACGGCTCCAATTGATGCCCAGTAGATCAACCTATGCCCCGTAGGTGTAACGACCCTAAAAATGAACTAGTGAAACTAGAGCCTAACGTGTGTGCATTTGAGTTTGGTGTAAGGTTTTATGGTGTTGTATGTTGTCCCAAGTCAAGGTTGAAGGGTTAAATGTCAAGGTACGACTACCCTTGGACCACCCTAGGGATCTTTGAGGAGGACCCTAAGTCTAACCACCCAAGACCCCTTGAAACTAGAAATTTGGCCAAAAATGGGTGACCTACGGAAGGGGTCCAGGCCTCGTAGGTCCATCCACGCTCCTTGGATGGCCTCCATAGGTCAAGGGCCCCCAAAACAGGCCACAACCACGAACCAGGAAGGGACAGCACGGAGCCGTCAACCCATCCACGGTCCGTGATTGGGTGGTCGTGAATGGCACCTATGTTGCTGTCAAGGACACGACCAAGTGAGGGGTGAATTGGTAAATTCACCCCAAGTCCTAATTAGTGTGTGGACGGTTATTTTAAGTGTTTTTTAGGTATTTTAAGAGTATTAAAACATTAAAAAGCTATTTTAGATTTCATTATTGATATTTCCCCAAATCAAAACCTTTCCCTCCCAAAAAGTTCTCTCAAGAAACTCCATTGGAGATTAAGATCAAGTTCAAGCTAGGGTTGGGGATTTCAAGGTGTGTCTTCTTCAATTTTCATGGGAATTCATCTAATAAGGTATGGTGATCCTTCATATAGGGTTAGTTTTCACCCTAGAGTCAATTTCAAAGAAGTTTTCAAAGTTACAAGTTCATGAAAAACCTTGGGTTTTTTACTCTATATCATGGCTTCCTTCTTCAAACGATTTTAAAGGTTTTCTAGTCTCAAATTATGATTATATTGATTTTTAATTTATGATTTTACTCCAAGAACCCGTGATTCCTCTCAATTTTTAAATTGTGCTTTATGAAGTGGATTTGTTGATCTTGAATGAATTGTTGATGAATTATGCCTCAATTGATTTAGATTATTGAATTGTATCATCATATATGTCTAATTATGGTGAATTTTTGGTAAATTGAGGATTTGTGATCATAGCCTTGAAAGGGCAAGTTTGACCTAATTTTCATGTTAAAGTATAATTGTTCTTGAATTGTTGATCCACTTGAAGGGTGGAGGTGTTTACTTGATATGTATATTGTGATCATGACCTTGAAGGCATAGTGTGAGTAATTGAAGTATTATCATGATGTTGTATATATGAATGTGATGTGAAGTATGTGTGTGGTCTAAATGAATGAATGATGGTCATGTTTAGAGGCTAATTGTGTTAGGATTGAATGTTATCTCTCTATTAACACTTCTGGATGATATTGATTATGTGGAAGGCTATTCTCACATACACACACATGAATGAAAGAATGAAGTTTTAATGATAATGTAATGATGAGTCTATTGAAAGGCAATTCTCATATTGTACTCTAATGAATGTTAATGACTTGTTGTGGAAGAACTTTCTCACAATAATGGGTGTTTTTAGGTGAAAGGCTATTCTCATCTTTGAATCTATGAGCTTTCCAATGAATGAATGTTGGGTTGGGATGGATGTTCATCCGGGAGTTGAGGCGGGGTATCTAGTAACAATCCCTTATCCCATAATAAAGTAATATAATGAATGTAATGTATTCCTTGGGAATAATGGTAAGCACCGAGTGGATATGGCTTGAGATGGGTACTCATTCGGGAGTTGAGGTGGGGTACTTAGTAGCAATTTCGTGAGATGGATGCTCATCCGTGAGTTGAGGTGGGGTATCTAGTAGCAAGATCCCTCTCTCATAAACTATTTGCCCACATAGGTCTAGCCAGTGGATCTACTTAAGGCTAAACAAATGATGGTCCTACCTTAGGCAAGTAGGAATCCCTTATCTGGTGAGGGTGACACCGGGATTCCATGTCAAGCTCACATGGTCTATGTCGGTTAAGGCTTACCCCCACAGAGAATGTTAATGAACTATGGCTTCTTAAGGATGTACTACTTAGTGTGGGTGGTGGAATGGGACGCCATCTATGCATTGCACAAGAAGACATTTGAGAAAGTCATGGTGTGTTCCTTTATAATGTTGA
This sequence comes from Solanum pinnatisectum, assembly GCA_035578085.1. Taxonomy (NCBI): domain Eukaryota; kingdom Viridiplantae; phylum Streptophyta; class Magnoliopsida; order Solanales; family Solanaceae; genus Solanum; species Solanum pinnatisectum. The sequence goes on along the minus strand of JAWPEI010000022.1, from coordinate 407,313 downwards.
TGAAATGAATGGGCTCTTGTGATGATGTGTTAATGAAGAATATTGATCATAGGCTAATGAATGAAGGTGCTCTTAATGTAATGAAGCTATTGAAGAATGTTGACTCTTATATGCTTAAATGTAAAGATACATGCTATACTTGGATTGTATTATGAATTACTTCCTTGTCATGACTTATGGTATATGAATGTGCCTTGTCTATGGTTACTTCAAAGGAGTACTTAGTGTGAGTAGTAGTATGGGATGCTACTTGTACATTGCACAAGTATGAGTTAGATTTGTCTTGGATGTTGTTCTTAACCTTGATGATGTGACTCTTGTAATGTTTATGTCTCTTAAATGCTTATTGTGTAAATGTGGAAAGGTTGAATGGCAAGTTCACTTTTGGTGACCTTAATGTGGTACCTTGGTGTGGATGGTGGTATGGGACGCTATCCATACATTGCACAAGGTATAACTTGAATGTTACTTGAGGTTAAGGCTCAAGGAGAAGGTAAAGGGTTATATGTGATTTTGACTAAATGTGAAATATGTGACTTTGTATGTTGGTTGTGACTTATAATATGCCTCTTTTATAAATGTTCATGAAGTTTCACACAAATGGCATACAAGCATGACTTTCAAACAAAATGTCCCTTTTAAAGCAAGTTTTTGCATGGTCATCATACTTAGTACATTTTTGTGTGCTAACTCATATTTTCTTATTTTTACTACAAGTGCAGGTTCTGGCAAGTGATTGCATTCTCTAGTGAAGCTTGGGATTAGAGTTTCTCTCAAGACATCTTTTAGTATGTCCTCATAGATCGAGGACAAGAACTTTATGTTTCTAGTTTTTATGTTTTAAGACTTTTGTTAAGACTTCGATTGTAAAGGGCCGTGACCCTATCTTGTTTCAAGTATTGTCTTAAGATGGCCAGGTCAGACATTAGACTTCTGCTTTCTATTAAATGAATGGCTTTTTATAGATTGTTTGGTTTTTGAATAAAAAGTTTTAAATTTCGTACTATTTCTATTACCTATGTGATGAATGAATGCTATGAGGCTTGTATAAGACCCCTTCGGGGTCGAGTACACCGTGTTACGACTAGGTGGTGCTCTCAGGTCGTGACAAACATGGTATCAAAGCACAAGGTTTTGGGAATGCTTTTAGGATTGATCACAACACATCTTGAAGTCGTGCCTTAGAGTTTAGTTGTATAAGTTTCCTTTTCCTAATTCTTCTCTTGTGTTTATAGGACATGAATACAAGGGCTAACCCAAGAAGGATGGAAGAGGAGGTTGTGAATGAGGGAGTTCCTCCCTAAGGCTACCAAGGCCCTCAAGGTGGCTGTCAGGACCCGAGAGCACCCCCTAGTCATAACACGACGTACTTGACCCTGAAGGGGTATCATACAAGCCCTTAGCATCATCATAACATAAAGACATAGAATAATGCGGAAAAATTTAAAACTTTTACAATAGAAGTCAACTTCCTTCATTAAGAAAAATAGGAAACTAGACTTGTCTCAATCCCCATCTTGACATAAGATTACAATTAGGGTCAAAGCCCTTACGTCAATGAAGTTTCCAAATATAGGAAATACAATATAGTCTAGAACATAGAATGTAAACTAGAAACTAGAATCAATGATATCTTGTCCTCGAACTTGAGGACTCACCAAGCTTGTTAATAGTCAACCCAAGCTTCACTTGAAGAAGTGGTAGTCTCAACGATCGAAACCTACACTCATAGTAAAAAGGTAGAGAAAGGGGTTAGCACAATTAATTGTACTAAGTATGAAAGCATGCATAAAAACTGTAATCATGCCAAAAAGGGACATTTAGCTGAAGTCATGTTAGGCTCTAGCTTAGGCCGTTAGATTTTCGGGATGTTACAGTGGCCAAGCTCCTCAAGACCCTCAAGTTCCTAATGATGAAGGGGTCATGTCTAATGTGGATATAAGGACAGCCTTCCAAACTTTGACCCAACTCATGATGGTTCCAGCTCAAGCCGTCACCACTCAAGCTCAAGCCTTAACGGCCCAAGTTTATCGAGATCTGGGGCCTAGGGTATTCGGCAATGAGAATACTATGAAGGCTAAGGGATTTCTCTAGGATGAACCCTCCCGAATTTCTAGGTTCCAAAGTAGAAGAAGACCCCCCCCCAAAGGTTTGTTGACGAAGCTTGCAAAATACTTAGTGCCATGGGAGTGTCTTCAGAGGAGAAGGCGGCGTTAGCCACCTACCAACTCAAAGATGTAGCTCGAATTTGGTTTGAGCAATGAAAAGGAGAGAGGCCAAGAGGAGTGGGTCCCATAAATTGGGAGGTATTCAAAGAGGCTTTCCTTGGTAGGTTATTCCCCTTAGAGTTGAGGGAACAAAAGTTGGTAGAATTCATTAACCTTCGTCAAGGGGGTATGAGTGTGAAGGAGTACTCTCTTAAGTTCACCCAACTCTCCAAATATTCACCTACCTTAGTGTCAAATTCGAGGGCAAGAATGAATAAGTTTGTAATGGGAGTTTCCGGGTTAGTTGAGGAAGAGTGTTGTACGGCAATGCTCCATCGTGATATGGATATCTCTAGGCTCATTATTTACGCTTAGCAAATTGAGGAGACAAAACATAGGAAGATGAATAAGGAGGTAAAAAGGGCTAGGTCCGAAGAACAAAGTCAACCAAGGTCCAAAAGAGGTTCTAAAACCAAGATTCTCCTATGGTCAACAATGATAGGGTGTCTAACCCTAAACCTCAAGGAGGGAATAAAGGTGGTTCTTCATTTGAATGGTCTATTTGTGCCAAGTGTGGGAAGCAACATTTGGGTAAGTGCCTTGCCGGCACGGATGGGTGCTTTGGGTGTGGAAAGAACGGTCATAAGATGAGAGATTGCCCAACACTTTCGATAAAAGGGACAGAGGCCAAACAAGCTTCTCATGATGACCCAGATTTTGATGCTCCAAAGAGAAACCATTTCTATGTGCTTCAGGCTAACAAGGACAAAGGAGCTAATCCGAATGAGGGTATCGGTAAGTTATACAGTAAAACCTCGATAAAGTAATATTCGATAAAGTAATAATCTCGCTAAATGAATATTTTTCTCCGGTCCCGACTTGGGCCAGTTATATTAAAGTAATATTCTCGCTAAATGATAATAATTAAAAATAAAGTATTAAAGGCCCAGAAAAAATATAAAGTTATAATTACTAGAATACATCAAGAATTTATATATATTTAATCAGTCAATAATACTAAACCAATAACTATTTCTTTTTAAAATATGATTCTATAGTTGATTGTTTTCCTTCCCACCAAAACCAAAATTAATCTCATCCTTAAATTTTTGAAGAGCGAACACAATTTCCAAAATCTTTTTTTCGTGTTGTACCAAATAGTTTGACAATGTAGTCATTGCTTGAAATGCCACCTTTGACGATACATGTGGGACAATGCTATTATCATCTTGTTCAGGATCATTCTCATCATCATTATTCATTACAGATTGAATAATCTCTTCCTCCATAGGTGATTCCATAACTGTATCATTCTCATTAGGATAGTTCAAAAGATGTTAAACACCTAGTTTTTTCCTTTTATAGTTAACATAAAATCTCTTCATATTCTATATACATGAATACAATTAGAAATATTAAAGTTCACTAAATTCGTTTAGCTTTCCTAGATTTAAATAATAAATATGCAAAGATTACACTTTTTAGTTTCCAAAATTTAAACTTTTGAAATTCTTAATTCAAATATTTTTTTTTCTTTCTTATGGCACATACTACAAAATACTCTCTAAAATAATAAATATTTATTTATCGATAAAAAAATATTTTATGCATTTATCGACAAACTAATAATCTCGAGAAATGAATATTTTTTTCAGTCCCAAGTATATGTATTTATAGAGGTTTTACTGTAGTTCCTTTTTGTTTTGATGAGATCCTTATGTTGTTCCATGATAGCCTTAGTTGGATTTTCTCCTAAGTGGGGGATGGCATGTTGAATAGTAAGGTTGTTGAGAGTATTGATATCCTTATCTCTTTCCTTCTATTCTTATTCAAGCTTGAGACCAAGAGTTCCTTGTAGCTTGTTTCATGTTTTGGAGTCATCTGTGAATTTGAGTTTCCATGGTCTCCTTATGTTATGCATGTTCTATTTGAATTCTTGTTTAAATGAGAAAATGAGTTTTCATGATTTATGTTCCTCATGTTGAATCACATTTAGTATGAATTGTCTATATGCTTCATGAGGTTAAATGTTGAACATGCCTAAATGTGTTGTTATAAAGAAGTTGCATAATGTGCTTTTATGAGAAAATTGCTTAAATGTGCTTAATAACGTTGTGATGAGAATGATGTGGTTTGGAGAAGGAAGTTCCTCCAATGTAATGAAGAATGTTAAAGTTTTGATGCATAATGAATTTGTAGATGTAGTTCCTACCTTCTTATTGTGTTTTGAGATTATTGATGAGGAGTTGATGCTTCCTCCTATGTTTATGCATTTATATTGATGTTGCATGTATGATTGTCATCTACTAGTCTTGATTCGTTACCCCTTAATGTGTTTAAAGTGTCATTCGAGGACGAATGTTCCTAAGTGGGGGATAATGTAACGACCCTAAAAACGAACTAGTGAAACTAGAGCCTAACGTGTGTGCGTTTGAGTTTGGTGTGAGGTTTGATGGTGTTGTATGTTGTCCCGAGTCAAGGTTGAAGGGTTCTGGGGTTAAACATCAAGGTATGAGGAGGACCCTAAGTCTAACCCACCAAGACCCTTGAAACTAGAAAGTTGGCCAAAAAGGGGTGATCTACGGGAGGGGTCAACGCCCCGTAGGTCCATCCACGCCCCGTGGATGACCTCCGTAGGTCAGGGGCCCCCAAAAACAGGCCACATCCTCGAACCATGGAGGGATAGCATGGAGCCGTCAACCCATCCATGGTCCGTGATTGGGTGGTCTTGAATGGCACTTGTGTTGCTGTCAAGGACACGGCCAAGTGAGGGGTGAATTGGTAAATTAACCCCAAGTCCTAATTAGTGTGTGGACTGTTATTTTAAGTGTTTTTAGGTATTTTCAGAGTATTAAAACATTAAAAAGCTATTTTAAATTTCATTATTGATATTTCCCCAAATCAAAACCTGTCCCTCCCAAAAAGTTCTCTCTAGAAACTCCATTGGAGATCAACGTCAAGTTCAAGCCAGGGTTGGGGATTTCAAGGTGTTTCTTCTTCAATTTTGGTGGGAATTCATCTAATAAGGTATGGTGATCCTTCATCTAGGGTTAGTTTTTACCTTAGAGTCAATTTCAAAGAAGTTTTCAAAGTTACAAGTTCATGAAAAACCTTGGGTTTTTTACTTTATATCATGGGTTCCTTCTTCAAATGATTTTAAAGGTTTTCTAATGTCAAATTATGATTATATTGATGTTTAATTGATGATTTTACTCCAAGAACTCATGATTCCTCTCAATTTCTAGATTGTGCTTTATGAAGTGGGTTTGTTGAGTATGAAATGAATTGTTGATGAATTATGCCTCAATTGATTTAGCTTATTAAATCGTATCATCATGTATGTCTAATTATGGTGAATTGTTGGTGAATTGAGGATTTGTGATCATAGCTTTGAAAGGGCAAGTTCGACCTAATTTTCATGTTAAAGTATAATTGTTCTTGAATTGTTGATCCACTTGAAAGGTGGAGGTGTTTACTTACTATGTATACTGTGATCATGGCCTTAGAGGCATAGTGTGAGTAATTGAAGTATTATCATGATGTTTGTATATATGAATGTGATGTAAAGTATGTGTGTGGTCTAAATGATTGAATAATGATCATGTTTAGAAGCTAATTGTGTTAGGATTAAATGTTATCTCTTTATCAACACTTATGGATGATGGTGATTATGTGATAGGCTATTCTCACATACACACACATTAATGAATGAATGAATGAATGAAGTTTAATGATAATGTTAATGAATGATGAGTCTATTGAAAGGCTATTCTCATATTGTCTCTAATGAATGTTAATGACTTGTTGTGGAAGAACTTTCTCATAATAAGGGGGTTCTTAGGTGAAAGGCTATTCTCATCTTTGAATCTATGAGCTTTCCTATGAATGAATGTTGGATTGGGATGGATGCTCAATCGGGAGTTGAGGTGGGGTATCTAGTAACAATCCCTTATCCCATAACAAACTAATATAATGAATGTAATGTACTCTGTGGGGAATAATGCTAAGCACCGAGTGGATATGGCTTCAGATGGGTGCTCATTCGGGAGATGAGGTAGGGTACTTAGTAGCAATCTCTAGCACCGAGTGGATAATGCTAAGGTTTTCTTTTAGGTTTTTAGGGTTTACTGTTTAGTGTTTCTTAGGGTAGGTTAGGGTTTATGTTTAAGGATTTCTTTTTGAGTTTGTTCAGGATTTATAAGGGCTTATGATTTTCTAAAGGTTTTTTTAGGGTTAAGGCCTAAGATTTAGGGTTTACGATTTAGGGTTTAGGCTCTAAGGTATAGGGTTTCTTAGTGTTTAGGATTTATTGTTTAGGGTTTCTTAGGGTTTCAAGTTTTAGGTTAAAGAGTCTTTTAGGGTTTAGGGCTTTTTTAGTGTTTCTTAGGTTTAGGGTTTTTAAAGGTTTTTCAAGTTTCTTAGGTCTTTTTAAGATAAAGGGTTACTTAGGATTTAGGGCATAGGGTTTTAAGTTAAGGATTTTTGTAGGGCTGAGGGTTTTAGAGGGATATATTGTGTTTCTTAGTGTATTATAGTTTTAGGGTTTTTAAAGGTTTCTAGGGTCTGTTAGGGTTTAGGATTTATCAGTGTTGCATAAGGCTTGGGGTTTAGCCCTATGGTTTAGAGTTAGGATTTAACGTTTCTTAGGGTATAAGGTTTAGCGTTTAGGGTTTCTTAGGGTTTTGGGTTTTAGGTTTTGGTGTTTTTAAGGGTTTTTTGGGTTTAGGGTTTTGGGCTTAAGATTTTCTAGGGGTTTTTTTAAGTTTGGAGGATTTTTTTAGGTTTAGGATTTTAAAGAGTTTTACGATATTTTTGGTTTTTTATAATTTAGGGTTCTTTTAGAGCTTAGGGTTTTAAGTTTGTTGTAGGGTTTTTAGGGTTTAGGCTTTTTAAATGTTTTTAGGGTTTTTTTATTTCTTAAGGTTTAGTAAGGTTTCTTAGGATTTAGCACTAGAGTTTAGGGTTTATGTATATAGTTTAGCATTTAGGGTTTCTTAGGTTTTAGTGTGTTAGCTTTAGGTTTTCTATTTAAGGGTTTTTAGCATTTAAGGTTTAGGGCTTAAGTTTTTCTAGAATTTATTTAGGTTTAGGATTTTTATTATTTTTTACGATTTAGGGGTTCTTAGGGCATAGGGTTTCTTTAGGATTAGGGCTTAGGATTTTAGATTTAGGGTTTTTTAAGGGATAGGATTTTTAAAGGTTTTTTTAGGGTTTAGGTTTTCTCAGAGTTTAGGGTTTCATAGTGTTTAGGGTTTCTTAGGGTTTCATAAGGCTTGGGGTTTAGGGTTTCTTTAGGTATATAGTTTAGCATTTAGGGTTCTTAGGGTTTAGGTTAAGATTTTATTCAAGGGTTTTTACGGTTTAAGGTTTACTGCTTATGTTTTTCAAGGATTTTTTTAGGTTTAGAGTATTTTTAGGTTTAGGGTTTTAAAAGGTTTTTTTAGGATTTTTTTGGTTTTTTACGGTTTAGAGGTTCTTAGGATTTAGGATTTAGGATTTTAGATTTATGGTTCTTTAGGGGTTAGGGTTTTAGGATTTTTTTTTTTTGTTTTTTAGGGTTTAGGGTTTGGGTTTTGGGCTTATGGATTTTTAAGGGTTTACGGTTTAGGGTTTAGGGGTTTTCAGTTTTTCTTTAAGGTTTTTTAGGGTTTATAATTTAGTGTTTCTTAGGGTTTTTTAGCATATGTTAGGGTTTAGGTTTCAGGATTTATAAGGGCTAATGATTTTCTTAAGGGTTTTTTAGGTTTAGGGTTTTAAAAGATTTTTCGAGGTTTTAAGGGTTATTTTAGAGTTTCTTAATGTTTAGGGTTAGGGCCTAAGATTTAGGGTTTACTGTTTAGGATTTAGACCCTAAGGTATAGGGTTTCTTAGGGTTTAGGATTTAATTTTTTTAGGATTAGAATTTATTTTGGTTTAGGGTTTAGAAAAGTTTTTTAGAATTTTATCTGTTTTTACGATTTAGGGGTTCTTAGAGCTTAGGTTTATTTGGGTTTAGGGCTTAGGATTTTAGATTTAGGGTTTTTAAGGAGTTAGGGTTTTCAAGGGATTTTGTAGGTTTAGTGTTTTTAAAGTTTTTTTTTTTAAGGTTTAGGGTTTCATACGGCTTGGGGTTTAGGGTTTTTCCCTAAGGTTTAGGGTTTAGGGTTGGTTTAGCCCTAAGGTTTAGGGTTTCTTTGGGCATATAGTTTAGCATTTAGGGTTTCTTAGTGTTTAGGTTTTGGTTTAGATTTTTTATTTAAGGGTTTTTAGGGATTAAGGTTTAGGGCTTATGTTTTTCTAAGATTTTTTAGGTTTATTGTTTTATTAAGTTTAGTGTTGTTAAAGGTTTTTGTAGGATTTTTATGGTTTTTTACGATTTAGGGGTTCTTAGGGTTTAGGGTTTCTTTGGGTTTAGGGCTTAGGATTTTAGATTTAGGGTTTTTTAGAGGTTAGGGTTTTAAAGGATTTTTTAGGGGTTTAGTGTTTTTAAAGGATTTTTTTAGGGTTACGATTTTCTTAGAGTTTAGAATTTCTTTGGGTTTAGAGTTTCTAAGTGTTTCACAAGGCTTGGGGTTCAAGATTTTCCCCTAAGGTTTAGGGTTTAGTGTTTCTTAGGGTTACGGTTAACGTTTTACGGTTTCTTAGGGTGTATGATTTCTTATGTTTAGGCTTTTAAAGATTTTTTTAAGGTGTTGATCTAATATGCTTACGATATCTTATATGCTTATGATATGTCATCTTAGGGTTAGCTTGGGATCACTCGTGATCCTAGGTCTTGTATAACGTCAAGCGGGTAGCCTCGGGGAGTGACAAAAACAATGTTTGAATAAAAGTCTCTAACTGACTAGAGATGCTGGGACATGCCCCCGACTAACTCTAGCAAAACTAAAACTAAAATGAAAGACTGAATATAAACATGTCAATCGTTCTCGAAGAATGAGAACTTACCACAGATATTGTAGAATACGAATCGAGAACCAATCTACAAGTGATATGAATGATGAGCACCTAAACCTACATCACAAGAAGATATAGCCCAGAGTATGTATCAGTACTTGAAATGTATTGAGCATGCATGATAGGATAAAGCTGAACAAATATATATAACTAAACAAAACATATTGAAAAATGATATAATTTGTACATGATGACTAATACTAAAGCATACTGAATATGAACTAACTGAATACAATAACCAAGTACTGGGGTTTAGGGCTTGGGGTTTGGGGTTTATCCCTAAGGTTTAGGGTTTAGTGTGCCTTAGGGTTTAAGGTATATGGTTTCTTGGGGTTTAGAGTTTAGCGTTTAAGTTTCTTAGGTTTATTTTGGGTCTTTTTGGGTGTAGGGTTAGCTTGGGATCACTCGTGATCCTAGGTACTATATAATGTCAATAGGGTAGCCTCGGGGCGTGACAAAAACAATGTTTGAATAAAAGCCTCCAACTGCCTAGAAATGCTGGGACTTGCCCCAGCTAACTCTAACAAAACGAAAACTAAAATGGAAGACTAAATATAAAACACATCAATCATCCTCGAAGAATGAGGACTTACCACTGATAATGCTGAATACGGATCGAGAACCGATCTACACGTGATCTGAATGCTGAAGACCTGAACCTACATCACGAAAAGATGTAGCGCAGAGTATGTGTCAATACTTGAAAGGTAATGAGCATGCATGATAGGATAAAGTTGAACAAATATATATAACTAAACAAAGCATACTGAATAATGATATAATTTGAACAAGATGAATATACTGAAGCATACTGAAAATGAACTAACTGAATACAATAACCAAGTACTGGGGTTTAGGGCTTGGGGTTTGGGGTGTATCCCTAAGGTTTAGGGTTTAGTGTGCCTTAAGGTTTAAGGTTTATGGTTTCTTAGGGTATAGAGTAAGCGTTTAGAGTTTCTTAAGTTTATTTTGGGTCTTTTTGGGTGTAGAGTTTTGTGTTTCAGGTTTAGGTTGTTTTGTTAAGTTTGTTACGTTTAGGATTTCTTAAGGGGTTATTTACATTTAAAGTTTTTAAAGATTTTTTGTTGTTTTTTAGGGTTTAGGTTTTGGGCTTATGGTTTTTTAAGGGTTTACGATTTAGGATTTCTTACGTTTAAGTTCGAGGTTTAGATTTTAGCGTTTAGGGTTTCTTAGGTTTAGGGGTTCTAAGGTTTTCTTTTAGGTTTTTTAGGGTTTACGATTTATTGTTTCTTAGGGTTTCTTAGCGTATGCTGGGGTTTCTGGGTTTAGGATTTAGGTTTAAGGATTTCTTTTTGAGTTTTTTCAGGATTTATAAGGGCTTATGATTTTCTTAAGGATTTTTTAGATTTAGGGTTTTAAAAGATTTTTAGGGGTTTGAAGAGTTTTTTAGGGTTTCTTAATGTTTAGGGTTAAGAAATAAGATTTAGGGTTTACAGTAAGGGTTTAGGCCCTAAGGTATTAGGTTTCTTAGGGTTTAGGATTTATTGTTTAGAGTTTTTTAGCGTGTAGGGTTTTTTTAGTGTTTTTTAGGTTTAGGGTTTTTAAAGGTTTTTCGGGTTTCTTAGGGTTTTTTAAGGTTTAGGGTTACGTAGGATTTAGGGCATAGGGTATGAAGTTTAGGGTTTTCTTAGGGCTTAGGGTTTTAAAGGGAATTATAGTATTTTTTTAGGGTATTATAGCTTTAGGGTTCTAAAGGTTTTTAGGGTTTAGGATTTCTTAGTGTTTCATAAGGCTTGGGGTTTGGTTTAGCCCTATGGTTTAGAGTTAAGGATTTAGCGTTTATTATGGTATATGATTTAGCGTTTAGGATTTCTTAAGTTCTGGGTTTTAGGTTTTAATTTTTAAAGGGTTTTTAGGATTTAGAGATTAGCGTTTAGGGTTTCTTAGGTTTAGGGGTTCTAAGGTTTTCTTTTAGGTTTTTTAGGGTTGACGGTTTAGTGTTTCATAGGGTTTCTTAGCATATGTTGGGTTTCTGGGTTTAGGATTTAGGTTTAAGGATTTCTTTTTGAGTTTTTTCAGGATTTATAAGGGTTTATGATTTTCTTAAGGGTTTTTTAGGTTTAGGGTTTTAAAAGATTTTTAGGGGTTTTAAGAGTTTTTTTAGGGTTTCTTTATGTTTAGGGTTAAGAAATAAGATTTAGGGTTTATGGTTTAGGGTTTAGGCCCTGAGGTATTGGGTTTCTTAGGGTTTAGGATTTATTGTTTAGGGTTTCGGGTTTTAGGTTAAGAGTTTTTTAGGATGTAGGGTGTTTTTTTAGTGTTTTTTAAGTTTAGGGTTTTTAAAGGTTTTTCGAGTTTCTTAGGGTTTTTAAGGTTTAGGGTTACATAGGATTTAGGGCATAGGGTATGAAGTTTAGGGTTTTCTTAGGGCTTAGGGTTTTAAAGGGATTTATAGTGTTTTTTAGGGTATTATAGCTTTAGGGTTCTAAAGCTTTTTAGGGTTTAAGATTTCTTAGTATTTCATAAGGCTTGGTGTTTGGTTTAGCCATATGGTTTAGAGTTAAGGATTTAGCGTTTCTTAGGGTATATGATTTAGCGTTTAGGGTTTCTTAGGGTTCTGGGTATTTTAGGTTTAGAGGATTTTTTTTAAGTTTAGGGGTTAAAGGGTTTCTAGGATTTTTATGGTTTTTTATGATTTAGGGTTCTTTTAGGACTTATGGTTTTATATTAAGGGTTTATAGGGTTTAGGGTTTTTAACATTTAGGGTTTAGGTGTTTTAAATATTTTTTTGGGTTTTTGTATTCCTTAAGGTTTAGGGTTTCTTAGGGTTTAGCACTAAGGTTTAGGGTGAAGGGTTTAGGGTTTCTAAATGTTTAGGATTTTAGGTTTAGGTTTTTTATTTAAAGGTTTTTAGCGTTTAAGGTTTAGGGCTCAAGTTTTTCTAGAATTTTTTTAAGTTTAGAGTTTTTTTAGGTTTAGGGTTTAGAAAGGTTTTTTTGAATTTTTATGGGTTTTTACGGTTCAGGGGTTCTTAGGGCTTAAGGTTTCTTTGGGTTTAGGTTTTAGGATTTTAGATTTATGGTTTTTTAGGGGTTAGGAGTTCTAAGGGTTTTTTTAGGTTTAGTGTTTTTACAGGTTTTTTAGGAATTAAGTTTTCTTAGAGTTTAGGGTTTCTTAGGATTTCATAAGGCTTGGGGTTTAAGGGTTTTTCCCTAAGGTTTAGGGTTTAGGGTTGGTTTTAGCCTTAAGGTTTAAGGTGAAGGGTTTAGGATTTCTTTGGGTATATAGTTTAGCATTTAGGGTTTCTTAGGGTTTGGGTTTTGGGTTTAGATTTTTTATTCAAGGGTTTTTAGGGCCTAAGGTTCAAGGCTTAAGTTTTTCTAGGATTTTTTAGGTTTAGAATTTTTTTAGGTTTAGGGTTTTAAAATGTTTTTTTAGGATTTTTGTGGGTTTTTACGATTTAGGGGTTCTTAGGGCTTAGGATTTTAGATTTAGTGTTTTTTTAGGGGTTAGGGTTTTTTTTTGGTTTAGTGTTATTAAAGGTTTTTTTAGGGTTAAGGTTTTCTTAGAGTTTAGTATTTCTTAGGGTTTAGGGTTTCTTAGTTTTTCCCTAAGGTTTAGGATTTAGTGATTCTTAGGGTTACAGTTTACAGTTTAGGGTTTCCTAGGGATTAGGGTTTCTTAGGTTTAGGCATTTAATTATTTTTTAAGGTGTTGATATAATATATTTCTTATCAAATATGTGTATGATATGCCATATGAGGGTTAGCTTGGGGTCACTCGTGATCCTAAGTCCTGTATAACGTTAAGGGGGTAGCCTCGGGGCGTGAGAAAAACAATGTTTGCATAAATGCCTCTAACTGACTAGAGATGCTGGGACATGCCCCCAGCTAACTCTAGCAAAACTAAACCTAAAATGGAAGCCTGAATATAAAGCATGTCAATCGTCCTCAAAGAATAAAAACTTACTACTGATAATGCTGAATACGAATCGAGAACCGATCTACACGTGATTTGAATGATGAAGTCCTGAACCTACATCACGAAAAGATGTAGCTCAGAGTATGCGTCAGTACTTGAAAGGTACTAAGCATGCATGATAGGATAAAGCTGAACAAAAATATATAATTGAACAAAGCATCTTGAACAATGATATAATCTGAACACTACTAAAAAAACAATGAATACCGACCTAAAAATATCGACCTCCGGAGGTCGGCATTCCCTGTAATTCCGACCTAAAACCGACATCCCAGCTTAGGTCGGAAAAAGCTTGGTCGCTATTCAATACCGACCTCTCGAGGTCGGTTTTTATTTTAAGTCGAAAAATTCATTAATTTATTTTCCAACTTTCGAATGTCGGTATTTGTTACTTTTTTTATTTTTAATATATAAATTCCGACCTGCGGAGGTCAGTAATTGTATTTTTGTATTTTTGAAATTCCGACCTACGGAGGTCGGTAATTGTATTTTTGTATTTTTTAAATTCCGACCTCCAGAAGTCGGTATTTTCATTTTTATATTTTTCAAATTCCGACCTCCGAAGGTCGGTAATTTTATTTTTCTATTTTTTAAATTCCGACCTTCGGAGGTCGGTATTTTTATTCTTTTATTTTTGAAATTCCGACCTCCGAAGGTCGGTATTTTTATTCTTTTATTTTTCAAATTCCGACCTCCGGAGGTCGGTAATTTTATTTTTGTATTTTTAAAATTCCAACCTCCGGAGGTCGATATTTTAATTTTTTTTACTTTTGAAATTTCGACCTCCGGAGGTCGATATTTTAATTTTTTTACTTTTGAAATTCCGACCTCCGGAGGTCGGTATTTTAATTTTTTTACTTTTGAAATTCCGACCTCCGGAGGTCGATATTTTAATTTTTTTACTTTTGAAATTCTGACCTCCGGAGGTCGATTTTCTGCTATAAAACTAGCAGCAAATTGCTGTAATTATAATTGCCCACCTGCATATTTATACCAAAACAACCCAAAGAATATAAACTTCATCCAACCAAAACAACACAATATTTTCAACATATACATTAAACTATTTCAAAATAAACTTCATCCAACTTCAAAATACAATCAAACAATTTCAAAATATAGAAGTCTAAAATGTCAAATAGATACAACTACTCCTCATCACCCTGATCACTCTCCTTATCAGACTTATCATTCTCATCACCCTCTTGATCAGATCCATCACTGCTAGCAGGACATAGAGGAAGAATATTTCCTGATTCAAAAAGAAAAGTAAGTTGGGCTTGAAGCGCTGCATACCTCTTGTTCTCTACCTCTTTTACTGCCGCAATCTCCTGTTTTCTCTTCTTCTCTCTTTCTTCTCTCTTCTTCTCTCTTTCGGCTACAGCAGCAAGCTCAACATTGAGATAAGCTATCTTACTCTCCATTGCAGCTATTGTCTCTCTATCCCCGCCATCGAAGCTTGAGGATGATGAACCACAATACCAAGACTTCTTCTTCTGATACGCCTTTTCTGGATAGCCGTAGACTGAACCTCTAATCGGTTCACCAGCACTTTGTTTCCAAAGATTCTCGTTTTCTTCTTGTGTAAATGATTTGTCCCGACTCTCAAGAGGTAGAGTACTACGATATTCCTGAGATATTCGTATATAATTATCGTGTAATTTAAACAAAGAACTCTACGAATAAGAATGTAATATATACAAGGAAAAGAAAAAAAATTAGTTTGAATGGAGTTCTTACATATGTCTCTTGAGCACGTGGCTCAATCCATCTTTCTTCTTCTGTGGGGTTCGTACTCTTCTTGATGTGAGTAACCTTGAACATCTCTGCTACAGCTACTGGCCTACCCAACTCTTTTTCCTGCAAATAACATATATAGAATTTGATCTCATTAATCTCCAAAAAGTACTTATCGAAAAAGAAAAAATTTATTTTACTAAATTAAGAAAGTATACCATTCTTTCCTTCCTAGTAACCTGGCTAATAGCTCCACCAGTGTGCAAAGAGCCTCCCTTTTCTGATGCGCGAGCCATCTTCCCAATCTCACTCCTCTTTTTAAATTTTTCATCAGTACTCCAATGTTCCAGTAATAGAGCCCATCGATCCGGTAACATAAACTTAGGCATTCTGTTTTCTCTCCGACAGTCACAAAATGTGCAAGAAAGCAACTTTGAAGCTTTAAGCTTGAAGTTCACTTGAACGTCTTCCTCATGTTCGGGAGCCCATACATAATATTTCTGTAATAAAAAATAACTAAATATTTATTTTTCAAATGAATAGCGAATTTAAATGGATATGATGTATATTTAATTGATATATATTCTTACCTTAAATTCGTTGAACATCTGCCCTTGGGTGTTAAGTGGAATCGAACTCCAATTCGGATACACATCATGGTAGTGAGTTCCAATGCACTTTAAAATAATCTTTGTCATACCCACATCCGGACGTAAGCTGAAATACGAGTTCATTGACAAAGTAGAGTAAACAAAAAAAATCAATCAATTAAAATATAGATAGATAAATGAAAGATGAAACATAATTAAATCATACTTGTATCCTAATGGCTCGATGACAAGTCTCCAAAAATTGTCTCTATCGCCTGGATGAGGACCATGTGCATCTGAGTGCTGGGTGGTGGGAGTACTAGGCTCTGAGCCATTGGATTCAAGATGAAGATTGGAAAGTCCAATTGATCCACTATTAGTATTCAAACTATTGCACTGACTACCACTAGTTGATGGTATGGCAAACCTACGACCAAGATGTGAATTGCCTTGCAATGTTTGGTAACTTGAACTAGGTACCACAGTGGGTGTAGATATAGTATAACCAGATTGTGGAGCCACATGAGTAGAGGCATTATGTGACTGTTGTGCCGAGTAAGTAGTTGAAACTGAGGCTCGTTTAACTCGAGAGAACTCATCAGATATCACGACCCCAGTGGGGCTTCTCATAGCATTGGCCTTAAATTTCTTTTTTGAATTAGCGGATTTTTTTGATTTACCCTTATCTTTATCTACCATCTATATCAATTAAATATAAAGATTAAAACAAAGTAGTAGAAAATAATGTCACAATGTCAAACATATATATCAAACAAAGTTATCATAACATAAGGCTTAATCCAAATAGTCTTTTACAATGTCGAACAAACGTTAAAACTACTAAAATATAAAGTATACTCAAATATGAATAGCTAAAAATCCACTAACTAAACATACAAATTGTTACAAGTTATATTTCAGAGAAGTGGTAATATTGTCCCTAAACTCTTTTTCTCCATTTCTAGTCACATCACTCTGTTTCTGCAAATTCAATGATCAATAAAGGGAATATGTGTTCACATGTTTAAGAATATCTACCTACATGACACGTTAAAACTACTAAATAGTCTTTCACAATGTCGAACAAAAGTTAAAACTACTAAAATATAAAGTATACTCAAACATGAATAGCTAAAAATCTACCAACTAAACATACAAATTGTTATTCATCCTCTTGGAAGTTTCTTCATCATCTATCCATTCACATGCATCATCTTGAAAGTTTCCTCCTCATCTATCCATTCATCCTCTTGAAAGTTTCCTCCTCATCCTCCTCCATATTTGTTGGCATATCTAACTCTTCTCTATTAACTTCTTCTAAAATGTGATCGGGATGATCCAAATTCATTTCTAACTCAAAGATCCACTACTTGATGAACACTTGATATTTCATTTTGATATGCAACATCCAATTCATTCTCAACTTCCACTCGCCCCATCGGTTTTGTTTTGATTACAACGCACCAATCAGACTTATCCCTACGCAACGGATAAGGAGCATAGTACACTTGCTTAGCATTTTGTGCAATAATAAAAGGATCATAAGCATCATACTTCCTAGTGTGCTTGACTTCAATGATATTATGCTGCTTAAACTCCCTCGTACCTCTTGAAGTTGGATCAAACCACTTGCATTGGAAAAGTACTATTCTTTTAATTGGCCAACCCGAATACTCCAACTCTAGAATCTCATGAAGGACGCCAAAATAATCAATATTCTCATTTTGATTTCCATCATCACCTTTAACCCAAACACCACTATTATTAGTTTTCTTATTCTTTGAGTATTTCTCTGTGGCAAATTTAAAACCATTTACGTTATATTGGTGCATTGTGTGAACTGTAACCGGTCCCCAAGAAATATCTTTAAAAAATTGATCAAATGTGGCGGCATTTTTTGAATTGTAGACCTATATATATATGGTTAGTAAATTAAAAGCAATATTAGTAGAAAGAAGAGCACACTAATCTCTTAATAGGTGTACATATTACAATACTTACCCAATTAGTATACCACGTTATAAATGATGGAAACACTTGATCATGACCATATTGGCTCACAAAATAACTGTAGAATCACATTGAAAATACAGTTAGTTTCCTTAATAAATCGGAGTTGAATATATGTTGTTTACATATTTAATTTTCTTACTCTAAGAAGGGTTGGACTTCTGGACAATTCAACAAGACATGAAGCTCTGCTGATTTTTTCTCCTTTTCGGTAAGTTTGCGCAATGTACGTTTTTTTGAACCCTTACCCGGTTGGTTGAAGATTGATAATGATTGTACTGCAGGATCATTCCCAGTATCATCATGTCGATTAGGTCTATTTCTCAAACACGACACATGATCATCAAAGTAGTAAGAACAAAAGTGTGATCTTTCTTTAGCTAGATATACTTGAACCATACAGCCCTCCACCCTATGTTTATTCTTAATACCCCTTTTAGACTTGCCAATGCTCCTGTAAAATGTTATATTAGATATATAATTTCAAAAGATATATGATCGATTTATGAAATAAGAATAAATGTATTATAGTTACTTACCGCTCAAAAGGATACATCCACCTATATTGAACTGGACCTCCCAATAGGGCTTCATGAACAAAGTGAATGGGAAGATGTTCCATCACATCAAAGAACCCAGGTGGAAGAATCTTCTCCAACTTATTACTAATAACAACGATATTTTTGGCCATCCAAACCAGATTCTCTACTCTCAATGTGCTAGAACACAAGTCTTTGAAGAACAAACTGATCTCTGCCATCAGTTTCCATATGTTTTCAGGCAATCCACAAAAAGCAATCGGAAGTAATTGTTCCATGAAAACATGACAGTCATGACTTTTCATCCCATGTAATATTCCACGCTCAATGTCAGCCCTCTTTCCCAAATTTGAGGCATATCCATCTGGCATTTTCAAGCTTTTCACCCACTCACAAATTTTTCTCTTCTGTTCCATTGTGAATGAATAACTAGCCTTGGGCTTAAGTAACTTGTTGTTGGCAGACTCCTGTATATGCAACTCCGGTTGTCTACAATGTTCTAGTAAGTCAAGTCTAGCCTTGACATTATCTTTTGTCTTGCCAGTTACATCCATTACAGTGTTGAACAGATTATCAAAATAATTCTTTTCAATATGCATGACATCAAGATTATGTCTAAGTAAATTATCCTTCCAATAAGGTAACTCCCAAAATATACTCTGTTTAGTCCAATTTTGTGCAACACCATACCCATCAAATTTGTACAGTGGTTCCTCAGTTACCTTTGGAAAATTTTGAACCCTTTCCCAAATATCATCACCCGTTAATATTGGGGGTGGACCATCTCGTTCAGTTTTATTCTTTTTAAATGCATATTTGTTTCTCCTAAACTCATGATCAGTGGCAAGAACCGAAGCGGTGACAATCAAACCATGAATTTTTTCGACCATGTTTTAATGTGAATGATTTAGTATCTTCCATACTGATGAGGACATGCTAACTTTCGGTATCATCCATCCAGATAGCATTCCATAGGCAGGAAAATCATTAATAGTCCACATTAAAGTAACACGCATGTTGAAATTTTGTTTACGAGAAATGTCCCATGTTTCTACCCCCTCAGACCACAACAATTTCAACTCATCAATCAAAGATTGTAAGTACACATCAATCTTGCTTTTTGGATTACTCGGACCAGGAATGACACAATTCAGAAATATATATGGACTTGTCATACACATCTTAGATGGAAGATTATACGGTGTAATAAACACAGGCCAACAAGAATATGGTGCAGCCCCAACTGAAAAAGGGGTGAAACCATCCGCACACAAACCCAGCCTAACATTCCTTGGTTCAGCAGCAAAATCTGGATAAGTTCTATCAAAATGTTTCCAAGCCTCTCCGTCAAATGGATGACACATGACACCAGGTGGCCTTCTATTTTCATGGTGCCATCTCATATGAGGAGCAGAGCTATTTGATGTATACAACCTCTTCAATCTTGGTATAAGAAGTAAATAATGCATCACCTTAATAGCAAGTTTCTTTCCGGTAGAACCAGTCTTATAGCGAGGGTGACTACAAAACTTACAAGACTCTAGATCGACATCCTCCTTATAGTATAACATGCAACCTTTTTCACAACAATCAATTCTTATCGAGGAGAGTCCTAACTTAGACACCAATGCATTTGCTTTATAATAAGAATCAGGAATCTCTACATTGGGATCAACTAATTCCCTCATAAGATCTATCATAGAGTTCATTGCTCCTTGAGATATATTATTGTCAGATTTGATACTTAACAATCTAACTGCAACAGACAATTTAGAGTGTTGACTCCCGTTGAACAAAGGACTACTACAATCATGCAATTGTTCATAAAAGATGTTTGCTTCTTCATTAGGAGTTTCTTCTATACTTTCTCCTTGTTCAAAATTAGAATGCATCCCAAAAGCATCATCAACCATATCTGACATTCTAGAACCTTGGAAATAATTATGCTCGGTAGATCAACTACTTTCACCGACAACAAAGTTATTAAACATAGTGTCACTTTCAACCTCACCATGACTAGTCCAAACTGTATACCATGGTTTGAATCCATTCATCATAAGATGCATAGCAACAGTCTCTGTTGTATGATATCTAACATTTTCACAATTAACACACGGACACCTAATCAATCTTGAAGTTAAAAAATCATCAAGTGTCTTTGCATGATTTATAAATCTAGTGACACCTTCTGCGAATTCTGGAATCATACCCGCTCGACCAGGATTGTTTCGATTATACATCCAACTACGATCAGAATCCATCTACACAAACAATAGTGATAGTTTTGACATTATTTATTTTAACTTATTTAAACAACTAAATAACTTTTTAATTTTAACTACATTAGTTTAGATATAATTCCAACAACTAAAATTCACCAACTAAACGACATTATTTATTTTAACTTGTTTAAGTAACATAAAAACTTTTTAACTTTAACTACATTAGTTTTGACTTAATTCCAACAACTAAATTCACTAACTAAAGAACATTATTTATTTTAACTTATTTAAAGACCTTAACAACTTTTTAACTTTAACTACATTAGTTTTGACTTAATTCCAACAACTAAATTCACTAACTAAACGACATTATTTATTTTAACTTATTTAAAGACCTTAACAACTTTTTAACTTTAACTACATTAGTTTTGACTTAATTCCAACAACTAAATTCACTAACTAAACGACATTATTTATTTTAACTTGTTTAAATAACTTAATAACTTTTTAACTTTAACAACATTAGTTTTCACTTAATTCCAACAACTAAATTCACTAACTAAAGAACATTATTTATTTTAACTTATTTAAAGACCTTAACAACTTTTTAACTTTAACTACATTAGTTTTGACTTAATTCCAACAACTAAATTCACTAACTAAAGAACATTATTTATTTTAACTTGTTTAAATAACTTAACAACTTTTTAACTTTAACTACATTAGTTTTGACTTAATTCCAACAACTAAATTCACTAACTAAACGACATTATTTATTTTAACTTATTTAAAGACCTTAACAACTTTTTAATTTTAACTACATTAGTTTTGACTTAATTCCAACAACTAAATTCACTAATTAAAGAACATTATTTATTTTAACTTATTTAAAGACCTTAACAATTTTTTAACTTTAACTACATTAGTTTTGACTTAATTCCAACAACTAAATTTACTAACTAAACGACATTATTTATTTTAACTTGTTTAAATAACTTAACAACTTTTTAACTTTAACTACATTAGTTTTGACTTAATTCCAACAATTAAATTCACTAACTAAAGAACATTATTTATTTTAACTTATTTAAACAACTTAACAACTTTTTAACTTTAACTACATTAGTTTTGACTTAATTCCAACAACTAAATTCACTAACTAAACGACATTATTTATTTTAACTTATTTAAAGACCTTAACAACTTTTTAATTTTAACTACATTAGTTTTGACTTAATTCCAACAACTAAATTCACTAATTAAAGAACATTATTTATTTTAACTTATTTAAAGACCTTAACAACTTTTTAACTTTAACTACATTAGTTTTGACTTAATTCCAACAACTAAATTCACTAACTAAACGACATTATTTATTTTAACTTGTTTAAATAACTTAACAACTTTTTAACTTTAACTACATTAGTTTTGACTTAATTCCAACAACTAAATTCACTAACTAAAGAACATTATTTATTTTAACTTGTTTAAACAACTTAACAACTTTTTAACTTTAACTACATTAGTTTTGACTTAATTCCAACAACTAAATTCACTAACTAAACGACATTATTTATTTTAACTTATTTAAAGACCTTAACAACTTTTTAACTTTAACTACATTAGTTTTGACTTAATTCCAACAACTAAATTCACTAACTAAAGAACATTATTTATTTTAACTTATTTAAAGACCTTAACAACTTTTTAACTTTAACTACATTAGTTTTGACTTAATTCCAACAACTAAATTCACTAACTAAACGACATTATTTATTTTAACTTATTTAAAGACCTTAACAACTTTTTAACTTTAACTACATTAGTTTTGACTTAATTTCAACAACTAAATTCACCAACTAAACGACATTATTTATTTTAACTTGTTTAAATAACTTAATAACTTTTTAACTTTAACAACATTAGTTTTCACTTAATTCCAACAACTAAATTCACTAACTAAAGAACATTATTTATTTTAACTTATTTAAAGACCTTAACAACTTTTTAACTTTAACTACATTAGTTTTGACTTAATTCCAACAACTAAATTCACCAACTAAACGACATTATTTATTTTAACTTGTTTAAATAACTTAACAACTTTTTATCTTTAACTACATTAGTTTTGATTTAATTCCAACAAATAAATTCACTAACTAAACCACATTATATATTTTAACTTGTTTAAATAACTTAACAACTTTTTAACTTTAACTACATTAGTTTTGACTTAATTCCAACAGCTAAATTCACTAAGAATCAACACTAGATGGACACAAATCGATCTTGCAAGAAAATCAATTTTGTCATCAACAGGATCAACTAGTGTTGGTACTTATGCTTAACAAACACATTAAATTAAAGTTGAGTATCAACACTAGATGGACACAAATTGATCTTGCAAGAAAATCAATTTTGTCATCAATAGAATCAACTAGAGTTGGTACTTATGCTTAACAAACACATTAAATTAAAGTTAAGTGTCAACACTAGATGGACACAAATCGATCTTACAAGAAAATCAATTTTGTCATCAATAGGATCAACTAGTGTTGGTACTTAATTATGCTTAACAAACACATTATTCCTAAACTAAAGCTAAGCATCAACACTAGATGGACACAAATCGATCTTGCAAGAAAATCAATTTTGTCATCAATAGGATCAACTAGTGTTGGTACTTAATTATGCTTAACAAACACATTATTCCTAAACTAAAGCTAAGCATCACTAGATGGACACAAATCGATCTTGCAAGAAAATCAATTTTGTCATCAATAGGATCAACTAGTGTTGGTACTTATACTTAACAAACACATTAAATTAAAGTGAAGTGTCAACACTAGATGGACACAAATTGATCTTGCAAGAAAATCAATTTTGTCATCAATAGGATCAACTAGTGTTGGTACTTAATTATGCTAGACAAACATTCGATGGACACAAACAAATTATCACAAAATTTAAACTAAGTATCAATACTAGAAGGACACAAACACATTATAAAAAGAAATTGTACTTGAACTTTGGAAATTTAGAAACACCAAACCTTATCTTCTACTTTGATGAAAGAAGCTTGTATCAACTTTTTTTTATGTTGAGCTTCCTTAGTTGCCTAGCCCGCAAAATCAACTCTTTCAACACTAGAAAAAGATTCAATAATTATTAGTTACTACATAGCACAAACACACAAAGAACATTGAGATTCGTCAACTGCCTATTTCCTAAATACGAGCCAATTTGAAAACAAGCATCAACATAGAAAATGAAAGAACACGCCCACATGAATAGATGGACACAAATCGATCTTGCAAGAAAATCAATTTTGTCATTAATAGGATCAACTAGTGTTGGTACTTACGCTTAACAAACACATTATTCCTAAATTAAAGCTAAGTGTCAACACTAGATGGACACAAATAGATCTTGCAAGAAAATCAATTTTGTCATCAATAATATTCAAGTTTAGTTAAATATAAACTTCAAATCCAAGAATACTAGTTTTATATATACATTCAAGTTTTAGTAAGTTCATGTTTCAATTCAAGTTCATATCTAATTTCTAAACTTAATTAGTTATATATTCAAGCTAATTAGTTCCAAATTCAAACTAGCTAGCTAGTTTCCGAAATTCAAACTATTAATTAGCCTAAAATATCAAATATAATTCAAACCATTAGTTCTAAATTCCAAATTCAAACTAGTCTTAAAATCACAAATTAAAAGTACTCCTAGAATTCAAAAACCAAACTATAATGCTAAAATCCCAAATTGAAACTATTAGAAGTCCTAAAATCTCAATAATAATTCAAACTAGTCCTAAATTCAAAATTCAAGCTAGTCTTAAAATCACAAATTCAAACTAGTCCTAAAATCCAAAATCTAACTAGTGCTAAAATCCTAAATTCACAGATTGAAAGAAATTAAAACTAATATTATGAAACCCTAACCTTGAATTAAAGGAGAAGGGCAGTGGGTCGGGATGGAGGCGGCACCGGTCGAGATGAAGGCTCCGGTGACCTCCTGCTGCTGGCCGGTGCAAGCTGTCGGTGTTGCTGCAGCCTATGCGTTGTGCAGTTACCGCTGTTGATCGAGGCGGCGCACCGGTCGGGATGGTGGCGCCACCTCCTGCTGCTACGCTGGTCCGGAATCTGTGGGGTGGCGGTCGGGATCTGTGCTTGTCGGACGACGTGAGAGAGGAGTGGGAGAGCTTGAAGTGAAAAAAAAGACTTAAAAGGTTTTGATATATTTGTACTTCACCCCTAATCCTGCCTTTTCTTTTATCTTTTTTGTGTTTTTACTCGGGATAATGAGATAATTAACGTTGAATTATGGTAAAGCATTAATTTAGTTACCATTGGAAAATTAAACTTGAAAGTTGCGCCACATATATCCTAGGTGGACGAATAATGTTGGGGTTTTTTAATTATCTTTTGTTCCTTTTCCTTTCACATACATAATGAATATAGAATAGTAAATGCTGATAATTATGATATATACATTGAATTATTAGTGGAATATGGTAAAGTAAAAGATTAATTATTTTTCTATAAAATTAGTTTGATTACAAGGAAATGTGAACGTTTTTGCACATATATTAAAATATTGATGGTGGGTGTTTATGTATTTTATTTTGTTTTGTTTTTACACATTGAATATAGAATACTTAGTAAATGCTGACTATGAAATTAATGTTTAATAATTTGTGTAATACACATGTTATAAGATTAATTCTATCTACTAGAAACGTGAACGTTTCGCCACAAATATGGACGATTAGCCGTTTGTTGATCATAGAAGTCAATTTTTTTCCTATTTGTTTACGTTAATAAAGGAATGGTAATAAAATTGAACATAATAATCTTATCTGAATCTACATGGCAATTCTAATTATAATTTCTTAAATTACTAATTAAATTTGATCGAGATATGTATGATAAAAATCATGAATAGTTTGTTGAATTACATAAACAATTGACACTCAATCTTGAAAACGTGAATATAGTTGTCGCTTGATAAAATTCAGTATCTCAATATCAGGTTTTGTATAACGGTAAATAATGAATTTAAATATACATTTCATGATTCATTCTCCTAACTTAAAACATACTATTGCAAACGTTGGGAAGATAAACTAGAGCAAGTAACAGTCAAACCTCACTAAACCAATATAGGCGGGACTATGAAATATTATTATTTTATAGATATATTATTTAATCAATAAATTAATATTTATTAGTTTAAAGAGTGTTTAGGTATGAAATCACAAAGAATTTGAAATAACCCACTTGTGAAAACGTCATTCATGAACTTGAGGTCCTGATTAATGATCTCGATTACCGCGATAAAATGAATGTCAATAACATATTAGATTGGTGAAAATGATACATGTTTAGAGGCCCAGAGCTTAGAACAAATTGTGGATATAATTGGAAAAACAATATTGATGATAAAGTTGAAGATGATGCAACACCTTTGGAACCAGTTGCGTGTAAGAAAACACTTGTATTTTTTAAATTCCGACCTCCGGAGGTCGGTATTTTTATTTTTGTTCCATAAAAATACCGACCTCCGGAGGTCGGTATTTTTATTTTTGTATTATTTAGATTCCGACCTTCGGAGGTCGGTATTTTTATTTTTGTATTATTTAGATTCCGACCTCCGGAGGTCGGTAATTTTATTTTTGTATTTTTTAAATTCCGACCTCCTGAGGTCGGTATTTTTATTTTTGTATTATTTAAATTCCGACCTCTGGAGGTCGATATTTTTACTTTTGTATTTTTGAAATTCTGACCTCCGAAGGTCGATATTTTTATTTTTGTATTATTTAAATTCCGACCTCCGGAGGTCGGTATTTTTATTTTTGTATTTTTGAAATTAATTGTCATTCGAATGACGATTTATTTAAAGAAAATATTAATTTATTAATTTACCGACTTTCGAAAGTGCATATTATAATTTTTTATTTTTTTATTTTACACAAAACCATCCTCCAAAAGACGATTTAAATAAAATTAATTCAAAATATTTCTCAATTTTGTTTTTAATATTTAATTGAGAAAAAATAAAATATTTTTATTTATTTATTTAATACTGAATTACATCGATTTTGCCTTCAACCAAGCCTTTCCGTTCCTAAATCGAGAAATATCACTTTGAAAAGTAAGCCCGATGGGCAAGATGGGGGTGGGTCAGGGTGAGAGAGAGGACTGAAAGTGGAGTGAGAGAGGTTTTGATACTATATCACTCTTTTTTTAAGTGTTTAATTTACCGACCACGGAATGTTGATATTATTTAAATAAAATAATAATTTAAATATACCGACCTCTTAAGGTCGGTATTTATTAATTTATTTTAATATTAACTCATCTCTTGAGGTTGATTTTATTAATTAAAATTACATTTATAAATTAAAATTATATATATATATATATATATATATATATTATATACATTTAATTTAACTACACATCAACAGAAGTTTAATTTAATAAATTTAATTTTATTGATCAAGTTAATTTTATAAATTTAAATTATATACCTCCTAATTATATAAATTTAATTTTATCGATCAACAAATTAAAGTTCATCAATATCAAATTTAATATATAAATCTCCTTGAATTGATCATCGGTATTTCTTTAATTGATAATGTATTTCATATCTGAGCCACTAATATACATATATATGTATATGTATATATATATATATATGTATATATGTATATATATATACATATACATATATATATATACATATATATATATATACATATATCTGTGTGTGTGTGTGTGTGTATATATATATGTGTGTGTGTGTATATATATATGTGTATGTGTATATATATATATATGTATGTATACATATATATGTGTATGTATATATAAGATTTGATTTGTTAAACTACTCAGTGAGTATATATAATTAATCAACGTATTTCATACTCCGATGAATTATCCTTTAATTTACATGTCATCATTGCCTACGATATTATCACAACACTTGACATCCATTCAAGATCGAACGTATATAATAATATTATCTTGCATTTCAAACTCAAATAGATTATATTATATGTTAATTAGCTATTCACATGTACATCATGACATGATATATTAAGTTCATCATTTGACAATAGACTGATAGAATTTGTACATTACTCTACAAATATAAGTATAATTATCTCTTAATTCATATCAACGTAGTTTCATACTCTAAATATAAATTATAGATATTTTTTTATTTATTCCACGAATTTTAACTTTTTATTTATAAAAGTATACAAAATTGTTACACTCTTTTAAACAATTAATTGTATGTGTAGAATGAAAATTTAGTATTATGCTAGCAAAATTATGATTTATAGGAACAGTTTTAACAAACCGACCTCCAAATGTCGCTTTTATTAAAAGTAATTAGATGAAATAAAAATACCAACCTCATGAGGTCGGTATTTTATATTAATTTATTTTTTAACTTATATAAAACTGTCATCCGGAAGACGATTTCTTTAATGAAAATAAATTTAATTACATACTATTTAATTTTACCAACTTTCGAAAGTCGGTATTATAATATATTTTTTTGTTTTTATTTAACGCAAAACCATCCTCCGAAAGACGATAAAATTAAATTCCGACCTCCAGAGGTCGATATTTTTATTTTTGTATTATTTAGATTTCTACCTCCGGAGGTCGATATTTTTATTTTTGTATTTTTTAAATTCCGACCTCCGAAGGTCGGTAATTTTATTTTTGTATTTTTTAAATTCCGACCTCCGGAGGTCGGTAATTTTATTTTTATATTTTTTAAATTCCGACCTCCGGAGGTCGGTATTTTTAATTTTGTATTTTTTAAATTCCGACCTTCGAAGGTCGGTAATTTTTTTTGTATTTTTTAAATTCCGACCTCCGGAGGTCGGTATTTTTATTTTTGTTCCATAAAAATGCCGACCTCCGAAGGTCGGTATTTTTATTTTTTGTATTTTTTAAATTTCGACCTCCGGAGGTCGGTATTTTTATTTTTGTATTATTTAGATTCCGACCTCCGGAGATTGATATTTTTATTTTTGTATTTTTTAAATTCCGACTTTCGGAGGTCGATAATTTTATTTTTTGTATTTTTTAAATTCCGACATTCGAAGGTCGGTATTTTTATTTTTGTATTTTTGAAATTCTGACCTCCGGAGGTCGG
The DNA here is from genome assembly GCA_035578085.1 of Solanum pinnatisectum. Lineage (NCBI taxonomy): Eukaryota > Viridiplantae > Streptophyta > Magnoliopsida > Solanales > Solanaceae > Solanum > Solanum pinnatisectum. Next base: position 378,934 of record JAWPEI010000022.1, on the reverse strand, counting down.
TAATTTTATTTTTGTATTTGTTTAAATTCCGACCTCCGGAGGTCGGTATTTTCATTTTATTTTTGTATTTTTTAAATTCCGACCTCCGAAGGTCCGTATTTTTATTTTGTATTTTTGAAATTCTGACCTCTTTTAAATTCCGACCTCCTGAGGTCGGAATTTTTTATTTTTTGTATTTTTTAAATTCTGACCTCCGAAGGTCGGTAATTATATTTTTGTATTTTTTAAATTCCAACTTCCAGATGTCGATATTTTATTTTCCTGCTTTATTTTGCATAAACTATTGTGTAATAAACTAACCGACCTCCTAATGTCGCTAAGTATTTGGATGAAATAAAAATACCGACCGCATGAGGTCGGTATTTTATATTAATTTAATTTATATAAAATGTCATCCGAAAGATGATTTATTTACGCATTAATTGAGAAAACAAATAAAATATTGTTATTTATTTATTTTATTAATACCGACATCAAGAGGTCGATTTTTATTGTAATTCATTTTTTCAGGGAAAAATTCCGACCTCCAGAGGTCGAAATTTTGTTTTCCCGCTTTATTTTGCATAAAAATCGACTACTTATAGTCAGTTTCCTAAAGTTTTTTTAATTTCTTATTCTTTTTAAGAATACCGACCTCCGAAGGTCGGAAATTACCGACCTCCATTTGAGGTCGGTAATTTTTAGGTCGGTATTCACTGTTTTTTTAGTAGTGGAGCATGATGAATCTACTGAAGCATTAGGGCTTGGGGTTGGGGGTTTATCCCTAAGGTTTAGGGTTTAGTGTGCCTTGGAGTTTAAGGTTTATGGTTTCTTAGGTTTACTTTAGGTCTTTTAGGGTGTAGGGCTTTTAGTGTTTTAGGTTTAGGGTTATTCTAGGGTTTAGGTTGTTTTGTTACGTTTGTTAAGTTTAGGATTTCTTAAGGGTTTTTTGAGTTTAGAGTTTTTAAAGATTTTTTGTTGTTTTTTAGGGTTTTGGGCTTACGGTTTTTTAAGTGTTTGCGGTTTAAGATTTCTTAGTTTTTGGGGTTTACAGTTTAGGGTTTCTTAGGTTAAGGGGTTTTAAGGTTTTCTTTTACGTGTTTTAGGGTTTACGATTTAGTGTTTCTTAGTGTTTCTTAGCGTATGTTAGGGTTTAGGGTTTCTGGTTTAAGGATTTCTTTTTGAGTTTTTTAAGGATTTGCACGGGATTATGATTTTCTTACGGGTTTTTTAGGTTTAGGGTTTAAAAAGATTTTTAGGGGTTTTAAGAATTTTTTTAGGGTTTCTTAATGTTTAGGGTTAAGGCCTAAGATTTAGGGTTTAGGGTTTAGAGTTTAAACCCTAAGGTATAGGATTTCTTAGGGTTTTGGCTTTTAGGTTAAGGGCTTTTTAGGGTTTTTTTTTAGTGTTTTTTAGGTTTCAAATTTTTAAAGGTTTTTCGGGTTTGTTAGGTTTTTTTAAGATTTCGGGCTTCTTAAGGTTTAGGGTTACTTAAGATTTATTAGGGCATAGGGTTTTAAGTTTAGGATTTTTTTAGGGCTTAATGTTTTGAAGTGATTTATAGTGTTTTTTAGGGTATTATATTTTTAGGGTTTTTAAATGTTTTTAGGCTTTAGGATTTCTTAGTGTTTCATAAGGCAAGGGTTTGGTTTAGCCCTATGGTTTAGAGTTAAGGATTTAGCGTTTCTTAGGGTATATGGTTTTGTCTTTAGGGTTTCTTAGGGTTCTGGGTTTTAGGTTTTGATTTTTTAAGGGTTTTTAGGGTTTACGGTTTTGGGCTTAAGATTTTCTAGGGTTTTTTTAGGTTTAGGGTTTAAAGGGTTTTTAGGATTTTTATGGTTTTTTACGATTTAAGGTTCTTTTAGGTCTTAGGGTTTTAGATTAAGTGTTTTAATAGGGTTTTTAATGTTTAGGGTTTAAGATTTTTAAATGTTGTTTAGGGTTTTTTTATTTCTTAAGGTTTAGGGTTTCTTAGGGTATAACACTAAGGTTTAGGATTAAGGGTTTAGGGTTTCTTAAGGTTATAGTTTAGCATTTAGGATTTCTTAGGATTTAGAGATTTTTATTTAAGGATTTTTAGCGTTCAAGGTTTAGGTCTTAAGTTTTTCTACAATTTTTTAAGGTTTAGAGTTTTTTTAGGTTTTTTAGAATTTTTATGGGTTTTTACAGTTTAGGGGTTCTTAGGGCTTAGGGTTTCTTTGGGTTTAGGGCTTAGGGTTTCAGATTTAGGGTTTTTTAGGGGATAGGGTTTTTTTAGGTATAGGGTTTTTAAAGGTTTTTTAGGGTTTAGGTTTTCTTAGAGTTTAAGGTTTCTTGGGGTTTCATAAGGCAAGGGGTTTAGGGTTTTTCCCTAAGGTTTAGGGTTTAGGATTGGTTTAGCCCTAAGGTAAAGTGAAGGGTTTCTTTGGGTATATAACTTAGGATTTACGGTTTCTTAGGGTTCAGGCTCTAAGGTTTAGATTTTTTATTTAAGGGCTTTTAGGGTTTAAGGTTTAGGGCTTTTAAGTTTTTTTAGGATTTTTTTATGTTTAGGGTTTTAAAAGGATTATTTAGGATTTTTATGGTTTTTTCCCGATTTAGGGGTTCTTAAGGCTTAGGGTATCTTTGGATTTAGGGCTTAGGATTTTAGATTTAGGGTTTTTTAGGGGTTAGGGTTTTTAATGGGTTTTTTAGGTTTAGTGTTTTTAAAGGGTTTTTTTTAGGGTCAAGGTTTTCTTAGAGTTAAGAATTTCTTAGGGTTTAGGGTTTCTTAGTGTTTCACAAGGCTTGGGGTTTAGGGTTTTCCCCTAAGGGTTAGGGTTTAGTTTTTCTTATGGTTAGTGTTTATGGTTTCTTAGGGTTACGATTTACGATTTAGGGTTTCTTAGGTTGACTTTTAATGATTTTTTAAGGTGTTTATCTAATATGCTTATGATATGCCATCTCAAGGTTAGCTTGGGTCACTCGTGATCCTCGATCCTGTATAACGTCAAGGGGTAGCCTCGGGGCATGACAAAAACAATGTTTGAATAAAAGCTTATAACTGACTAGAGATGCTGGAACATGCCCCCAGCTAACTCAAGCAAAACTAAAACTAAAATGGAAAACTAAATATAAAACATGTCAATCATCCTCAAAGAATGAGGACTTACCATTGATAATGCAGAATCTGGATCAGGAACCGGTCTACACGTGATCTGAATGTTGAGGATCTAAACCTATATCACGAAAAGATGTAGCATAGAGTATGCATCAGTACTTGAAAGGTATTGAGCAGATAGGATAAAGTTGAACAAAGCATATTGAACAATGATATAATCTGAACATGATGAATATACTGAAGCATACTAAATATGAACTAACTTAATACAATGAACAAGTACTGGGGTTTAGGGCTTGGGGTTTGGGGTTCATCCCTAAGGTTTAGGGTTTAGTGCACTTTAGGGTTTTAGGTTTATGGTTTCTTAGGATTTAGATTTTAGGGTTTAAGTTTCTTAGGTTTATTCTGGGTATTTTAGGGTGTAGGGTTTAGGGTTTAGTGTTTTAGGTTTAGGGTTTTTCTAGGGTTTAGAGTTTAGGTTGTTTTGTTGGGTTTAGGATTTCTTAAGGGTATTTTAGGTTTAGAGTTTTTAAAGATGTTTTGTTGATTTTTAGGGTTTAGGGTTTGGAGTTTCTTAGGGTTTGGGTTTTGGGCTTACAATTTTTTAAGGGTTTACGATTTAGGGTTCGGAGTTTAGAGTTTAGGGTTTAGGATTTAGGGTTCAAAGTTTAGTGTTTCTTAGGGTAGGTTAGGGTTTAAGTTGAAGGATTTCTTTTTGAGTTTGTTCAGGATTTATAAGGGCTTATGATTTTTTGAAGGGTTTTTTAGGGTTAAGGCCTAAGATTTTGGGTTTACAATTTAGGGTTTAGGCTCTAAGGTATAGGGTTGCTTAGGGTTTAGGATTTATTGTTTAAGGTTTCTTAGGGTTTCAAGTTTTAGGTTAAGAGTCTTTTAGGATTTAGGGTTTAGGGTTTTTTAAGGTTTTTCGGGTTTCTTAGATTTTTTTTTTTAAGATTAAGGGTTACTTAGGATTTAGGGCATAGGGTTTCAAGTTTAGGATTTTTTTAGGGCCGAGGGTTTTAAAGGGATTTATTTTGTTTCTTAGTGTATTATAGTTTTAGGGTTTTTAAAGGTTTTTAGGGTCTTTTAGGGTTTAGGATTTCTTAGTGTTGCATAAGGTTGGGGTTTAGCCCTATGGTTTAGAGTTAGGATTTAATGTTTCTTAGGGTATAGGGTTTAGCGTTTAGGGTTTCTTAGGATTTTGGGTTTTAGGTTTAGGTGTTTTTAAGGGTTTTTTGGGTTTAGGGTTTTGGGCTTATGATTTTCTAGAGTTTTTACGATTTAGGGTTCGTTTAGGGCTTAGGGTTTTAGGGTTGTTGTAGGGTTTTTAAATGTTTTTAGGGTTTTTTTTTTTTTTTGAAACTTGGTAACTTTTTAGGGTTTTTTTATTTCTTAAGAAGGTTTTGTAGGTTTCTTAGGATTTAGCACTAAGGTTTAGGGTTTATTAAGGAATATAGTTTAGCATTTAGGATTTCTTAGGGTTTAGTGTGTTAGGTTTAGGTTTTCTATTTAAGGTTTTTAAGCGTTTAAGTTTAGGGCTTAAGTTTTTCTAGAATTTATTTAGATTTAGGATTTTAAAAGGTTTTTTAGGATTTTTAGGATTTTTTATGGTTTAGGGGTTCTTAGGGCTTAGGGTTTCTTTGGGATTAGGGCTTAGGATTTTAGATTTAGGGTTTAGATTTTCTTAGAGTTTAGGGTTTCATAGTGTTTAGGGTTTCATAAGGCTTGGGGTTTAGGGTTTTTCCCTAAGGTTTAGGGTGAAGGGGTTTAGGGTTTCTTTAGGTATATAGTTTAGCATTTAGGGTTTAGGTTTAGATTTTTTATTCAAGGGTTTTTACGGTTTTAGGTTTATTGCTTATGTTTTTCTAGGATTTTTTAGGTTTAGAGTTTTTTTAGGTTTAGGATTTTAAAAGGTTTTCTTAGAACTTTTTTTGGTTTTTTATGGTTTAGAGGTTCTCAGGGCTTGGGATTTTAGATTTAGGGTTCTTTAGGAGTTAGGGTTTTGAAGGGTTTTTTTAGCTTTAGTGTTTTTAAAGGTTCTTTTAGGGTTAAGGTTTTCTTAGAGTTTAGCATTTCTTAAGGTTTAGGGTTTCTTAGTGTTTCATAAGGCTTGGGGTTTAGGGTTTCTCCCTAAAGTTTAGGGTTTAGTGTTTCTTAGGGTTTAGGGTTTATGGTTTCTTAGGGTTACGATTTACGGTTTGGAGTTTCTTAGGTTTAGGCTTTTAAAGATTTTTTAAGGTATTTATGATATGCCAGCTCAGGATTAGCTTGGGGTCACACGTGATCCTAGGAGTATACGTCAAGGGGTACCTTCGAGGCGTGATAAAAATATGTTTGAATAAAAACCTCTAACTGACTAGAGATGTTGGGACATGCCAATGCAAGGCAAGAACCCGATTATCGACGCTCTGCTAATAGACCCCCTCCTTTGAACATAGATTCGAACTCCCACTCAGAATGGTTACTGGACAAGGATTGGTTGTCCCTAACTAACTCTAGCAAAACTGAAACTAAAATGGAAGACTGAATATAAAACATGTCAATCGTCCTCGAAAAATGAGGACTTACCACTAATATTGCTAAATACGAATCGAGAACCGATCTACACATAATCTGAATGCTGAGGACCTGATCCTACATCACAAAAAGATGTAGCGCAGAATATGCGTCAGTACTTGAAAGGTACTGAACATGCATGATAAGATAAAGCTGAACAAATATATATAACTGAACAAAGCAAATTAAACAATGATATAATCTGAACATGATGAATATATTAAAGCATACTGAATATGAACTAATTGAATACAATGACCAAGTATTGGGGTTTAGGGCTTGGGGTCTATCCCTAAGGTTTAGGGTTTAGTATGCCTTAAGGTTTAAGGTTTATGGTTTCTTAAGGTTTAAAGTTTAGCGTTTAGGGTGTCTTAGGTTTATTTTGGGTCTTTTAGGGTTTAGGGTTTTTCTAGGGTTTAGGGTTTAGGTTGTTTTGTTAGGTTTGTTAGGTTTAGGAATTCTTAAGGGTTTTTTAGGTTTAGTGTTTTAAAAGATTTTTTGTTGTTTTTTAGGGTTTAGGGTTTATGGTTTGGGTTTTGGACTTTTTATGATTTTTTAAGGGTCTACGAATTAGGGTTCTTAAATTTAAGGTTTTTCAGGTTTTCTTTTAGGTTTAGTAGGGTTTACGTTTTAGTGTTTCTTAGGGTTTTTTAGCATATATTAGGGTTTAGGTTTTAGGGTTTATGCTTTCTTAGGGTAACGATTTACATTTAGGGTTTCTTAGGTTTAGGCTTTTAAAGATTTTTTAAGGTGTTGATCTAATATGCTTATGATATGCCAGCTCTGGGTTTGCTTGGGGTCACTTGTGATCCTAGGAGTATACGTCAAGGGGGTAGCCTCGAGCATGATAAAAATAATGTTTGAATAAAATCCTCTAACTGACTAGAGATGTTGGGACATGCCCCTAGCTAACTCTAGCAAAACTAAAACTAAAATGGAAGACTGAATATAAAACATGTCAATCGTTCTCGAAGAATGAGGACTTTCCACTGATAGTGCTGAATACGGATTCCTAACCGATCTACACGTGATTTGAATGTTGAGGACCTGAACTACATCACGGGAAGATGTAGCGCACAGTATGTGTCAGTACTTGAAAGGTACTGGGCATGCATGATAGGATAAAGCTGGACAAATATATATAACTGAACAAAGTATATTGAACAATGATATAATCTGATCATGATGAATTTATTGAAGCATACTGAATATGAACTAACTGAATACAATGACCAATTACTAGGGTTTAGGGTTTAGGGTTTATCCCTACGATTTAAGGTTTATAATTTTTTAGGGTTTAGAGTTTAGCGTTTAAGGTTTCTTAGGTTTATTATTGGTCTTTTAGGGTGTAGGGTTTAGTGTTTTAGGTTTAGGGTTTAGGTTGTTCTGTTAGGTTTAGGATTATTTACGGGTTTTTTTAGGTTTATATTTTTTGAAAAGTTTTTATTGTTTTTAGGGCTTAGGGGTTGGTCTTTGGTCTTATGGTTTTTAATGGTTTACAATTTAGGGTTTCTTAGGTTTAGGGTTCGGGGTTTAGAGTTTAGGGTTTAGGATTTCTTAGGTTTAGGGGTTTTAAGGTTTTCTTTTAGGTATTTTAAGGTTTAAGTTTTCTTAGTGATTTTTAGGGTTTAGGGGATTCTCATTGTTTAGAGTTTCTTAGGGTTCAAGATTTTTTTTAAAAAAAATGATTTTTAGGGTAAATTATGGTGTAGAGCATAGTGTTATTTAGGTTTCTTTTAGGTTTTTAGGGTTTCGAAAAGGTTTTTTTTTTTTATATATAGTTTTTAGGTTTAGAGTTTTTAATGTTTTTTAGGGTTTAATAAGGTTTAGGGTATTAAGGTTTGTTAGAGCATAGGATATATAAGAGTTTAAGGTTTAGAGTTTCTTAGGGTTTACCATTTAGTGTTTCTTAGAGTTTCTTAGCGAAAGTTAGGGTTCAGGGTTTCTGAGTTTCGAGTTTAGGGCTAGCTTAGGTTTAAGGATTTTTTTTTAAAAAAAAGTTTTTTTAGGACTTGTAAGGGCTTATTATTTTCTTAAGGATTTTTTAGGTTTAGGGTTTTAAAAGGTTTTTTTGGAGTTTCTTAATGTTTAAGGTTAAAGCCTAATATTTAGGGTTTAGGGTTTAGGCCCTAAGGTACAGGGTTTCTTAGGGTTTAGGATTTATTGTTTAGGGTTTATTAGGGTTTATTAGGGTTTCAGATTTTAGGTTAAGAGTTTTTCAGGGTTTAGGATTTTTTAAGTGTTTTTTAGGTTTAGGATTTTTATGATTAGGGTTTTTAAAGGTTTTTAGGGTTTCTTAGGTTTTTTTAAGATTTTGAGTTTCTTAACGTTTAGAGTTACTTAGGATTTAGAGCATAGGGTTTTAAGATTAGGGTTTTTTTAGGGCTTACGAATTTAAAGGGATTTATAGCGTTTTTTAAGTATTATAGTTTTAGGGCTTTTAGGGTTTTTTGGGGTATAGGTTTCTTAGTGATTCATAAGGCATGGGGTTTAGGGTTTAGCCTTATGATTTTGAGTTAAGGATTTAGGGTTTCTTAGGGTATAGGGTTTAGGGTTTCTTAGGGTTCTGAGTTTTAGGCTTTGATTTTTTTTTTTTTAGGTTTTTTAGGGTTTAGGGTTTTGGGCTTAAGATTTTCTAGTGTTTTTTTAGGTTTAGAGGATTTTTTTAGGTTTAGGGTTTTTAAGATTTTTATGATTTTTTACAAATCTGGGGTTCTTAGGACTTAGGGTTGTAGATTTAGGGTTTTGGGTTTTTGTCGTTTAGGGTTTAGTGTTTTTAAATGTTTTTCAGTGTTTTTTTTTTTTTTTTATTTCTTAATGTTTAGGGCGAGGGGTTTGGGTTTTTTTTGGACATATAGTTTAGCATTTAGGCTTTAGGGTTTAGGTTTTTAATTTAAGGGTTTTTAGGGTTTAAGGTTTAGGGCTTAAAATTTTTCTAGGACTTTTGAAGGTTCAGGGTTTTAAAAGGTTTTTTTTCAAGATTTTTTACGATTTAGGGGTTCTTAGGGCTATGGTTTTAGATTTAGAGTTTTTATAGGATTTTTAGGGTTTATGATTTTTAACGTTTATGATTTAGTGTTTTTAAATGTTTTTTATGATTTTTTTTTATTTCTCAAGGTTTAAGGTTTACTAGTATTTAGCCCTAAGGTTTAGGATGAAGGGTTTAGGGTTTCTTTGGTATATACTTTAGCATTTAGGGTTTCTTAGGGTTTAGGTTTTTTATTTAAGGCTTAAATTTTTCGAGTATTTTTTTAGGTTTAGAGTTTTATTAGGTTATTAAGGGTTTTAAAAGGTTTCTTCAGGATTTTTATGGTGTTTTACAATTTAGGGGTTTTTAGGGCTTAGGGTTTCTCAGGGTTTAGGATTTCTTAGTGTTTCATAAGGCTTGGGGTTTAGGATTTTTCCCCAAGATTGTAGGGTTTATGAATTCTTAGGGTTTAGGGTTTCTTAGGTTTAGGCTTTTAAAGATTTTTTAAGGTGTTGATCTCATATGCTTATGATATCTAGTATGCTTATGATATGTCAGCTCAGGATTAGCTTGGGGTCACATGTGATCCTAAGTCCGATGTTACGTCAAGAGGGTAGTCTCGGGTCGTGACAAAACTATGTCCGAATAAAAGCCTCTAACTAACTAGAGATGCTGGGACATGCCCCCAGCTAACTCTAGCAAAACTGAAACAAAAATGAAAGACTGAATATAAAACATGCCAATCATCATCGAAGAACGAGGACTCACCACTTATATTGCTGAATACGGATCGGAAACCGATCAACCCGCGATCTGAATGTTGAGGATCTAAACCTACATCACGAGAAGATAGTGCATACTGATAGCATAAAGTTGAACAAATATATATAACTGAACAAAGCATATTGAACAATGATATAATCTGAACATGATAAATACTGAATATGAACTAACTGAATACAATGACCAAGCACTGAACATGCTGAAACTGAATATTGAAATGTAATTGGTAACCTGGTCAAATGCATTAGAGTCTGACAGTGGCAGCTCTAGCTCACATCTTACTGTTGTATAGAGGAGAGGAAAGGATCAAAATTGTCCTTTGTTTGAATTAAGAATCAAAGTAATCCTTGTATTTTAACATGGAGCACTAATAGTCCTTCATATTTCAACAATTGGTACACTTTTGATACCATTACTAACAGCCCTCTAAATTCTAACAGAACTTCTCTTTTGGACGTGAGAAAGGTTTCCACCATTGCCAAAAAATCCCCTTTCTTTTCCTTCAATAGTATCTATCCATAATTTTGTAACTTCGATTTCCCCGTGAAACAAATAAAATCAAAATAAAAAGACTTTGGAGAATTGTGAATGCCAAAACAGCAGCACCAAAATAGCCTCTAAATCAGCATTAAACTTGCATCAATACCACGACCAGAAAACACCAAAACTGTGCCAGAAACAGCAGTAGAAAATCACTATAACAGCAGCAAAATAGCTACAAAGTTGCACATGAGAAAAGCTCCAAAAACAGACCCCGAAATTGCACCAAAACAGCAGCTCCATATTCGCACTAAAACAACACTAAAATTGCACCAAAACAGCACCAGATTCACATAGAAACTACACCAAAAAGAAAAGAAACTGTTCTGGCACAGTTCTCCGAAGTCTTTTTATTTTGATTTTGTTTGTTTCACAGAGAAATCAAAGTTATGAAATTATGGAAACCTTTCTCACGTGCAAAAGAGAAGTTCCGTTAGAATTTAGACGGCTGTTAGTAAGGGTATCAAAAGTGTACCAATTGTTGAAACATGAAAGATTATTAGTGCTCCATGTTAAAACACAAGATTACTTTGATTCTTGATCCAAACATAAAGAACAATTTTGATCCTTTCCTCTCCTCTATACAACAGTAAGATGTGAGCTAGAGCTGCCACAAATTTAGAGAAAACATTGATTGGGAGAGCAAAAACCACCTGAAATATTTAGTTGGCATTCACAAAGCTTCCAGAATTTTTGAAGAATGGATTCATCTGGAGAGTACCCTAAAGCTTCTAGCTCTGTGGATGCAAAGGTTGCTTTGCTGAACAACCACCACTGTTCTGAAAAAATAACACAACCTAGACCAAAAAAAAACAACAAACTCAATTAATCAAAAGAGAACATAGAAGGCACTACCAGGAGAGAAGTGAACATAGAAATTTGGAATAATGGTTATCATACATGCAAGTCGACTTGCACAAAGACCTTTCAGAGATTTAGTAGTCAGAAAGGAAGGACTCAAGTAGTTCAAACAAGGCACTGCGCTTGGAGATAAAGGAAGATATAGATTGTTCCAGGACTGATCCAGAGTTTATGATAGTGTAGCCAGCAAACATGCACACGCAAGTTAAGAAGCAGAAATCCAATAAGCTGAACAGTAAGCCAAAGCAGTTGAGTATTGGCAATACTACAAAATAGAATTTCTCAAACTAAGTATACCTACCTCGTCATCAATACTCCTGAAGTTTTTGAAAGTCTCTGGAAGATCTTTATGTAAGCTTTCGATGGAAATTTATCTTGACAATTGAAGTTCATACAACCTTTTCAAGTTAACAAGCCATGAATATTCATCATCACATTCCTGGAACAACAAAAAAAATTTCTATTAAATGTAACAAAAAATGTAACAAAAATAGATCTTTCTATTAAATGAAATAAGAAGTGTTACCTATATGACAGCCATCAACCAAGCTCTGTCCTTTCACTGCCAAAACCAATATCCTTTGCCTAGGAAGTAGTTCAAGTTTTTCCCATCTCATCCACTGAGGGCAACCAGACTTTTCAGGTCCATATTATTTTCTCAACTCCATATACATGGAAATAAGGTCCTCCGTCATCAGTTTACGTAGTCTAGAAGCTGCTTCCATTGCATATATCAGATGAGATAACCACAAAAGATTTTACCAGCATAAGGTTCATTGTATTTATAAATGCAAGAAAATATGCTTTTTATCACCTATGCTCTGAAGTCGTTGAGGCTGGTAAGAAATGGTCACCCTAGCATACCCATCGGACTTGAGGTTAGTACCATAATAAATACTCCAAAGCTGCAAGCTTTTTACAGTTTCAAACCAAGGCTCAACCTGTAATAAACTTTCGAATCAAGAAGCTCTGAAACTTCCTGCCTTACAGACTCTGAATTTGATGAACTTTGGCCTCTACGAATTGAAGCTTTCTCATCAAGCAGGGAAGAAATAACAATTGGATACAACTAGGGATGAAAGGTCCATAGGGCAGTCAAGTGACACCCAGAAATCACATATATTAACTATGTGGCATGGTGGCAAGTAGTAGCCCATGCCCTCACTTAAACATGTCTGCAAATGTTGGAATCAGTGAACATCATGCCAGCATGTACTCCAATAATATGAAGGAAATGCAAATATGCAGAAAAGGGAGGAGACTTACAAACTTCATGGAATTGAAGAGTGCTAAAAGTTTCTCAGCAACCAGGATATCTTATTGTTCCAAAGGATATCAGCCTATAAAAGAAAAAAATAATAGGAAAAGAAGAGAACTTAAAAACATATATGGGCAGTATAAAAAAAGTGGCCAAACACATGTACAGCCCCTTAAACTTGTCTTTAAATTTCATTTTGGCACTCCAACTCAACCTTGTTCCATTTTAACCCTTCAACTCCAATTTTTTTGTTCCATTTTAACACATTTGTTTTACCTTTCATAGTTGTTATGTGTGTGCTAGACAAGTAAAAAAACATCCAATTACATACCGCCATGTGTTTTATTTTCTCCATATCATCCGGGTTAACCCAATTCTATTCCGGATCCTTTAATTATTTCCCTCTAAAAATGAAAAGACTTCCGTAACCTACTCTTCGGAGAAACCTTTCAAAACAACAATCCTTCCCCAAATCCCCACCCTTAGAAGATGAAACCTTCTGCAATTATCAATGATTTCTTCCCATTTAAAGACTAAAAATCACATTTGAAGACTAAGGTCTTCTAAAAGTTAAGTTGATTTGGTTGTTGCTGGTAAGCAAATCTTTTAACCATGCTTTGTAGTTTCTTTTTGGAGCATATGTGGTTTTTCTTTTTCTTTTTTTAGTGTTTCTCATTTGGCATTTTTTATACAAGATTTAGATTTTTAGTTTCGAAATTCACCGTAAATCTTCTGATGATATTCTTCTTTCCCCTTTTCTTTTCATGTCAATGTAAATCTAACTCATTGCAGAAGAATACATTCTTGTTCGATTCCATCATGGTGGTTCTTTTATCAAAGCTCCAAATCCAAAATATGTTGGGGAGAGAGAAATAAAGGTAACTCCTATCGATAAAGACCATTTTTCTTTGGTTGAATTGGGTTGTTATACAAAGGATATAGGAGGGTATGCATCTGTTGGGGGTTTCTATGTATTTAACTCTAATTCCAATGAATTTGTTTTGTTGGAAAATGACAGACAGATTTTAAATATTATATCTCACCTTAAACATGGTGCTTTTTTAGACTTGTTTATTAGCCATGTCGTTAATCGACCTATTTGGTGGAAGAGAGAGTCCCATTTGAATTTTCAAGTGAGCTTGGGGTGGTTCAAACCAGTGAGAATTCAATAAATAGGGGGTCTAGGGTTGCATTAGGTGAACATCCTCAACTTATTGCTCAACAAACTTCTGTACACCCTCAACTTATTGCTAGAGATGCAGCAACCAGTTCATATGTTATCGAGCACGAAGAAACGACAGATATAAGAGATGAAAATGTTAATGCAAAGGAAGATGATAGTGATTTGCCTTCAAATCTGGACAGTAACGAATCTGAATAAGATGTTATACATGAGGAAGATGATAGTGAGTTAGATGAGGACTTAAGAGCATTCAGAACAGAAAGAAGAAAGAAAATTCATCAGAACAAGAAGAGGAAGGTGCCTGTTCCAACACCAGGTTGAGCTAGGAGAGGCTGGACCAGACAAAGGTTTTAATGACATTAAAAGGCTAAACAAAAGAGACAAGTATGCTGGAAGATTGGGGGGAGATGAGGAGTGCTAACGTAGCTCAGATATTGGTAGTGATGATAGTAGAGATGAGTTGGATGTTCTAGCTCAAAGAGGCATCGACTTACCAGCTAGAAGAAAGAGTATAAAACTAAGGTTTGATCCCGATTGTCAGATAACTATTTTTGAACTTGACATGGTCTTTGAGAGTACTGTGCAATTTAGAAAAGCTGTGCAATCTTATGCTGTAGAGAACAAAGTGCAACTTGAACTTAAGCCTAATGAGAAGCACAAAATTAGAGTCAAATGTAAAAGCAAAATACTATGCAAATGGGAGATATATGCAAGCACTGACAGGAATTCTGGTAACTTTATTGTGAAGAAGTACCACCCATTTCATCACTGCCCAACTAAAAACAAGAACAAGTTATGAACTTCTGTATACATTGCACATAAATTTCAAGATAGGATTGTATCTCAACCTAACATAAAACTTTGGGAGATTCAGGAGTTGGTAAGGGATCGTTGGGTTTGTATGTAGGGAGGACAGTTTGTTATAGAGCCAAGTGCAGTGTAATGAGTCAGTTCATGGGTAATTGGAATCTGAAATTCTCTAGATTATGTGACTATGCTGACATTATTAAGAAGACAAATCCTGAAAGTTCTTGTTGGGTTAGGACAGACAAGGATACAATACCTGGAAAAAACTTGTTTGTGTATTTTTATGTGTTTGATGCTCTTAAAAGGGGTTGGTTAGAAGGATGTAGGAAAATTATTGGTCATGATGGATGCTTCTTGAAGGGATTGTTTAAAGGGGAATTACCGGTAGCCGTTGGTAGGAGTGGGAACAACAAGATGTTTCCCATAGCATGGGCTGTTGTTGATCAAGAGACTAAACATTCTTGGACTTGGTTCATTGAATATTTGATTTCAGATTTGGAGTTAGGAAATGGTGTGGGCTTCACAATAATTTCAGATTGTCAAAAGGTATTCTCTCTTTAATCATTTATATTTACAACTCAGATTTTTTTTTTCTATTTTATATTGTTTGTGAAAGTTCTAATTTTCATATTTTGTAGGGTCTTATTCCAACTATTCAAGAGCTTTTACCTAATGCAGAACACATAAGGTGTGTTAGACACATATGGTCTAATTGGTCCATAAATTGGAAAGGAGAAGAAGAAGGAAGCAGTTTTGGCGATGTTCTAAGGCTTCATATGAAGTGAAGTTGAAGGATGAACTTGCAAAGCCTGATGAAGGTATATGTGAAGAGCTACTAGCATACAATAAAGAATTTTGGTGCAAGGCTTTTTTTTCTACATCTTTTAAATGTGATATTGTTGAAAACAACATGTCTGAAACCTATAATTCTCTATGTTGGAGGAAATCACACAAAATTATGAATAGGAATGTCAATATGAGGAGATTCGCTAATACTTGGATAACAGATGTTTCTCCAATGGCAAGGTTAATTTTAGAAGAAAATAAAGATATCTCTAAGAGGTGTAAAGTATTATGGAATGGAGATTCTTGATTTGAGATTAGTGAGGGTGATACTAGGTTTATTGTTGACCAAGTAAGAAGGACTTTTGTACTTGCAGAAGTTAGAAGTTGGCAATTCAGAGGAATTCCAATATCCTCATGCTGTATATGCCTTCTATCACTTAGATCAAGAACCTGATAATGAAATTGAAAGTTGGTACAGACATGAAGTATTCCCGACGGCTTACCAATACTCCATACAACATGTTCCTAACATGAAAATGTGGCCTGAATCCAACAATCCTTCTATTGAACCTCCTGAAGTAAAACCTATGCCAGGAAGACCTGGAAGATGCAGGAGAAAACAAAAGGATGAGCCAAGAAAAAAATATGTCAAGGTGTCAAAGAAAGGGGTGAAGATGACTTGTTCAAGACGTCATCAATTGGGTCACAACAAATCTGCATGTAAATCAGTGGTAATTGTTACTTTTTATTCAATTTTCAGTTTTCGAATTTACTTTGCATTCATCTTTTAGGATTTATTTGAACGCAATTAATTGTGTTCTTATTAATTAGACTGAAACTACTTCTAGTCAACCAGCTCAACCAATGGCACCACCTCCAAATAGAGCTTCTCAGAATATGAATCCACCTTCAATGTGTACTGACACATCTACTGTGAAAAGAAGTCGCCAAAGTCAATCTACTTCAAGAGGAAGGGGAAGAGGATAGTTTGCAACAAATGCTACTGGAAGAGGAAGGGGAAGAGACAATGCTCAACCAACAAATAATGGAAGCACTCAACCAACAACAAGAACTAAAAAGCCAAAGCAATCCACTGGTTTTGGAATTTACACAGATATTCAAAGTGGAAGAACAGTCTTGAATGTAAGTTATCGAGAGAATCTTTATTCGATTAATACAATAGTCATTATAATTCTTTTGCTTAAAAGTTGTAAATGAAATTCTTAATTTATACTAATTAAAGTGCGTGATTTGCCACTTTATTTCATGCACTATTGGCATGTTACACTTTGTCAAGCCCCTATGTGACTTGGGTCCTTGCATAAATCTAATGTTGTTATCTATGTTCAAAAAGTCGGGCTTAGGAACCCCAAAACAACTGTTATGTGGCTACATATGGCTGATTGTACTATAAAGATGCCAATCACGGTTCTACAAGATGTGCTAGATAAAGTCGAGGCATTCATATTTCAGTCTTGTATAGGGAAAAGATGAAGAAATATCGTGATCAAAAGAGAAGGAGCTCAAATCAAAGAGGGCGAGACCATTCAAAGTTGTAATGTTTGCTACATGTGTAGAAAGGAAAGAAATATCTGCAAAATTTCAAAGGGAAGAGGGTAATACAGTTCCCATCTACGGGTCGTTGATTATTCAACGAACCGTAGATGGCGTCTGTAGAATCTAAGTCCTAACACAGCTACACCTTTAAGTCTACGGATGCACAGTACAAACCGTATAAACTTTGACGGTCCGTAGTCTGCATCCATTGACCCAGGTATGTTTAGTAAATTCTTGCTAAGTGTTGAGTAGAACAACAGAGGACATCTACAGTTTGTAGGAATGACTGTGTAAATATGTGAAAAAATTACTCCAAATTGTGTTCTTCACTTGGGGCTTGTGATGATGCTATTTGTTGTTGTAATTAAATGACAAGTATAAGCATTAAGAATAACTAAATTACATTGAAAATTATCATGTTAAAATGCATATTTGTGATGGAATATGTTGATATGATGTTGAAAATGTGTTCATACAAAGGTTATCCGAAGAACTGCTAATATTGGGGTTGATGACTTCGATCCACGGGACGACGGAGTCCTACGGCCCGTGGATCAAGTCTCGTCATCTTGAAGCATAAAAAGTAGCCTAAGTTAGGAATGACGATTTAGATTACAGTCCGGCGAGGCTACAAGAGAGCAACGTGCGATAAAGGCTGCTCGGAAACAAATCAAAGGCAGATGAGGAGTTTAGGTAGTAGCGAGAGCGTGAGTTAACAATCAGAGCATCAGCATCGAGGGGCACTATTCATGGTGCTCCAAAGACAAGCTTCTTAATAATTCTTCAACACTTGGGTGCCACAGGTTTGTCTAACCCTAAGTTTTTATATTATTTGTGCATTCAGGGAATTGCACTAATTTTCATGTGGGGTTGGGTGAATGGATTGTGAGTTTGGGGATGTGATGACTAAGATGATGAAAAGGTTTAACTCAACTGATGACCATGTGAAAGAGATGTATACGGATTTTTTAAGTATTGGGCAAATGGTAAATTCACATGTAGTATCTGTTAAGCCAATTGCAACAACTGAGTTGTCGACTATCTTCAAGTGTGAGTCCCCGTCAACAAGGAACACTACCTAGCAACTATTGTGGAAGCGTGGGAAGCCCTTAAATTAAGTATTTAATTATTATTTTAGTAGCTTTATTTATAATTCTAGAATAGGGTTTATGTTTCATAGTTTTATAAGGATTAGGTTATGCTATAGTTATTAGTTTGGAATAGGATTTAGGTTATAGTAAAAAACAAGAGATCGGAGTTCTCTCTTCCATTGAACTCTTGTGGATGCGTGGGAAGCCCTTAAATTAAGTATTTAATTATTATTTTAGTAGCTTTATTTATAACTCTAGAATAGGGTTTATGTTTCATAGTTTTATAAGGATTAGGTTATGCTATAGTTATTAGTTTGGAATAGGATTTAGGTTACAGTAAAAAACAAGAGATCGGAGTTCTCTACTCTATTGAACTCTAAGGTTTCAGTCTCCCTTCAACGAGTTGAAGTAATATACAAAGATAGGTCGATCTAGGAAGTCGAACAAAGGCAAGGGAAATTCAAAGTCAATTGATTTAGATTTTCCTGTTCATCGTCCTATGACTCGATCTTTCTCTAAGAATCCTAACACTACTAGGGGCGACAAACAGACTATTTGCCATCCTAGGCTGACTGGTGTGGTAAGAGCAAAGGAACCAGAGCAGGATGAAGTTGAGATGGTGGAAAAGTTGATGATCATCCCAATGCCTAGACCATCGCCTCCCTTCCCACAAAGGCCAGTGAAGAAAATTGAAGACGAAAAGTATCGCAGGTTTATATCCATGTTGAAATAGTTATCGATAAATGTTCTTTTGATAGAAGCCCTAGAACAGATGCTCAGTTATGGTAAGTTTATGAAAGATTTGGTGACCAAAAAGAGAGTTGTCAGTTTTGAAAGTGATGATAAGTTGATGATAAGTTGCAGCATTGAAGTGCCATAGCTAAAAGATTGCTAGTGCAAAAGGAGGATCCTAGAACGTTTATTATTTCATACACTATTGGCATGTTACACTTGGCCAAGCCCCTGTGTGACTTGGGTGCTAGCATAAATCTGATATCGTTATCTATGTTAAAAAAGTTGGGCTTAGGAACCCCCAAACCAATTGTTATGCAACTACTTATGGCTGATCGTACTATAAAGAATCCAATCGGGGTTCTACAAGATGTGCTAGATAAAGTCGAGGCATTCATATTTCAGCTGAACTTTTTGATATTAGAGTGTGAAATCGACTTTGAAGTGCCTATCATCTTAGGGAGACCCTTCCTTGCTACTGGGCGAGCTTTAGTTGATATGGAAAGAGGGCAAATGAAATTTCGAATGAAAAATGAAGAGTTGACATTTAATATTTGCAAATCAATGAAGCATCACAGTGATCTTAAAGGAGTGACCATTTTGAATTATACTATTTAGAACAAACCAGAAGTATTAAATGAGGAGAGATTAGGTGTTGATACATTAGTTGTCGTGCTCATAAATTTTGATGGGGCGTGTATTGACGAGTACGATGAGTTAGTTGTTGCACTTGATGGGGTGGATTATACTCGTCGCCCACCAAAGAAGCTGGATCTAAATTTGAAGAATCGAGAAAGTCCACCTACAAAACCATTTAATGATAAGCTTCTGAAGTTGGAGCTGAAAGCTCTAAATCTCATTTGCAGTATGTGTTTTTGGGCCAAAATAGTACATTGCCGATCATTATTGCTGCTGATTTGAACGGAACGGAAGGCAAGTAGAGGCTTTGATATCGATGTTGAAGAAGTTCAAAAGGGCTATAGGATAGACTATTGCTGACATTATTGGTATTCCACCGGGATATGTTTTCAAAAGATTGCACTCATGTCTTATAGTAAACCAAGTATTGAGCACCAGAGAAAGAATAAATCCACTGACGTAGGAAGTTGTGGAAAAGGAGATTATCAGGTGGTTAGATGCTATATGCTGGGATAGTTTATCTAATCGCGGATAGTAATTGAGTGTGTCCAGTTCAATGTGTACCAATGAAGTGAGGAATAATTGTGGTTCCCAACGCAAAGAGTGAGCTTGTCCTAATGAGGCCTGTAACAAATCTGAGAGTCTGCATGAATTACCACAAGTTGAATGCATGGACAAAGAAAGATCACTTCCCAATGTCGTTGATGGACCAAATGTTAAATTGTCTTTGCTGGAAAGGGTTGATACTGTTTTCTTGACGGGTATTTGGGCAAAAATCAAATCTCTATAGCTCCGGAAGACCAAGAGAAGACTTGTCCTTATGGGACTTGTGCTTTCAAGAGGATGTTATTTGGGTTGTGTAATTGTAATGACCCTCCAAGTCATTTTCACCTTAATGCCTTATTTTCATCGTTTAAAGCGTTCCTATAGCGACACCTAGTCATTTATGACTTTTTGGTACAGACTATTCGATCGTCTGGTCGTTTGTTTGAGTTTTATGCCCGTTCCTCCCATGTTTGCGAGCTTTTGAAACTTGAATAGTTGACTTTGGTCAAAACGTCAGGTAAACAACTCAGAATGGAATTCTGACGGTTCCATCAGCTCCGGAATGGTCATTTTAGGCTAGTGGCATGGTTAGCTCGAATCTCGAGGCTTTTGGCGCGAGTTTGTGTCATTAGGCATTTTAGCTTTTAAGTTTTAGCCTAAGTTTGACCTTGGTCAACATTCTTGGTAAACATGCTCGGATAGAAATTCTGTTAGCGCGGTTAGCTCTTGAATGTCGAGTTTGGTCTAAAAGGACCTTTAGTTCGGGTCCTAAGGCTTCCGATGTGAGTTTGCGCACTTAGACGAGATGATGGAAAGTTTAAAGGCCTAGAGTTGACATCGGTCAACATTCGGAATATTATTATTAGTTGTCGTATGGGAATTTCGTAAGCGACATTAGCTTCGAAATGTTCAATTTGGTCTTAGTAGGACCTTTCGTTTGGGTCTTGAGATCTTTTATATTTTTGGGTGTTTAGGAGAAAAGTTGAGTTTTAGGCCTAATGGGTCCTGAGGGGGGGCATTTCTTTCATAGCAATTTTTTTTACGAAAATTCGGCAATTCCATTCAGTCCGGAATGTCGAATTAAGTGGGGTAGCATATCTGGTTTATTTTTATCGGGTCCTGAATGAATCTCGGGGTCCGTTTGGACACTTTGAAAAAAAAAATAGAAAAAAATCGATATCAGGTGCAGACTTTTAGCTACCTGAAAATGTCATTTTTAGCGACCAGAAGTCCTTTTAGTGACCAGATCTGCCATTATTTATAGCCAAAAATCAGCATTCAACCCTCATTTTCTAAACGCGGTTTCTCTCTCATTATAGCTCCGTTTTGGGTGATGCAAAGGCTTGGTTTTTCGAAATTGGCGTGGCTACACATTGGAGTGCCCGGGACTGTCGGGGGACCTCCGATTGAGGTAATTTTTGAGTTTTAGCTGTTGTCCTCTCTCCTTTAGCTTTAATAGTAAGTTAAATGCATGTGTGATTTTGGGCTGTTCCGAGCCCTGAATTGTGTTCCATTTTGGGACACAAGTTCCGAGAGGTAAAACGAACCCTTCCACTGAGTCGATTTTGGGATTCTCGATGAGAATCCCACAATCTCGTTTTAGACCCAATTTTAGGTATGTCTCTGAAAAATACGATTTTGGTGTCAAAACAACCGTATTAACGTTGTGATTCTATTTTTGATAGTGTGGCAGCGTTCCGAGGCCATACGAAAGGGAAAACTCTGGAAACGTGATTTGGAGCGCGCGTGGTCGGCCTATAGGTAGACTACGACTTCCCTCTCCTTAGACTGAGCATGATTAAGTAATTGTATGTTGAATTTTATGAATTTGGGGTTGAATTGGTGGTTAATCATGTTAAATTCCTAGAATCCATGCGTTAGGCTACTTTTCGGATATTCTAGGCGGTTGAAGCATGTCTATTGTATTTGTTGATCATCTTCACCTTGTGGTGTGCCTTATTTGTGATTTGTGAATATTGTTGGAGCATGTTTGGACTTAGTCTAGGCTTAGGCTAGTGATTGCCATAGACTTGCGTCCTTTTGGAACCGTTAGGCCTTGCAATCTCCGCAACGTCGCTTCAGACGGCTTAGCTCCTTGTAGATTGATGTAGCAGAGTCTAATAGTTTGGGATACGGGTTGGCTTGCCTACTGGTGGGTTATAGTAGGCGTCATCATGACTCAAGGAATTGGGTCGTGCAAGTTGGTATCAGAGCCCAGGTTCACCAATCTCACTTGTACAAAGCTAACGTCTTGTATAGTCCTGCGGATCGGTGTGTACATGTCCGTGACTTATCTTTGGGAGACTACAGGATGTCATTAGAAAAATTTCCTATTTTGTATCCTTTCCTTGCATCGTATGTCTAATTGGTTACATGGGATCTTACTTGTTTCACTCTTTCACAGGACGGCTCGTACTCGCGGTAGAGCAGCAAGGGTTGATGCATTCAGGTTTACCTTATATTGCTTGATATGGTAGATTTTGATATGATTCTGGGCATGGACAGGTCATCCCCTCACCCGCGGTAGAGTGGCCAGGATTGATTCATTTTGATTGCTACGCTAAGACCATTACCTTAGCCATGCCTGGCATTCCTGCAGTGTTGTGACAAGGTGCCTATAGCCGCGCACTGACGAGTATTATCTCTTTCATGCGGTCTCAGCGGTTGGTTGCTTCAGGTTGTCTAGCCTATTTGGCCAATGTGCGAGATGTTAGTAGAGAGAGCCCTTCAGTTGATTCGGTTCCAATGGTTAGGGAGTTTGCGGATGTATTTCCCACAGAACTGTCTGACCTCCCTCTAGAGCGTGATATTGATTTTGCTATAGACTAGCCGAGTACCCATCCTATTTCAATTCCACCTTATTGGATGGCACCTACAGAGCCCAAGAAGCTCAGTGTTCAGCTTGAGGACCTCTTAGGTAAGGGGTTCATTCATCCTAATTTCATCAGGTTAGCTAGTTACTATAGACATTTTGTTGAGGGCTTCTCCACTATTGCAGCACCTATGACTCGAATGACATGCTAGGATGTCCCTTTTGTGTGGTCAGAGGAGTGTGGGTTGAGTTTTCGGAGTTGCTTACCACCGCTCCCATTTTGACTCTACCAGTTGAGGGCGAGGGCTTCACGGTATATTATGATGCACTCAGCGTTGGTTTGGTTGTGTATTGATGCAGCAAGGTCGGGTCATAAGCTTATACGTCGAGGCAGCTTATGTTGCACGAGCGCAACTACCCCACCCAGGACTTGGAGTTGGCGTTGGTAGTATTAGTGCTTAAGATCTAGAGGCACTACCTATACGGAGTTTGTTGTGCGATCTACCCTGATCACATGAGCCTTAAGTACATCTATGAGCCGGAGGGATCTTAAATCGAGGCAGCGCCGTTGGATTGAGCTCCTCAAGGACTACGATCTCTCTATTCTCTACCATTCGGGCAAGACGAATGTAGTAGCGGACGCCTTGAGGCAAAAGGCAGTGAGTATGGGTAGTCTAGCCTTCCTTTCAGTTTCGGAGCGACCTTCGGTCTTGGATATACAGTCCTTAGCCAACCGGATGATTCAAGTTGATATTTCAGATTGCAGACGGGTATTAGCCTTTGTGGCAGTTTAATCATCTTTGCTAGATCGGGTTCGTGGTCATCAGTTCGAGGATGAGTCTTTAGCAACAATCAGAGATAGGGTAGTGACAAGTGATGGTGGGCCGGCTACCTTAGATCTAGATGAGGTTGTGAGGTTTGCTGGCCAATTGTGTGTTCCGAGTGTTAGGGGTTTGATTCAGCTGATTCTTAGCGAGGACCATGATTCTAGATATTCCATCCATCCAGGCACAACTAAGATGTATTGTGACTTGAGGCATCATTACTGGTGGAGATGTATCAAGAGAGACATCTCAGAATGTGTGTCTAGCTGTTTGAGTTGCCAGCAGGTGAAGGCCGAGCACTTGAGGCTTGGTGGTGAGTTTCAGAGATTACCTATTTTGGAGTGGAAGTGGAAGCGTATCACTATGGACTTCATTGTGGGTTTGCCTCGTACTTCTAGAGGTGTTGACAACATTTGGGTCATTGTGTTTCGATTGACCAAGTCAGCACACTTTCTTCTCGTTCATACTTCCTTCAGTGCCGAGAGATTGGCTCATTTCTACATTCGAGAGGTGGTTCGTTTTCATGGTGTGCCTGTTTCTATCATTTCAGATCGGGGTTCACAATTCACATCCAATTTTTGGAGGGCTTTTCAGGAGGAGTTAGGCACCAGTGTCGACCTTAGCACAACATTTCACCCACAGTCTAATGGTCCATCAGAGCGCACTATTCAAATTCTTGAGGATAGTTGCGGGCCTGTGTTAGGGATTTTGGAGGTCAGTGGGACTAGTTCTTGCCTTTAAGGGAGTTTGCGTACAACAACATTCACCACACTAGTATTTAGATGGCCCCATTCGAGGCCTTATATGATAGGGGTTGTCGCTCTCCGATTGGTTGGTTTGAGTCTAAGAGCTTAGGCCGCGTGGTATAGACTTGCTTCAGGACACCTTAGATCATGTGAGGGTGATTCAGGATATGCTCAGAATGGCGTCGATCGTTTAGATTTGTTGTTGGTGACAGAACATTCCTTTGAGTTTCGCCCATAAGGGGCATGATAGGATTTGGGAGGCGGGACAAGCTTAGCACGAAATATATCGGGCATTTTGAGGACAGTTAGTGATGTTGCCTATGAATTAGCCTTGCCTCTAGCATTCTCAGTTATTCATCCAGTTTTCCATGTTTTGATGTTGCGCCGGTATGTCCCAGATGAGTCTCATGTGCTCCAGTATGATGCGGTTGAGTTGGATGATCGTCTGACTTGTATTGAGGAGCTGTAGGAATTCCTATGGCCCGTAGATCAAGTCTCGTCATATTGAATCATAAGAAGTAGCCTAAGTTAGGAATGACGGTTTGGATTACAGTCCGCAAAACCTATGACAGACCGTATTGGTGAAACCTCATTCCAACATCAGAAACTAAAATAGTTGACTTCCTTTCCAACGGTTGGGTCCTATGAGAACCAACCGCAGGACCAAAACAGTGTAATTTTCTATTTTCTTTTAGTTTCATAGTTTGATTTTCATTCTTTTCTTGCTTTGTTTTGTATGTTTGGGTACTAATGACTTTTCCATGGGTACTATGCCACCATAGAATACCAACACTTATGGAAGAAGGTCAAAATCCACGGCACCTTCGGCCCGGCTTCAAGTTATTGAAGAACGCACTGATAATTAACTCAGTGGGTCTGAATTCGACCCTAGCCTATAGGATGACTCACCAACAGCACCAAGGACAACACGCCGATAGTCCATGCTTTAGTCTGAGGAAGGACTACAGAGTTCGGAAGCTGTACTCCACAAATTCAACCACCTGCGGTATATACCAATGGGCTAGAAAGTTTTGTTTTTTATGTCGTAATTGGTGTAAGACCACTGATAGAATAGTAACAGTGGTAGAATGAACTCAACTTGCCGACATAATTTTCAAACCAAACAGGTCAGGTTTAGTTACAGAGAGGAGGGTCATCATTGAATGAGTAGTTTCACTATTAAAGCGTTAAACCCATAATTATAAAATAACAAAGAAAGAAAAAAATACCCTGAATAGATGACTATTGTGGCTAACTGGTGCACCTTCTATGTGGTTTGGCCAGTGGAGATATTTCAAAAGGATAGTCCAAGACAATAGTCTGTTGTAGAAGCTTTGGTTGTACTACCATCTCAAAGACCTGAAAATGGTAACATCACAAAGCAGTACACATAAAAAGAACCATCTTAACCAATAAGATACACTGGCATGTGGTTAAAAGCTGCTAGTTCTAAGTATCTGCAGACGGGAACAGAAAAAATTCTAAAGAACATTATTCAAACCTCATTAAGCAAATGGCCAACAGAAGAGCATGCTTCAATTGAACTCTTATCCAGATCATCACCAAGAATATCAATTGCTTTATGTCATGTTCTTTAGCAGCTTTAAAATCGTCACTGAAGATTATGCATTGTTTCCCTCCTCCAAGGTCTTTCCAAGCAGATCTCCACATCCTGCAACAAAGCATAAAGTTTGATCAATTAAAATTAAGGTGAGAGAAGAAAGAAAATGAAATACCAAAAGTGGGACCACAAACCTATTAACCATAAAGCTCATAATAATTCACTGAAAAGTTAGTTCAACACATTATGTGTAAATCTGACCATGTTTCAAAATCAGTGCAGAAACATTTCACATTCTCCAAGAAAACATATGCAACATATGAAAAGGCATGAGCTAGGATCTCTGGAAAAGATAAAATAAGACGAGATGGTTTGCATCAAAACTCAAGGAAATAGGTCAGGTACTCGAATAGTAACTAAAAATGTTTAGCTGGACATTTTTGGGCCAACATTGTTCAACCATTCAAAATTATTTTGTTATGATGAGATAATATTTGGTCACGAGAAACAAGATGGCTGAGTAAAGAAGATGCTAGCACCTAAGGACGCTCCCTATAAATGGAAATTGAAAAGGTGCCAAACAAAATAACATAATGCCATTGACAAAGATGAAGTTCACATGATTCCTCTTATCGCACATGGTCCATTCTCGTAGCCAGATAAAGAAAGAACTAGGTTGTCTTCTAAGGGAACTTAAAAGAACAATCGAAGCCAGAAGCCACAAGTTCAATCAATTCTCAGTATTATGCCTTCAATATAAGAATGGTTGCCACACGTATTCCTGTAAGTTACTTGTATCATGTTTGACAGAGAAGATACATGAAAATGCAAAGAATGATCACCAATTACAAACACTATTGAGGAAGATTATCCAGAGGAAAGGGTACTTACCTGGTAATCAATTCTAAGTTTCCCATTAACTGCAAGAGCACATCGTGTCACAATCTCTTCTGCCATATTCATCATGCTTTCATAGTCAGAGTATGCTTCATACATCTAAAATCAATTTAAAAACTATTATTGACAAAGAGCTATTACCTCAATGGAGGTGAATTCAGGATTATGACGAGTTGAAAAGCCTTCATTGCGCAATATACGACCAATTTCATAAACTTTTTCGATTCCCCCAACCTACAAATACACAAGATATATGATGGACAACAAAGAAGCAGAAGAACCACCGCTCTTCTAATAATAGTTTGAGAAAGTACAACAGAAAGTAGGGGTTATCCTTCGAAAGGATAAGTTTATTAGGCTTCAAAGCGATTTCATATTTTTGTAGATATGGCTCATAGTGGAAATGAATCTAGTATTGTAGATGTGTAGTTATAACTATCAAGCAGTAAGTAAAATTTAATTTATCTTTTTCTATTAGGATTCAACAACTTGTGTTTCTCTTTTTTCGTTGAGTCGAGTTTAATTTCTATCATATATCAAAAGAGTTCCATTTTCTCTCAGGCATATTTATAGTTTGGATATTATGGTGAACTGAAAACTGGAATCCACACAAGGTCCAAATGCCAACTTTCTTCCGATCGAGTTGGACTGCAGTGCTGTCTGCTGATTCTTATTTTGTGTCTAATTGATGTTTTACGTTAAGTTTGTGTTTCTTGTCTAATTGGTGCTTCTGTTCAGTGAGCTTTTGTGCTTTTGTTCACTTATACTTGGATCTTGTGATGGGTTGTTGCTGGTATCAATTGTTGATCATGAGGTTGTGTAATCTATGTTGCTCGGACTTTTCAAAAATGTCACTGTGTGTCGCATCCTTTAAAAGTAGTGCATTTCAGAAAGCACGGGTGCGACAACATTTCTAGAGAGTCCGAGCTACTTATGATTATGTTACAGAAGAATTAGCATTGTTCGGTTGACCTGAAGAAATGCAAGAATGGATGTTTGTGTGGACCAAATCTGAGTACATTTAGAAGTGTGTTGAATTATTTTGGGTTATCCTTGGCATGGACAAACAGATCATGTTATTTTCATTTCTTAATTCAAGTATGTCTATTCATCAGTTTTACATGTCTTAGATGTATCTTTTTTATTTCCAGTAGCTACACCAAAACAGAGCATCACAAATGCTAAAGTGAAAAGCCATGGACAGTTGCAATATTCTTTACCACTGATGATTTTAAAGGGCATAAAGAAGCTGCCAGTGGATATTTACAGGGAAATAACTCCACAGGTGGCGACTCTGAAGAAGAAAAAAGTAATGAATGTGAACTCTCTAATGATTATGGAAGTGATATTCATGCAGAACTTAGGGTGGTGAGAGAAGATCTAAGGGAATATAATAAAACAGAAAAAGTTAAGGCTCCTGCTAAGGAGAAACCGGATGGATTTCTCGGTGAAGGTGGGTTAGATGAAGGCTATGAAGATATTTATACCGAAAGAACAAATTTGAGGTACAATTCGGGAGGCGATGATGATGAGCCATATTATGACTCATGAAATGTAGATACTTTTGCTAGTGAATTTTAAGGTGAGCAGGTTCGTGATGATGGATAAGGAGCGGGATGGCAGTTGAGGGCTAGGAAAAAGAGTAGCAGGGTAGTCTATTGTCCAGATTGTGAGAAAGTTATCTGGCAGGTTGGTCAAGCATTTAAAAATGTTAATAAATTTAGAGAAGATTTGACCAACTATGCATTAAAGAAAGGACTCCAGCAAGAAAAGGAGAAGAATGATCAAAAACGGGTAAGGGCCAAGTGTAGGAAAGTGTATAGGTCTTGATAGTTGTTTTCTCAAAGGGGTATGTAAAGGGCATTATTTGTAGCAGTTGCTAAAGATGGAATCAATCAAATGTTTCCAATAGCTTGGGCTGTTACTGAAGTAGAAAAAAAGGAAACATGGAGATGGTTTATGAGGATCTTGCAAGATGACTTGCCACTTGGAAATGGGGATCAAACTACTCTAATCATTGATATGCAAAATGTATGATAATGTTATTTTTACTACTCTTAAACCTTTATTCCTTTCTGCCCTTTTTTCTTGATTAAATTTAGCTCAATTTAGCCTTTTAATCAACTAGTATAAACAACAGCAAGTCAAAGCATAAAATTTACTGTAGGATTAGTTACTGCTTTTTCCTAGTAATTAGTTACTGTTTATTTTGCTAAACAATTACCTACTATTTTTACCAATATCATATAAATTAGTTACTGTACTATTTATTTTACTTAATTACTACAGATTTTACATCATATACATACCATTGTTTACGATTTTTTGCAGGATTTGACTAGTGCAGCTGAGGAAGTATTTCCTGCTTGTGAGCACAGAATGTGTGCTTGACACATTCTGTTAAACTGGTCAAAGAAATGGAGGGATATTGAAAGAAGGAAAAAGTTCTAGAAGTGTGTTAGGGAAGGTGAGTTAAGTAAGTTGGGTAGAAAAATTGTGGAAAATCCCATCACATATGACATTGAAAGATGGTGCAAAGCGTACTTCAAGGAGTTCTCAAATGTGATAATGTTGATAATAATATGGCTGAAGTTTTAATGCTTGGATATTAGCAGGCAGCTAGACATAAGACAATTGTGTCTATGCTAGAAGAAATTAGAATCAACATGATGAATAGAATAGCTAAAATGAGGGTTTTTGCTGCAGCTTGGGTAAATGGGATACCTCCAATGGCTTTGAAGGTGTGTAAGGAAAAGATGAAGAAGTACCATGATCAAAAGATCGAAAAGCGAGAATTTGATCCCGGTGATTTGGTACTTCTATTCAACTCAAGGCTGCACTTGTTTCCTGGCAAGCTCAAATCAAAGAGGACGAGACCATTCAGAGTTGTACAACTATTATCACACAGAGCGGTTGAACTTAAGAATGAGGAAGGAACAAGATTCAAAAGGTGAGAGAGTTAAATCAAGCGCCACTTGGGAGGCAACCCAAGATATAATCTAGCTAGTTTGAATTATTATTTTTTATTCTTCTATTATCTTTTTTTGTTCTTAAGTTTGATTTTTGCCTGGAATAGGATAGTTTAGGGTGCGTGTCCAAAAGGTGTCAAGAAAATGTAAAAAGAAGTCCTAAGTTTGCTACTACATGTGCAAGAAAGAAAGAAAAATCTGCAAAATTTCAAAGTGTAGAGGGTTTTACGGTTCCCATCTACAAGTCGTTGCTCATTCAACGAACGGTAGATGGCATCCGTAGATCTAAATCCTAACACAATAATAACTTTAAGTCTACGGATGCACAATACAAAGAGTTTAAACTTTGACAGTCCGTAGTCTGCATCTATAGAATGACGGAGGCCTTCGACAATTCGTAGGAATGATTACGGACCATAGATGGTTTTTCGTCAAACATGTCTGTTTAAAATTAATGACCCGACCCGCCACCCTTTTTAATAAAAACTTCCAATTTAAAATTCATCCCCCATTTCCCTCAATTCCCAACCCTTCCAACCTCTCATATTTCCCACCCTTTCACACACAAACTCCGTCCCTTACAATTCCAACTTCCACTATTTAATCTTTTCCTCCCATCTTCTCCTTTTTCCTCTTCTTTCTTCCATTTTTCCCAAATTTCCTTTCCTCGTATTCAAGGCAGTGCGGGACAGGACAATTATCAAGTTGGTTTTCAAAGTTCTAGACATCTAAGTGATGCACTCACACAACTAAAGGTATGGAATTAAGCCTAACTAGATTCAATTACTTGAATTCAAAGTTGCTACTTGACCTAGGGTATGTGATGCTTGTTTTGTATGCCTAAATTAATTAAAGTATACCCTTGGGCAGCAAGTAGATGCGAGTGTTGTCGATTATGTGTAAATATGTGAAACAAATTACTTCAAATTGTGTTCTTGAATTAGGGTTTGTGATGGTGCTATTTGTTATTGTGATTAATTGACAAGTGTAAGCCCTATAGATGACGGAATTACATTGAAAATTACTATGTTGAAATGCATATAGGCTGATATGATGTTGAAGATGTGTTAATACAAAGTTGATCCTAAAAACTCCTAATATTAGGGTTGACGACTTGGATCTACGGGACGTAGGAATTCCTACCGACTGTAGATAAAGTCCCGTCATCTTGAAGCACAAAAAGTAGCCTAAGTTTGTAATGACGGTTTGGCTTACAGTCCATAGAACCTTTGACGAACCGTACTAGTTAACAGTCATTTCAACTTCAGCAACTAAAAAAGTTGACCTCTTTTGGTACAGTTGGGTCGCTGGAAAAAAAGTGATCCCATTCTGTATTTGCTTTCTTTTTTCAGAAGAGGATGGGGAAACCTATCTAAAACTCTGTAACAACCCACTACCATTCCTTTCATGGATTCCTTTTCAACCAACTATTATTAAGGATTTAGCATATTCATTTACAAGCTCATGAATGAAGAGAAATGACAACACCAGAAAAAGACTAGATTATCCAATACAACTTGGTAAAAGATTGATTATACAATCGGAAGTATATACACTCCTAACAGTTTGAGAGCACTAGGAAGTCAACTAGTGACCAAGGAGCAAAAATGGGTCGAAAATGAATATGATATCACATTCAATTTGATTGAAGTCACAGATTCAATCAACAATTCTATACAACAGCACCATTTCCATCTTTTATGACCCCCACCATAATCAGAATTCCGAGAGTAGCCAAAACATGACTAGCACGTGAAGGAAGACAGGAATCTATTGATATGTCATATATAAATTCAAGTTCTTTTTCTTTTAAAGTAAACATGATCGTCTGCCTTACTACAATTAATAGGAAAATGATAATAAAGAACACTAAAATGAATTTTCCATGTTTTCCCTACATCCAAACAAAAACAGAAACTGAATATTTCAAAATTTTGAAATCGAGTAACACAAAAATATTACCTTTCTTAAGGACAATTAAAAGTAAAATGACAATTAGTGTACTGCATGTTTGCCTCACTACAATTCATAGAAAATGATAGTAAAGAACAATAAAATGAACTTTTCCATGGTTTCCCTACCTCCAAACTGAAAAGAAACTGAAAATATTTCAAAATGAAATCGAGCAACACATATGTTTCCCTTCTGAGGACAATTAAAAGTAAAAATGACAATTAAGCGTACTGCATGTCTGTCTCACTACAATTCATAGGAAAATAATACCAAAGAACACTACATCAAACTTTTTCATGTCCTCCTACATCCAAAACTGACAAGAAACTGTAAATATTTCCAAGTCTAGAAATCAAATAACACATATATATGTTAGTTTCCCATCTTCTAACCATCTAAATAATGAAGAACGCGTGGATCTGATCTGCATAAACTTGGAATAATACCAAGTTGAAAAAGAAAACCCATAAAGTTTCAACAAAACAACTCCTCAATCTGGAATTGAATCAAGAAAAGGGCACAAAATTTAGGGAAAATATGCATCCAATTACAAAAAGAAAAAAAAATGGTGTTGTTTCACTTGATTTACGCTAAAACCAAAGTAAAGTAACCTTATTATGGAAATATTACTACAACTTGGAGAGAACATTTAACATGGTCTCTCATGGGTGGTTCGTGACTTCCTTTAAAATTTCAATTTGTTAATTTTATTTATCCAGAGGTGGAAACCAACTGTGCAAGCATAGGGCAACTATATTGTTATATTTCTCGTATAGAGTATTTTCCCCCACAATATCAATAAACTATTACACCCTCCCCCACCCAAAAAAAAAAATAACCTGATTTCCTAAAAGTTGCTTTTAAGCAGTAAAGATGTCAAAAAAAAATGTCTGTGATAAACTAAATCACATATAAAACCCCTAGCTGTTAAACACAGGCAATCTCATGCTTTTACTAGAGATCTTGAAAAGAGCAATCAGAAAAACATAGACAACTCCACCGATAGATACTAATTTACCAGCACCCTACAAGAATATGATAAGAGCAAGTGAGCTTAAGGACAATAGAGCATACCCTCATCTTTTCATGAGTTCCATTAACAGTTTCACCATCCTTCTTCTTCCTCCAATGGTGACCATCATTACGGAAACCTTGTAGTACTTTCCGATCAAATAGAAACATGGAACTACCTGAAACCGAAAAGCTATATTAATTAAAACTTAAAAAAAAAAAAAAAAAAAAAAAAAAAAAGGAAAACCGCTTGGGCAGATAACGATGAACCTGGAGTTTGAGTGGGGGCTGTTGATGTAAGATGTGCTACAGCTGCCATGACTTTAGAGAAAACATTGATTGACTGGGAGAGAAAAAACTACTTGGAATATTTAGTTGGCGTTCACAAAGCTTCCAGAACTTTTGAAGAATGGATTCATCTGGAGAGTACCCTAAAGCTTCTAGCTCTGTGGATGCAAAGGTTGCTTTCCTGAACAGCCACCACTGTTTTGAAATAACACAACCTAGACCAAGAAAAACAACAAACTCAATCAATCAAAAGAGAACATAGAAGGCACTAATAGGAGATAAGTGAACATAGAAGTTTGGAATAATGGTTACCATACATGCAAGTTGACTTGCACGAAGACCTCCGGAGATTTCGCAGTCAGGAAGAACTCAAGTGGTTCAAACAAGGCACTGCGCTTGGAGATAAAGGAAGATATAGATTGTTCCAGGACTGATCCAGAGTTTATGTATGCAATAGCAAATATGCAGATGCATGTTAAGAAGCAGAAATCCAATAACCTGAACAGTAAGCCAAAGCAGTTGAGTATAGGCAAGACTGCGAAAAAGAATTATTCAAATTACAGTATACCCACCTTGTCATCAATACATCTGAAGTTTTTGAAAATCTCTGCAGGATCTTTATGCAAGCTTTCAATGAAAATTTGCCTTGACAATTGAAGTTCATACAACCTTTTCAAGTTAAAAAAGCAGTGAATATTCATCATCACCATCCTGCAACAACAAAAATTGCACATTTGACCAAAACGCATCAATAAAACACAGTCCCCTTCAATTTGTTAATGGCACATACCGCAACTTCTTTTAATGCAGATTTAAGTTTGATAACGAGCTCATCTTCAATCCCCTTAAATTTGTTAAGGGCAAAGTCCTGTAATTCCCCACAACTCAGACTAGCACAGAAGTTCAGAGCTTTTACACAAGATATCAGAGCTTCCTTTACACCATGCTTAAGGAATGCCTTTTTCTTCAGAAGGACAGCAGATGTAAAATTCTGGAAAAGCAAAAGAAAACAGCTTTTAGTCAACAGTTCAAAAATAAATTACTTCACATTGGCAATCCCCTATATAGTTCATGATCGTAATAAGTTCCACAAACGCACCTGATGTTGTCTTTTAAGAGAATCACGCTCAAGGTTCATATGAACAATGACTTCAAGTAGATAGTGAATTTTTGCTTTGTCAGACATAAATTTGTGAGGAAGTTGTGGATAATTCCTCATCATAGAAATGGTTATATCACGCTTAGAAATTTCAAACACGTCCTGGATATTACAACATAAGCATTCAAAAAATTCAGTATCCCGGAGTAGTATGGCTGAAATCTGAAAAACACCAATATAATGGCATTGACAAAGAACACTAAAAGAAGGAACCTATCTAAAATAATCTAAACAAATTTTGAACTTGAGGGGATACTCTATGAATTCAAAAAATCAAAACCACGGCATCTAGATACTCATCTGCGTACAGCTTTGAATGATGTCCCTACTGAGCAAGCACAGTTACCGTCTATGTTCCATGGTACATGAAAATAATCTGACTGCTCACTCTATTATCAAACTCCAAGTACAATAAAACGTCTTAATGTTGTTAGAAAAATGTTAAAGATGGTAACATGATAATATACGAAAATGGAACCTCTTCCACTAAATAATACTAGTAAGTAATCGGGATGTATTTGACCAACTGACCTGATTTAAGACAAACATGCAGTTCAAAAAAAATTGCAGCACAAAGACACCGCTAAAACAGTACAGATCTACCAGGTTGCAGAAATATTACCAACTTATTGTTTCACAAGCACTTTCTTGGAATCCATTCTCAGGTGTAAACGGTGAAGTTTGAAGCAAAAATATAACATTTACTTAAGAGTATCAACAAGAAGAACTAAAGAACCTCACCTTTTGTGCTTTGGTGTAATATTTCTTTTTATTATCACTAGCAGGAACAATCTTCTCCAAAACTGCCTTCCTAGTTGATGCAAAAAGTAGCCGAACTAGGTTTGTTGCATCTTCATCGCTTAATTCATCACTTAATTCAGCTGATAGCTCTTCTTCCAAGAGCACACACAGGATATGTTTCAATCCTGTAAAGACATAATTTTCAAGTGACTATTTTCTTCAACCACAGAACAAACTCAGGGATCCATGATAAGAAGAAGACCCTTCTTAAGTTTTTCTATGATAAAATAAAATAGGAATATAGCTGTCAAATCAATAAAAATAGAAAATGCCTATAAAGGCAAGTTGTAGAAATTACTAGTCTAACCAAATTACAGATAATTGTATTATAGCATTAATACTAAAAAACCACAAGGAAATACGGGACAAAATCAGAAATTATACAGTAGCTTATAACATCTTTCAAACAAAGTTGAGCCACTAGAAGACTAGGCTCACTGAAAGTTGTAGGGAGATACTACTCTAACCAAAATTACATACTATTTTCATGTTGCAATCTAATGTCCACTCTACTCAGATGACAACTCATTTGCAGCATATCCTCAAGTCCATAGAAATAATTGAAGACTATGACAGACTTAAACTAGTAGATCGCATTTAGGATGAAAAGGGTGTGTGCTTGTATTGGTGGGAAAAATTATGAGATCCCTGCATCATGTGTTCCTCATTTTTTAAGGTACGTTATTTCTCTGTGGTTGTATCACCTAGAACATTTACATCCAAGCACAACAAGCATTTTAAAACATAAGTGGAAGTAGCAGAGTAGTTCTCGTAAGTTGGAACACACTAATTGATGAATCACAAGAAGTGTGACAAAAATAGATCTTTCTATTAAATGAAATAAGAAGTGTTACCAGTATGACAGCCATCCACCAAGCTCTTCACTGCCTAAAACAATATCCTTTAGTGCCCTAGGAAGTAGTTCAAGTTTATCCCATCTGATCCATTGAGGGCAACCAGACTCTTCAGGTCCATAGGATCTTCTCAATTCCATATGCATGGAAATAAGGGCATCCATCATCAGTTTCCCAAGTCTGGAAGCTGCTTCCGTTGCATATATCTGATGAGTACCCCAAAGCCTCTAGCTCCATGGATGATACAAGGGTTGCTTTCCTGAACAGCCAACACTGTTCTGAAAAAATAACACAACCTAGACCAAGAAAAACAACAAACTCAATTAACCAAATGAGAACATAGAAGGCACTAACAGGAGATGAGTGAACATAAAAGTTTGGAATAATGCTTACCCTACATGCAAGTTGACTTGCACGAAGAGCTTCCGAAGATTTAGTAGTCAGGAAGGACTCAAGTAGATCAAACAATGCACTGTGCTTGGAGATAAGGAAGCTAAAGATTGTTCCAGGATTGTTCCAGAGTTTAAGATAGAGAGTAGCCTGCAACCATGCAGATGAATGTTACGAAGCAGAAATCCAATAACCTAAACAGTAAGCCAAAGAAGTTAGAGTATTGGCAAAACTACAAAAAAAAAAAAAAGAGTTTTTCAAACTACAGTATACCCACCTCATCATCAATACTTCTAAAGTTTTT
Organism: Solanum pinnatisectum; assembly: GCA_035578085.1. Classification (NCBI taxonomy): domain Eukaryota; kingdom Viridiplantae; phylum Streptophyta; class Magnoliopsida; order Solanales; family Solanaceae; genus Solanum; species Solanum pinnatisectum. The sequence goes on along the minus strand of JAWPEI010000022.1, from coordinate 343,000 downwards.
GAACGTCTCTGCAAAAGTTTTTGAAAGTCTCTACAAGATCTTTTTTTTTTATAACTCAGAAATCCGTCTGTGACCCGCCCTTTGGACCAATCATAGCGGTTCTAAACTCGGTGGATAATGGGCCCGCCCCTCTACCCTTCTCCACTTAAATACCGGGCTTCGCTTTGCATGGTGTGGGGCTTGAACCTGTGCCTAAGCCACAAATCCTCCACCTTTTGCCACTAGAGTTAAGCCTTAGGCTCCACTTAAATACCGGGCTTCACTTTGCATGGTGTGGGGCTTGAACTTGCAACCTAAGCCACAAATCCTCCACCTTCTGCCACTAGAGCTAAGCCATGGGCTCCACTTAAATACCGGGCTTCGCTTTGCATGGTGTGGGGCTTGAACCTGCGACCTAAGCCACAAATCCTCCACCTTTTTCCACTAGAGCTAAGCCTTGGGCTCCACTTAAATACCGGGCTTCGCTTTGCGTGGTGTGGGGCTTGAACCTGCGACCTAAGCCACAAATCCTCCACCTTTTGCCACTAGAGCTAAGCCTTGGGATCCACTTAAATACCAGCTTCGCTTTGCATGGTGTGGGGCTTGAACCTGTGACCTAAGCCACAAATCCTCCACCTTTTGCCACTAGAGCTAAGCCTTGGGCTCCACTTAAATACCGGGCTTCGCTTTGCATGGTGTGGGGCTTGAACCTACGACCTAAGCCACAAATCCTCCACCCTTTTCCACTAGAGCTAAGCCTTGGGCTCCACTTAAATATCGGGCTTCGCTTTGCATGGTGTGGGGCTTGAACCTGTGACCTAAGCCACAAATCCTCCACCTTTTGCCACTAGAGCTAAGCCTTGGGCTCCACTTAAATACCGGGCTTCGCTTTGCATGGTGTGGGGCTTGAACCTGCGACCTAAGCCACAAATCCTCCACCTTTTTCCACTAGAGCTAAGCCTTGGGCTCCACTTAAATACCGGGCTTCACTTTGCGTGGTGTGGGGCTTGAACCTGCGACCTAAGCCACAAATCCTCCACCTTTTGCCACTAGAGCTAAGCCTTGGGATCCACTTAAATACCGGCTTCGCTTTGCATGGTGTGGGGCTTGAACCTGCGACCTAAGCCACAAATCCTCCACCTTTTTCCACTAGAGCTAAGCCTTGGGCTCCACTTAAATACCGGGCTTCGCTTTGCATGGTGTGGGGCTTGAACCTGCGACCTAAGCCACAAATCCTCCACCTTTTGCCACTAGAGCTATGCCTTGGGCTCCACTTAAATATCGGGCTTCGCTTTGCATGGTGTGGGGCTTGAACCTGTGACCTAAGCCACAAATCCTCCACCTTTTGCCACTAGAGCTAAGCCTTGGGATCCACTTAAATACCGGGCTTCGCTTTGCGTGGTGTGGGGCTTGAACCTGCGACCTAAGCCACAAATCCTCCACCTTTTTCCACTAGAGCTAAGCCTTGGGATCCACTTAAATATCGGGCTTCGCTTTGCATGGTGTGGGGCTTGAACCTGCGACCTAAGCCATAAATCCTCCACCTTTTTCCACTAGAGCTAAGCCTTGGGCTCCACTTAAATATCGGGCTTCGCTTTGCATGGTGTAGGGCTTGAACCTGCTACTTAAGCCACAAATCCTCCACCTTTTGCCACTAGAGCTAAGCCTTGGGCTCCACTTAAATACCGGGCTTCGCTTTGCATAGTGTGGGGCTTGAACCTGCGACCTAAGCCACAAATCCTCCACCTTTTGCCACTAGAGCTAAGCCTTGGGCTCCACTTAAATATCGGGCTTCGCTTTGCATGGTGTGGGGCTTGAACCTGCGACCTATGCCACAAATCCTCCACCTTTTGCCACTCGAGCTAAGCCTTGGGGGCAGTCTCAGCAAGATCATTATGCAAGCTTTCAATGGAAATTTGCCTTGACAATTGAAGATCATCCAACCTTTTCAAGTTAACAAGCAATGAATATTCAGCATCACCATCCTGCAACAACAAAAAATTGCACATTTAACAAAAACGCATCAATAAAACACATAGTCCCCTTCAATTTGTTAAGGGCACATACAGCAACTTCTTTTATTGCAGATTTAAGTTTGATAATGAGCTCATCTTCAATCCCCTTCTATTTGTTAAGGGCAAAGTCCAATAACTCCCCGCCACTCTCTGTAGCACAGAAGTTCAGAGCTTTTACACAAGATCTCAGAGCTTCTTCTCACCATGCTTAAAAATGCCTTTTTCATCAGAAGGAAAGCAGTTTTAAAATTCTGGAAAAGCAAAATAAAACAGCTTTTAGTTACCAGTTCAAAATAGATTACTTCATAATAGCAATCCTCTATATAGTTCACCATCTTAATAAGTTTAATTGTTCAAGATGCAGGCTTTTCTACAGCCATGCTTAAAAAATGCCTTTTTCATCAGAAGGAAAGCAGTTTTATAATTCTGGAGAAGCAAAATAAAACAGCTTTTAGTTACCAGTTCAAAATAAATTACTTCATATAGCAATCCCCTAGATAGTTCACCATCTTAATAAGTTTAATTGTTCAAGATGCAGGCTTTTCTACAGTTTAAAGATAAATTAATAGTGTCAGAGCTATACTACTATTCCTCTATACAACAGTTAGGTATGAGCTAGAGCTACCACCAATGAAGAGAAAACATTGAATGGGACAGCAAAGACCACCTGTGATATTTAGTTGGCGTTCACAAAGCTTCTAGAACTTTTGATGAATGGATTCATTAGGAGAGTACCCCAAAGCTTCTAGCTCCGTGGATGATGCAAGGGTTGCTTTCCTGAACAGCCACCACTGTTCTGAAAAAATAACACAACCTAGACCAAGAAAAACAACAAAATCAATTAACCAAAAGAGCACATAGTAGGCACTAACAGGAGATAAGTGAACATATAATTTTTGGAATAATGCTTACCCTACATGCAAGTTGACTTGCACGAAGACAGTAGCGACTAGCTACAAGATCCTTTTCAAGGACAGTAAGTTTAGCCCTCCATGGTGATGATGCAACGAAGGCCTTCTCCCTTCAACATTAATTCAAAAGCCTTGTTGATTTAAGAAAATGTGAGTGTATGAGTGATGAATTTATCCAATTCAAGTTCCTTATTCATGTATTTCTCAACAACAGAAGGAATATCTGAACTAGGTTTGTAGTTTCCAAAGAAGGTTTCTTTGAGAGTCCTTTCATTCAGAAAGTTCATAGGGTATGTCTTGAACAAAGCTTCCTTATGGGGTACACCAACAGTACAGCCACTCCCCACCCCTGATAATTAATTACGACAATGTTTGTTAAGATAAATGTATTAATAAAAACATACAATTAAGGAAATTTGATGATAGAAAACATATATCATGGACACATTCAAATGCTGGAATCATAGTATCAATATGGCCAGTACATTCCACACTCCTATCGACTCCACCATCAGTCATCTCAGCAATTACCTGATCAAATAATCAAAATTCAAGAAAAGATTATAACTCACAGCTGTCTTTTTTTTCTTTCGCAATATGATCCATTAGGAGAAGTAAATATGAGTACCTCTTGAACTGGTTTACTATAATCCTTTGGGTTCACAAACTGTGTCACACCAAATTTCTTAGCTGTAGTATATAAGTAAAATGGATGAATTAGTTGCTTTGCTATGAGACAAGTTACAAGGAAGGAATTATAAAATAATGGATCAAGAATGTGTAAGGCACAAGTTAATTACCTTGCTCAAATCTGCTAGCATTTAAATCAACACCAATTATCCTTGAAGCACCAAGAATTCTTGCTCCTTCTGCTGCCTGACCAAATGAGATCAGATCATTAGTAAGATTAACATATATATGGATAAAAACAAAACAGAACAAGAAAGTTATTTTCCATGTGAAGAATACTCACAGCAAGGCCTACAGCCCCCAGTCAAAAAATAGCCACACTTGAACCTTTTGTTGGTTTAGCAACATTCAAAGTTGCTCCAAGGCTTTCAAAAACATCTGCAAATAAAGGAATGAATGTCCTATCATCAGCATGTGTAAACCACCTCAATAGATATACACAAAAAGGATTCAACAGCGAGAAAGTAAAATCTAATTAGAATCGGTTAAAGAGGAACTGAAGCAAGCAAGCACAACAAAACAAAACTAAACTAACTAGTATAGCTTCTGATGGCTTCATTCCTTGATTAGGAAGTGAGTCACCTTCAAAGAACAAGATTATTTGTAGTGACTTTTTTTTGGGGACTGATAATAAGGTATAACTGAAGTGACTTTTCAAAGAGGAATGAGTAATTCTTATGGAATAATCACAGAAGGCCTTTGATTGTAGCTATGCATGTGGCTCCCAAAGCGATCAAAATGCTACACGAATGCCCTTCCCATATACTTGGGAAGTCACTGGTAGAAAAGAGACATCAAATTGAGCAGGCAAGCTAGCTGATTTCACCATTCCACCATATTGATGTATTTTTAGATCTTAAAAAAACTAGATTCATGAACGATTAGCAAGTGAAGGACCGATCTCTTTGCACCAATACTCTAATACTGTTGCAAGATTGGTACTGGAGCATGGTTGAGACCAATGTGAAAATGCGAATGCCAGATCCACAATCTTTGGAAACGGAAGACCCCAGGCCTCATTAAACAAATACACAAAAAGAAGTATATTTAAAATGCTCCTAATTTTTTCTTAGTAGAAGTTCCTATATTCTCTTAGTTGAAAACAGAATACACCTAACCTTAGGAACTGCGTCGACAGCAACCAACTTCCCAACAGCAATGATTACCAATTTGCGTAGGTTAGGGGTAGTTTTGGCCCTTTTCTGTTGAAACAGTTAAACTTAGCCATAGGGCTTTAATGGCAATCTAACAAGAAAGTATAGATCAGGACTACATGGCATCTCAATTCTAATTCAAGTTTCTTTAATAAATAAAAGTGCTATAATACGAAGCATGATACTAAAAATTAATTGTTCTAGATGCAGGCTTTTCTACAGTTTAAATATAATATTGTTAGAGCCATACAATATTCTGTGAGCTAGAACTGCCACAAATTGAAAGAAAACAATGAATGGGAGAGCAAAAACCACCTGGAAAATGTAGTTGGCGTTAACAAAGTTTCCAGAACTTTTGAAGAATGGATTCATCTGGAGAGTACCCCAAAGCTTCTAGCTCTGTGGATGCAAAGGTTGCTTTCCTGAACAGCCACCACTGTTTTGAAATAACACAACCTAGATGGTACTACCAGGAGATAGGTACTACCAGGAGATAGGTGGAACATAGATGTTTGGAAAAATGCATACCCTACATGCAAGTTGACTTGCACGAAGACCTTCCGGAGATTTATTAGTCAGGAAGGACTTAAGTATTTCAAACAAGGACTGTGCCATGTTTATGATAAGAGTGTAGACACTAGTAAACATGCAGACGCATGTTAAGAAGAAGAAATCCAATAACCTAAACAAGTAAATTAAAGCAGTTGTGTATTGGCAAGACTACAAAAAAGAATTATTCAAACTACAATATACCCACCTCGTCATCAATACTTCTGAAGTTTTTGAGAGTCTCTGCAAGATCTTTATGCAAGCTTCCAATGGAAATTTGCCTAGACAATTGAAGTTCATACAACCTGTTCAAGTCAACAAGCAGTGAGTATTCATCATCACCATCACCATCCTGCAATGACAACAATTGCACATTTGACCAAGCTGCATCAATAAAACACAGTCACCTTCAATTTGTTAAGGGCACATACTCATCTTCAATCCCCTTTGATTTGTTAAGGACGAAGTCCTGTAACTCCCCACGACTCTCAGTAGAACAGAAGTTCAATGCTTTTACACAAGATTCTACGAGCTTCCTTCTCACCATTCTGAAAAAATGCCTCTTTCACCAGAAGGACAGAAGATTTTAAAATCCTGGAAAAGCAAAAGAAAACAGCTTTTAGTTACCAGTTCAAAAAAAAATTATTTCATATTGGCAATCCCCTATACAGTTCATAATCGTATTAAGTTCCACAAATGCACCTGAAGGAAGATTTGGCAGACATCTGTGAAATTCTCCATCTTAAATCCTACACTTCTCCATACTGCACTAATGCCTGTTTCTGGAACAATGATATGTTGATAATGAGCTCATCTTTCCCCTTCAATTTGTTGAGGGTGAAGTCCTGTAACTCCCAACAAATCTCAGTAGCCCAGAAGTTCAAAGCTTTTATACAAGATCTCAGAGCTACCCTCTCACCATGCTTAAAAGATGCCTCGTTCATCAGAAAGAATGCATATTTAAAAATCTGGAAAAGCAAAATAAAACAGCTTCGAGTCACCAGTTCAAAAAAAATAATTACTTCATATTAGCAATCCCATATATAGTTCATGATCGTAATAGGTTTCACAAACACACCTAATGTTGTCTTTTAAGAGAATAGAGCTCTAGGTTCATATGAACAATGAGTTCAAGAAGATGGGGAATTTTTGCTTTGTCAGACATAAATTTGCGCATAAGCTGTGGATAATTCCTCATCATAGCAATGGTTATATGACGCATAGAACTTTCAAACACGTCCTGGCGATTACAGCATAAGCATTCAAAGAATTCAGTATCCCGGAGTAGTATGGCGGAACAACACCAACATAATTTGTCATTGACAAAGAACACTTAAGAAGGAACCTTACCAAATTACCTCAAACATCATATTCAATAGTCCAGCCATTGCAGTTTTCGGATCCTTCTCATAGTGTTCCACCCAATGCTTGGTCTTTTCTCAAACAATAGCGACTAGCTAGAAGCTCCTTTTCTAGGACAGCAAGTTTAGTCCTCCATGGTGATGATGCAACGAAGGCCTTCTCCCTTCAACATTAATTCAAAAGCCTTGTTGATTTCAGAATATGGGAAGTGTATGAGTGATGAATTATCCTTGTAGCACTAGCAATTCTTGCTCCTTCTGCAGCCTGACCAAATGAGATGAGATCATTAGTAAGATTAACATATATAGGGATAAAAACGAAACAGAACAAGAAGGTTATTTGCAATGTGAAGAATACTCACAGCAAGGCCTACAGCCCCTAGTCCAAAAATAGCCACACTTGAATCTTTTGTTGGTTTAGCAACATTCAAAGTTGCTCCAAGGCTTTCAAAAACATCTGCAAATAAAGGAATGAACATCCTATCATCAGCATGTGTAAACCATCTCAATAGATATACACAAAACGGATTCAACAGTGAGAAAGTAAAATTTAATTAGCATCGAGTAAAGAGAAATTGAAGCAAGCAAGAACAACAAAACAAAACTAAACTAACTAGTATAGCTTCTGATGGATGGTTCATTCCTTGAATAGGAAGTGAGTCACCTTCAAAGAACAGGATTATTTGAAGTGACTTTTTTTTTTTGGGACTGGTAAGGCATAACTGAAGTGACTTTTCAAAGAGGATTGAGTATTTCTAATGGAATAATCACAGAAGGCTTTTGATTGTGGCTATGCATGTGGCTCCCAAAGCGATCAAAATGCTACACGAATGCCCTTCCCATATACTTGGGAAGTCACTGGTAGAAAAGAGACATCAAATGGAGCAGGCAAGCTAGCTGATTTCACCATTCCACCATATAGATGTATTTTTAGATCTTAAAAAAACTAGATTCATGAACGATTAGCAAGTGAAGGACCGATCTCTTTGCACCAATACTCTAATATTGTTGCAAGACTGGTACTGGAGCATGGTTGAGACCAATGTGAAAATACGAATGCCAGATCCACAATCTTTGGAAATGGAAGACCCCAGGCCTCATTGAACAAATACACAAAAAGAAACCTATTGAAAATGCTCCTAATCCAAACCCTTCCTTCGTAGAGCCCGTGTAGCAACCACCTTACTTAAGCAATTCTTCTTATCCTAATTTTTTCTTAGTTGAAGTTCCTATATTCTCTTAGTTGAAAACAGAATACACCTAACCTTAGGAAATGCGTCAGCAGCAACCAACTTCCCAACAGCAATGATTACCAATTTGCGTAGGTGACGGATAGTTTTGGCCCTTTTCTATTGAAACAGTTAAACTTGGCCATAAGGCTTTACTGGCAATCTAACAAGAAAGTATAGATCAGGACTACATGACTTCCCAATTCTAATTCAAGTTTCTTTAATAAATAAATTGTTCTATATGCAGGCTTTTCTACAGTTTAAAGATAATAGTGTTAGAGCCATACTATTATTCCTCCATACAAAAGTAAGATGTGAGCTAGAGCTGCCGCAAATTGAAAGAAAACAATGAATGGGAGAGCAAAAACCACCTGGAATATGTAGTCGGCGTTAACAAAGTTTCCAGAACTTTTGAAGAATGGATTCATTTGGAGAGTACCCCAAAGCTTTGGATGCAAGGGTTGCTTTCCTGAACAGCCACCACTGTTCTAAAAAAATAACACAAACCTAGACCAAGAAAAACAACAAACTCAATTAACCAAAGGAGAAAATAGAAGGCACTAACAGGAGATAGGTACTACCAGGAGATAGGTGAACATAGATGTTTTTGCAGTATCTCTTTTGTTTACTTTATATTAATGAAATTTTTGCATGCATCTTCACTCTTCATGACATAAGAGTGTTTACATTGCAAATTAGGGAAGTGAAACAGTTCTTTTCCTCCTGTATTTGGTTATGTCGGGAGTAGATGTACACTTTAGTTTCTTAAAAAAAGGAATCAGATATTCAAAAAATAAACGGGCTGGACTTTTTCGCAGTTTTAGAAATTAGGCTATTAGAATATTTTCCTCTCGTGTACAATCTCTATGTTTATGCTTCTTAGCCAAAAACTACTCCTTGAGAATATTTTGATAAAGAGGTGTTTCGGCCAGCTTGCTCGCACCTCGAACATTCCACCAAGTTACAGGTACCTGATACCTCCCATCAATACAAGTTCCGAATAACTCAGACCACCAAGCCTTAGGGCAGATGGGAAAAAATCACCTAGTAGCATTTTTTTGTCTCGCAAGTCCATGATGTCCAAGGTTTTTACCTACTTCATTGACCGCTTAGCCACACCTTTGGGTGCAAAATTACTCCTTCAAATTTGCACATACACAATGCCCATTTATAGTCCAAAAGATTTAATTAATCGACGTGACCCCTTCTAGTTGAATGGAAACCTTTCATCTCCAGCAGTCAAAATTTTGTTATTTTACTCTCTCCTTTTTTCTTTTTACGAGAAGGAACAATATAGGGCTTAAGATTTAGGATTGTTTGCTCTCATCTCACTCTCCTTTTTCCTTTTTCTTTTTTATTAAGTAAAGTAATTTCATTAAATATGGAAAATCTCCCATATACAAGAAGTATACCAACATAAAGTAGAGAACCTACACAATAATATGGTTCTTTACAAATTGTGCCAGCTCTTCATAACAGATCACTGTTGCTCTCTCTCTTACTTTATACTCCCCTCCCTAAGATGTTTGTCACATAATATTTAATTAAAGGTAATAATACCAAACTTTTACCATGCCCCCAAACATAACGATTTAATAGACAAAACTAACAAGGGAGTCAAAGAAGCAGTCTAGAGATTACAAGTGTTAGAATATATGCACAACAAGATTAGCTCTTTCTTAGAAAAGAATGTAAAATGAGACTAGAAGAGGATGCAAACAATTCAGATGTCTAAATGAAGATCTAATTCAAACAAGGGCTTTAGTCGCTCTATAGTCCGCACTTCAACAATGACTTCCAAACAAGGCTTCAGTTAGCTCATTCAGTCAACTTCGTTGACATTCTTCTCATTGCTAAAACCCAAGGAACAAAAAAATATACATTTCCCTCAAGTAGCAAAAATATGCATTTTATATGTTTCCCGTATAAAATCCATCTTGTAACAAAAAATGTCCAAAGGAAAGAATTACTACATAAAGTTCAACAGAAAGAGGAGAGCAAACATATAGGATTCTTATAGAAAGAGAACATGGAAGATTTTGACCGAGAAAGCTTGCAATATTAACAACGGCTGCAAAATGAATACCGCGTACTAGTTTATCCATAAGTTATTAAGACCGTGAGAAAAGTGAATTTTTTCTCCACTTTGGCATTTAAATTTTTTTTCTATTTTGGGAACTGAACAAGGATCTATATTGTTTTATCCATGTACTGAGGCATATAACACTAGCGTCATCTAAGTAGACATTTACAACACATTGAAGAGATCATCATGAGTAACTACAAAAGCACATGAATTAAGTACCTCGTCATTTAAAGTGGCAAATATAGCTGACAAACTATCAGCCTGAGCCAGAAACTCGGCTAATCCTCCATCCGCATAAAGCGAGGAAAATATAGAATGTCGAACAGTAACATCAGCATCAGCAAGAGCGGCAATGAGAAGTTTTTGCACAATCTGTAGAAAAGTAATTCAGTTAAAAAAGAACCATAAACATGAGACCACGAACCATAAACATGAGACCGCGACACCATGAAACGTCTTTGCACCCGTTTGATTCCATGAACTGAAGATTTTACCAAATGGGTCGTTTTTTATACCCTTTTTGAACTCCGATCGAACTTCATCTTCTGACCCATTGAGCCGAAACAAAAGATGAGTAAAACCCCACTGCCACAATCACCATTACTGGCAAAAGGGGAAAAAGGGCGTCTTGCTTACAGCTATTTCTATTCATTTTCTGTTTTGTTCTTGTTAGTCAAGAATTAAAGGGGTTGTACAGAAACAGAGGTAAGAGGAAGAAGAAGAAGCGTGGCGAAAGGAAGACAGGGAAATGACAAGAAGGTAACATCGCCAGTAATGGTAGGTGTCACCATCATTAAGAGACTTTCCAATTCCAAGCTTCCTTTTAATGAAGAGAAAGAGAGAAATTTTTATACAAGAAGACTCAATAGGTGTCGGCGAAAAATCGATAAAACGATTAGAAAAACAAAACTGCTTAATTAGAGAACTCCGCCTAATTGAGTTTCTTTAAATTACACTCCCTCTAACTACTCCATCTCCACCTAACCAAAATGATCCATATGGGCCTAGGGCTGGGCGTTCAGTCGGTTCGGTTCAGTTTGCAAATTTCGGTTCGATTTTTCGGTTTTCGGTTTGGTGAAAATGTTAAACCAAACCAAACTGAAATAAATTTGGTTCGGTTCGGTTTTCGGTTTTCATACTACAGATCTTGAAAAGAGCAATCAGAAAAACATAGAAAACTCCACCAATAGATACTAATTCACCAGCAAGGGTAGAAATTGTCTTTGAAAATGACAAAAACATCATAAGAGCAAGTGAGCTCAAGGACAATAGAGCATACCTTTATCTTTTCGTGAGTTTCTTTAACAGTTTCACCATCCTTCTTCTTCCTCCAATGGTGACCGTTTTATGCGAAGTTCTTTGTGCTAGGCCTGCCCTAGATCGATCTCTTCCGAGGGAGCAGGTCAACTTAGCTGACTGCGAAATGAATTCACAGGAGAAGATACAATTGGATCATATCATAGATCCCGTTCTGGGCGAAGTAAGACCAGATTCCTTCAGGAAGTTTGGAGAAACAGCGGTGAAATGCTTAGCTGAATCTGGTGTAGATAGGCCATCTATGGGTGAGGTGCTATGGAATTTGGAGTATGCACTTCATCTCCAAGAGCCTGTCATTCAAGAAAACAATATCATGTCAGTAGTCGTGCAAGCTATGGTGCATAGATAATGGATGACGTACTGAAGAAATTATCAAGCCAAATTCTTGTGATCACTTTAATAAATTTATGGTTTACGGGAACTTACTTTCTTCTTACAAACACTAATAACTATTGAAGTTAATATATCATGTCTTAGAGGAAAACAGTTGGCAGCTCTTCCCAAGAGCAAAGAGAAGACAATTTTCTTGAAGCTCCCATCTCCAACTATTCTGTCCATCTAATCACACACCTATACTTTTAAGAAAAACCACATCTAGCTAGTTCTTTGAATGAGGATAGCTGAACAAGATTTGGGTGAATGGTTTAGTAATATGGTATTTTCACTCTCAAATGTATATTGAGGCCTGCCCCTACTCTTTCTTTATCAGGTTATAATGATTTTGTGACTTTTTTGGATTCCATCTTCTTATCCTAATTTTTTTAGTAAAGAAAAAGAGCACTAAAGAGTCCACAATTATAAGAAATTTTCAAATTCTCTGCATGTTAGTCCTACTTCTACTGTTTATATTTCTTTCACTTCTATTTGTTGTTGTACCTACAATTATTTTACACACATTTGGTAATGTACCTGCTGTATCGTGTCATCATGTGAGAGGCTCCTGCTTTAATTGGCTTCTTGTGGACCGTTCGTGCAGGGCAAATCGCACTCGCCAACAAAGAAGTGTTTCAGTCCCCTCAAACAACTCTATAGCCAGAAACCAGGTTTTCTTTGTCTGTTGCTAGATCAAACTGCCACATCTCTTTCTAGTAACACCACATTAGCTTTTTAGTTGCCACTTCTTTGCAAAATGCACCTTGACAACAAAAGAGGAGCTTATGTTATCTCTGGAAAATGGGGCAAACGTCAACCAACTATTTATTTAAAGAGGCACTTTGAATCCAATTGACACACGAAATCACCACACAAAGGTAAAAACTATCCCATGATAGGTAAAAGCCAAAAAAAAATCATAGGAGAAAGCTCCATGAGCTAACGACTCACAAAAAGTTCCCTCAAGTTCTTTTCATGATTCAAATTACGGGAAGATCAATCCTCACTGTGGGAAAATAATCTATTCCATCAAAGGATAAGGAAGTGTTTAGAAGTTTGAAACACAACCCAAAACACCGTCACGAAAATTAAGTTTATCATTTATGATAAAAATAAAACAGATTTCTGTTGAAAAGATAATCCAAATCATACACCCAATATGTACTTTGGATTTTCTAGTTGAACGCGCCAGGTAGGGGTCGAACCTATGACTTTCTACTTAGGAAAGAGACGCTCTATCCGCTGAGCTATATGCACTTACTTAGCTCTCTCCTACATTAAGACTTACAGGAAAGCATTTCCTATTCTTGAACTAATTTTTTAAATATATTTGTTTTCTTCTCCACTCTCTGCCACAAAACATGTTTTGCTAGTAAAATAATTTGCAGAGAATTCAGATAACATAATACTCTAAAGGAACATATCATCAAAAGTTAGAATTGCAAGGAAAGAAGAAAGTCTAAGTTACATTATATTTCAAGCTTATCAATTCAACAGTCAGAAAAAGAATCAAATCTTGACAGAATGTTTTCTACCTCTTTGCACAAAAAAAGACTGAATGTTTTCTACCTCTTTGCACAAAAAAAGACTGAGATGATGAAATGGATGCGTCTTGATTTCTCCAATGATTTCAGCCATGCTGATGTTCTGAACATATCATAGATCCCGATCTTCAGGGCGAAGTAAGACCAGATTCATTCAGGAAGTTTGGAGAAACAGCGGTGAAATACTTAGCTGAATCTGGTGTAGACAGGCCATCTATGGGTGAGGTGCTACGGAATTTGGAGTATGCACTTCATCTCAAAGAGCCTGTCATTCAAGAAAACAGTACCATCCCTATTGGAGCGCTATCACTGCAAAGAAGAAAAATCATGGAGATTTGAAACCCTAAAACCCTAAAAACCATGGAGACTTTTTTATTTTCAAACTTTCTTATGCATCTTACCACGAAGACGTTTAGTCCGGAATCAATACACATAGCTTCACACCGTCCGGAATCCAAGCAATCGAACGACTTGACTGTCCATCTTCCTTGCTCTCTCTTTCCATCAGCTTCTTTCTTTCCTCTCTTCGTGTTCTTTCCTCCCTTTGCCTGCATGATTACTTGAAGGGTTTTGCTTTGATGGATCTGTTTCAATCAAAATGTATAAGCTTAAATTAAATCAAAAAATAACACTTTTTAAATATTATTTTCAATTAAAAAAGATTTCTTTTTCTCTCTTCAAAATTTTAATTTTAATTTGTTTATTTTTTTTATTAATCTATTTTTGAGATAATGATTAGATTTTTTATATTGGTAAGAATGAAGTTTAAATAATTAAAAGCACACTAATTTTAAAAACATTAAAGTCCGACTAAATCCAGTGCAATGGTACCCCACATTAGAGTCCAAATAAATCTGAATTTGCGACATCTTGGTTAAAGATAAAAGAATACCTATCACTCCACCACAGCGCTTGTTAGTAGCAATCTGTTATCTCTTACTTATTAACTAGTGAACTCGTCCGCGTTTCGCGCGGTTATAAAAAAATTGATAAAATGGCATTATATATTTATTCAGACATATAATTGATTTCATATAGAAAAATATTTGGTTAATTGTTAGATTACTTCCAACAAACTAATAAATTACTCTTTTGAACTAAAAATAAATAATTAAATTTACGACAGTAAAATTTTTATATGAAATAAAAAATAAAGAGAAATCATAAAGAGAACTATAAAAAAAAAAGAATGCAACATTATTTTTACCCTACTTACAATCCTAATCATTTAAAAATAGAAATAAAAAAAATATGAAATTAATACACTATCTTCCGAACTCTTGTCGACATTCATCTCCACATGCTAATCACCATTCAATAGTTTTATTCTTTGAGTCAAATTAAAGAATGAATAAAATAAGTACCAGAAACACAACAATCTAAACGGCTAATGTGATTATTTGTCCAAAGTCTTACAATGCTTTTATTTAAAGGACAACAATATGAATAACAAATAATGGCAAGGTTATGAATGTTAATTGTTTAGATATTATGGTAATAAAATTATGGGAGTAAAGAAAATAATGACCATTATGGTAATAAAAGCAGTTGAAGTTTTCCTATTTTTTTTCAATTGAATTTTTGTATTTTTTAAAATATCTAGATAATGTCATAAAATTTGCAAACATTTAATTTCAATTTTGAACTCAATATATAAGACAATTTAAATTAAAATCTTCAGATAAGTTTTATTGTTTTTCAAAATAGTCAATTAAATTAGTTATAAAATATAAGAGAAAATGGTCAAATGCACCCTCAACGTATATCCACTACACACTTAAACTTGACGGGAGTCCTATCACCCCCTGAACTATTTAAAAATGAAATAATTATACCCTTAAAAAGTCATAACCAGATCTATGGTGGCATGTGAGTTTCACGCGTTTGACACATCATCAAATTATTATTTTTTCATTTTTTATATTTCTTTACCCTTTCTTCTATATTCTTACACATCCCTTCAAACACCGAAAATATTTTCACCATCACTAGAACACCTTAAGTCCCATTATTGGGTCTTTAAGGAAGAAAGGTGAATAATGATTTCAGAGCTCATTCAGAGATATTTGGGTTTTTGCTCATTTGAAACCTAAAAATCAAATTAAAAAAAATTAAATGAGGGGGGGGGGGGGGAGGAGAAGACGAATATGACAGAATATTGTCATTAATGATGGTCACCGAAGATAAGCAATCCTCTCAAGGAAGAGGAGGAGGAGGAGCCTACGATGTCTTCCACATCATCATCTAAGGTGACGACAATTTTAAAGAGGAAGAGACTGATTCTACGACAGTTGATGAATTAACAAGATTAATAGCGACAATTTTTGAGATGTAGTTGATTGATTGAGATTTGATATTTATAATAGAAGGATCTATTAGTAAAAAAATATTATTTTTCGGTTGGTCCAATCAAACTTAAAGTAAACCCATATTGATTTTTCTCAAATGAGATCCAAAGTATCTTGGGGTGATATAAATATATGTAAATTTATCTCAATTGATTTAGGTTGATTGGTTTTGCAAGAATTATATATATGAGTTTGAAAATTTGTTTGGAATCAACAATAGTGAACCCGATGAAGATGGTGGTGGCAACAAGACTTAGAGGTGGTGAAAGATTAAGAGATTTGTTTATATTGATGGAGAAGAAAGAAAACAAATAAGAAAAATAAATAATTAAAAATGCATATATTTATTGAAAAGAGATATTAAAAATAAAGTTTTAAGAATAGATTTTGATGCTCTCACTCTCCCAAAGAGAGTGAAATACACTCACTATGCCAGCTAGACATTCAGAGAGGTAATTATTTTAGTTTTAAATAGTACAGGGGTGATAGGACTCCCATGAAGTTTAAGTATGTAGTTGGAAATCCGGTTATACGTTGAGAGGGCATTTGACCATTTTCTCTAAAATATAATTGTACCTTTTTTTTTAAAAAAAAAAAGAATAAAGTAACTTCCCACATTTAAACTATAACTACAAAAATTATTTAAATTGACATTAACTCACTTTCTCTAAAGGAAAAAACGCTCTCAATCAAAGCACTCTGTTTTTACAATTGTCAAATTCATTCTTTTTTCTTCCTAGCCCTGGAAGAATTGAAGAACAATCAAAGCATTCTGTAGCCAAGACACGGATCCGACGGTACTTCCTATTTACTTTTAAATATTAGATTCGAATCGAATTTAATAATTTAAAATGTCGTTCACATATATTGGATACAACTTTAATGAAAAAGTTTGTCTTTTGGGTAAGATATTCAAATCACAACACTTTTTTTAATATCACATAAATATTTTAATGATCACCATGTTATAATCATTTAAATTTTTCTAATTTTGTTATAATGATTTATGCGTTGAATTAATTTCGAAAGAAAAATCGAATGATATATCATAAAATCGAAAAATGGGTAACTACCAAACAAAATTATTATCAAATAATATATATTTATTTGCAAAAAAGAGGCAATTTTGTGAGAATAATTTTTTACTTAGGAACTAAAACAAATAGATAATGAAGTATTATACTCTGCGTGTGATGGGTATATTTTTTCTCTTATTTTTATATGTCTAATTACAATGAATAACAAAGAAGTGAATCTTTAAATAGAATTTTGGAGAGTGATGTTGTGAAAATGTATTGTTTATGGTTTTGTGGATATATTTCACACTCTCTTTTTTATAGTATTTTATTTTCATAGAAATATTGTTAATAAAGCATGAAAATTACTTTTTTTGTTGTTTCTCCTTATTCTTTTTATACTAACATTTAATTATTAATAATTTATATAAAATAAAAACATAACTTCAGAAATCAGTTACAAAATCATTTTTTAACAAACTATATTATAAAAATTTTAACTGCACATTAATGCTCCATATTAGGGCATCTCCAACCAAAACACCTAATTTGGTGTTAGCATTATTTAGTGTAAATCAACTCCAACCCACTGCACCAAATTTTGCACAAAAAAGAATTATTTTTCTTTCTCTTCATTATTATATTATTATTTCTTATTTCATTTATATTTTCTTATTTCATAAAACAAATTCTTTCTAAAACATTCACCATATATAATTCATATTATTTTCTTTTATAGTCGTTTATATTTCAATTTTGATGTATGTCAATTACTACTTTGTTGAATGTTTATTATTTTTGGTTATTTTTAAGTACATTGTATTATTTGTTTAATAATTTATATGTTTACATTTTAATTTTTGTGAAGGTTAATTGTAGTTATATCCAATTATAATTTATAGTAGAATTAACATAAACTTAATTTTATAAAAAAGTCATATATAGAAAAATTAATTTATAAAAAAAAGCTAACTTTTATATCTAAAATTAATATTATAAAAATATTACATAAAAAATAATTAAATATACAAGAGATTTAATTAAAATATACTCTATTATGTTTAATTAAAAGTTTTGTATAATGAAATAATATTAAAATATTCAATAAAGTGCATTGGTGTGATGAATAGTGTTACACCAAAATAGTGTAAAATTTGGTATGGGGTTGGAGCTCCAAAACACCAAATTTTACACCAAATAAGGATTTGGTGTAAAATTTGGAGTTGGGTTACGTGCAATCATAAAACAATACATGTTTATAACTTTTCTTCTTTATTTTGTTTGATTTTTGGAAAATTTTTATATTAATTATTCAAACTAAAATTAAATTTATAATATATATCCACACAGTTACAAATTTTTTCTTACAAAAAAATTTAAAAAAATATCTAAAATAGAAAATTAGAAAAAAAAATTATGAAAAATTTGAAAAAAGTATGAAAACGTAATAATTGAAAGGGAAAGGGTCTGAAAAATACTCCAACTTTGGCAGAAATTGCTGTTATGATACCAAACTTTATGGAGGACCTTTTACCCTTACACTTTTTAAAAGTGTATTTTAAAGGTATATATGTGCCAACGTGAACACATTATTATTTAAAATGATGCAATATTTATGATGTCCACGTGGATACATATATCCCTTTAAAATACACTATTAAATAGTGCAGGGAGGTAAAAGATCCTTCATAAAGTTCGGTATCGTAACAACAATTTCGATCAAAGCTCGGATATATTTCAGACCTTTTTCCCTAATTGAAACTAAAATTTAATTTTTAAATGTAAAACAAGCCTAAATTTGTGCCACACTTTACTGTTCATAGGTATTTTCATATGAATTTTCTTTCATAACTCAAAGTATTTTAATTTTAAATGGTAAATAAAAAAAATTAACAAGTTAAAATTAAAACATTACAGACTCAAAAATAACTATACCACTAAAAATAATTAAATCACGTTTCTTTTTTATTCTTATAGCAAACTAACATCTGCAAAATCAGTTTTTATCTTATACATGGGTTAAATTGATTTATTTACCTTTAAATTAATATATATATATATATATATATATATATATATATATATATATATATATATATATATATATATATATTTTTAGTGTTATTACAGTTTTCTTGAAATTTCATGTGTGCTTGCCATATATAATGAGTGTTGATTATGTATTATTTTTATGAGCAAGAAGATTACAAATATATCAAAATCAAAAAAAATTTATGCTCGTGTGACTGTCATTTTTTCATGCTCTTGTGTGACTATCATTTTTTCAAGTAGTAATAATAATAATAACAATAATAATAATAATAATAATAATAATAATAATAATAATAATAATATTAAAAATAATAATAATAATAATAATAATAATAATAATAATAATAATAATGATGATGATGATGATGATGATGATAATAGTAATAATAATAATAATAATAATAATAATTCAACTTCGGAAAATACTCCTACAATAGTCTCTACTTTTATTCAAAGACCGATTGAAGTTTCTGATTTTAAACCAACTTCTTTAAAAAATTTAGAAGACCTTCTGAGCGAAAAATTTGCCAATCTAGACATCGGAGAGCTTGCGGCCAAGAAGCTTGCTGGATTAAATTTTGGTCCTATGGATTTATCACAAGATTTTGTTGACAGAAGGAAAAAAACAGGTGATTCTTCAGAAGTTAATAAACTCAGGAGTTACCCCAAGAAAAATAGCAGCTACGCTACCAAGCCTAGTATAAATACATACTACTATCCTCGTCCAACTCCTCAAGATGTCTTAATTGAAGAACGTGACTGGAATCAGACTAATACGTCTTACAGTGGTTCCGAGATTTATGAATGGAATCTAGATGGGTTAACGGATCGACGATTAACCATTATGGTACATCGAATCTCGATGTATTCAACTATTTGCAAGAGTGTTAAAAACACAGATAGAACGATCTGCAAGATGATTATTGCAGGTTTTACAAGTCAACTTAGAGGATGGTGGGATAATTATCTTACCACAGAGGAAAAAGCTTCGGTTATTAATGCTATAGCCAACGATGAAGGAGTTGATAACATAGGAATGGCCTTGGTAAAAAACATGGAAGATATTGTTTATACCTTAATTCTTACTATCTTGGAACATTTCAATGGTAGATTTACCAGCCAGCATGAAACAGTAAGAACGCTGCTAAACGGTCTTAGATGCCAAACTTTGGCTTATTTTAGATGGTACAAAGATACTTATCTTAGTAGGGTTATGGAACTACCCGAAAATAAGGTTGAATATTGGAAAGCAAAGTTCATTGACTGGACTTCCTCTTTTTGCAGAACGAGTTAGAAAAACTCTAAGAGGAAATCAGGTTGATATACCTTATGCCAATTTAAGTTACGGAAAAATTATAGGAGTATGCACACAGGAAGGATTAAACCTATGAACTTAAAATGACAAGACAGCTCAAGATGGATAAGCTGAAAGATCGATCTCAGTTGGGAGATTTTTGTGAACAATTTGGTTTACCTAATCCCACACCGAAGAAGGATAATTACTATAGATCGTCAAAAGACGAAGAGTCTTCGGGTAAAAGGAGAAGATCTAAGCGAAGACATAGATCTAGGAAAGATCGAGAGGCTAGAAAAAGCCATCGTAAATCTGAAAGATTTACTAAAGATAGATCAGGAAGAGATCTCTAAGGTAAAATGCTACAAGTGTGGAAAAATTAGGCATATCGCTCCTAATTGCAAGTTACACAAGTTGAAAACTTTGGAACTGGAAAACGACACTTATGAAAAGATTTATAGTATGTTATACACTTCAGATTCGGAAGAAGATTATGAATCAGATACAGGTTCTAATATCGAATTATTTGATTCCTCTAATTCTGATAATAATTGTACTAATGCTTGTAATACTTGTTAGGGCGATGATTGCAATTGCGAGGACGATGAGATTTACAAACTTCAATCGCAATTCCAAGATTTTAATTTAAACACGATCACTTATGATAATGTGATTGAACTTTTGAAGGAAGTCACTGATAGTCGGCTTCGTGAAAAAATTATTAATTTGGCTGTTTCGAATGAAGCTAGTACTTCAAAAATCATTGAAAAACGTAATACTGAGATAAATGATTTTCATTATGAAAGTCCCTACTCTTTAAAAGTGGTAGAAGATCGTATTGCTAAAAAACATAATTCCTCTTTTGATGATTTAAAAATTGAGGTTGAAAATTTAAAAAGGGAAATTAAGGTTCTTAAACAGAGCCAATTAATTTGTGATCACCGTATTACTCAGATTGAGATTAATAATACTGACGAAGATCGATTTTCAAAAAATAAAGGAAAACAAGTTGAAGGTGAAAATCTCCAGCTTGACAGTCCTGATCCTAAACAAGATTCATTTTTAGGAATGATGCAGATTGTTACGGCTCATAAATGATATATTAAATGTACTATTATGATTGACAATAGCTTTTCTATAACTAACATTGCCATGATTGACAGCGGTGCAGATGTTAGTTGTATTCAGGAAGGTTTAGTACCAACCAAATACTTTCAAAAGACGACTCATTTGGTAAAATCTGCCTCTGGTCATGCTCTAGATATAGAGTATAAGTTATCCAATGTGAAGATTTGTCAGAATAAAGTCTGCATTCCTCACTTCTTCTTTTTGGTTAAGAATCAGTTAACCCCTCCAATTATACTTGGAACTCCTTTTATAAATGCAATTTATCCTTTCACAGGAATCGACGCGAAAGGATTCTCAGCTAAATACAAGGATAATGAGATAAATTATTCTTTTGTTACAGATCCGGTAACTAGAGATATTAATGCATTGATAAAAATGAAGCAGAGGCATATGAACTCATTACAATTGGAATTATTCAGTATGAACATTGAAGATTCAATGAAATATGCTAAGGTAAAGGAAAAAATCAAATTGGTTTCTGAGCAGATGGCTGCGGATATTTGTGCAGATCATCCTAGCGCTTTTTGAGATCGCAAAAAACATATTGTGACTCTTCCATATGAAGAAGGATTTGTAGAGGATAATATCCCTACCAAGTCTCGACCCTGCCAAATGAATGCTGAATTAGTAAATTTCTGCAAAACTGAGATTGATAATCTATTACAAAAGGGTTTGATAAAACCTTCCAAATCTCCTTGATCTTGCACAGCCTTCTATGTTAATAACGCGGCTGAAAGGAAACGAGGTGTTCTGAGATTGGTGATTAACTATAAACCCTTGAATAAACACTTAAAGTGGATCAGGTATCCTATTCCTAATAAAAGGGATTTATTATCAAGATTATACGATGCCAATATATTTTCAAAATTTGATTTAAAATCAGGATATTGGCAAATTCAGATTTTTAAAGAGCATTCTTATAGAACTGCTTTTAATGTCCCATTTTGACAATACGAATGGAATGTCATTCCTTTTGGTTTAAAAAACGCCCCTTCTAAATTTCAGAAAATCATGAATGATATTTTCAACCCTTATATGGAATTTATCATTGTCTATATTGATGACATTTTGGTATTTTTTAAAACTTTTGAACTACATATCAAGCATCTTGATATTTTTAAAAGGTTGTAATACAAAATGACTTAGTTATTTCTAAACCAAAAATGAGTTTATTTCAAACGGATGTTCGATTTCTAGGACATCTAATTTGTCAAGGGAAGATTACTCCTATTCAAAGAGCCATTGATTTTGTTGACAAATTTCCTGATGTTATTACAGATAGAACTCAGCTACAGAGATTTCTGGGAAGTTTGAATTATATTTCTCCGTTCTATAAACATCTTTCTCGAGATTTAGCTCCATTATATGACAGGCTGAAGAAAGATAATACGTCTCTTTGGAATGAGACTCTTACCAATCTGGTAAAGGATATTAAGCGGTGAGTGAAATCACTGCCCTGCTTAGCCCTAGCAAACCCTACTTGGCAAAAGATTATTGAGACAGATGCGTCTAATATTGGATATGGAGGAATTCTTAAACAGATTAATCCTCACGATAAGAAAGAATGTTTGATTAGATTTCATTCTGGGAAATGGAACGAAGCCTAGAAGAAGTATGCGACAGTAGCACATGAAATGCTAACCATTGTTAAATGTGTTCTCAAATTTCAGAACGATTTATACAACCAAAAGTTTTTAATAAAAACTGACGCTCAATCAGTCAAAATTATGTTTGACAAAGATTTTAAGCACGATGCTTCAAAATTAATATTCACCAGGTGGCAAGCACAGTTAGCCCCTTTTGATTTCGATATTCAATATAAAAAGGGAGTTGATAACTCGTTACCTGATTTCTTATCCAGGGAATATATTCAATAAATCATGTTTTTTAGAACTTTTTTAGATGATGATACTCTCATTTCTATATTGAGGGTTCTTAAATACTTACCTAGAGATATGAAAAATCATATCATTGAAAAGATTGTAGATGATATCTTGGAGGAAGATTTTCCTCATATTCAAATAGCATATTATTCAGATGATGATTATTTATTTGAATATTTTTCAAAATGATAACGGAAAAATACTATGTTTGCAGAATGGATCCACCTTGGGTTCACATCAAAGGAAGAGAAAGGGGAAGAACAGCCCCTAGCAGAGGTAACTATGGTTCTTATGGAACCAGATTATCACAAGGATCGTCATACAGATCCGAATTAAATTCCCAGGTTATACCGACAGGAAGAAAAATGGTACTTAATAAAAGAACCGCGTCTCAAGAAGAATCTTCATCTAGTTCACAGCAATTGGTCAGTTTGGAAGATATTCCAAAAGATAGTCCATTATACGCTCATATGCAGGCCTATCTGGAAGGAAAGAAGCAAAATGATACTTTTGTTTCAATAATAAAAGAGGATTCTAATGATATCAAGTCCTATGAAAAATTGCAAAAAAGAGAGATGATATTTCTCTTAGAAAACTCAGATTTACAGAGAAAAGATGAACCTTGGAAAATATTCCAAAGATACCTGGTGAATGGATTATATTTTCCAGAAGAGTCATATAAGACTCGATCTTATTATGAGGAAATCTTAATGAGCACGGGAAGTGTTGAATTTCAGCACTTCAGCACAGGTAATAATCCTAATGAAAAAAGTTATAACTTTTCTAAATTCATTATTAAACAGATTATATTTGCTGAAAACTGGGGCATGTCGGCCATGAAAGAAAGACAGATAAGTCTTGGTAATACTAGAATGAATTATACATATTGGGATTATATCCGAGCATTCGATGTAGGGCTACACTACAATAACGACAAACACAAACATACTTGGTTTGTCAAAGTATGTGCGAAGATATTCGCTGATACAATTCCTAATTGGTTCATCAAGTGGTGGTCATACCATGGTCCCACTACTCAGATTTTACCAGAACAATTTTTAACATTATATAAAGAATGGACTAAGGTTTCTCCAGATCTTAACAGATTATATCACGAAGATCATGTATGCTGGATAGAAAAAATATGATCACTTGATGAACCAATTAGGAATTGTATCAGCAAATATCTTCGCACATACTTTGACAAACCAAATATGTTTGTGTTTGTCGTTATTGTAGTGTAGCCCTACATCGAATGCTCGGATATAATCCCAATATGTATAATTCATTCTGGTATTACCAAGACTTATCTGTCTTTCTTTCATGGTCAACATGCTCTGATACCATCTTTACAGGATCAAGGACCTGGCGATAATCCGCCCAGTCAAAGATCAAACAATTCAACATCTTTATAGGATCAAGGACCTGGCGGTAATCCGCCCAGTCAAAGATCAAGCAATTCAAGCATCCTTAGGCTAGCGGTAGTCCGCCTGCGAAAGAATCGAAATATACAAGAGTTTTTGCATAGTTTTTCAGACTGCATGGTATGCTTTTACCCGAGCAAAGGGTCTGTCAGAATCTAATATGTACTACTTATTGAGCCTATGTGCCTGGCAGTTCTTAACCGGGTATGAAGTGCCCTACTTATCAAAACTCATTTTTCGGGCTAAAACCAAGGCTGGCCAGGCGGAGTCACTAAGACAATGCCAATAAGAGTAGTGCTAGATTCGACTGTACCTCGATCTCGAAACCAAGTGGAAAAGCCATACTAAAATTCCTTTATATTTAAATAGAGCTTAGATCCGTTCATGGTCTATATAGGAGAGAAGTTAGTTATTCGACATAGATAATCTTTAGCCGGACATAGTCCTGGCTAGGAGAAACATACTAACTATAAGACTAAAAGGAAAATATTTACCTTATAAAGGACGGTTGTCTTCAAGATCCCAAGAATTCTAAATAACTGACCGATTTATTTATATCGGAACAGTACTCCGAAAAGCTTACACAAAAACTTACACACTTCAAAACAAAGAACAAAAGAGAGAGAGCTAAATTTTTTCTGATGCCTCCCTTCAAACAAAGCTATGACTTATATAGAAAAATAAGAAAACATAAGGAATCTAGGTACAGTACAAAGAGGGCCCTCATCTGGGTCCCTAAATAGTGTATCTACTGTTTCAACAGTGTCTTTACTGTTGAGTGGGTCTCTTCTTCACATGTCTTCACATGTCTATGTTTCCTTCACATTTTTGCCTTTTTCTAAGGCTTTCATTTGCTGCAAAAAATCTTCTGCCTCTTGTAATTCGGTGGCCCACAGCATATGTTCAGACTCCCCCCCTCTGTGAATCCTCCATATCGTTGCTAGTTTCACTTTGCATTGAGGTGTCTGATTTATCTATCTGAGTTATAGTTAGAAGTAAATTGTTTCTTACTTCTTCCAGATAGTCTTGAATCATTTTTTCTTTATCACCTTCTTGGAAGGAAATTCGCCTAGCAATATGTCGGACTGAATTATCTTCAATAATTTTCTTAGAATGAATCTTTTTATATTCTTCAATCCTTTCTTTAATAGAGTCTATAAGCTCTTGGCCAACCAATTGTTTGGTCTTAGGATCTATTTTTAAAAGTTTATCCCAAAAATTATTATAATAAGTTCTGTATAAGCAAGGAATATTTTCTTCGCTAAATCCAACTTCAGGAGTCCATTTGTGAATCCATGGTATTGAAAATTCGATGAAAAAAAAGATTTGATCTATTATTTCTATCCAGCATACATGATCTTCGTGATATAATCTGTTAAGATCTGGAGAAACCTTAGTCCATTCTTTATATAATGTTAAAAATGGTTCTGGTAAAATTTGAGTAGTGGGACCGTGGTATGACCACCACTTGATGAACCAATTAGGAATTGTATCAGCGAATATCTTCGCACATACTTTAACAAACCAAGTATGTTTGTGTTTGTCGTTATTGTAGTGTAGCCCTACATCGAATGCTCGGATATAATCCCAATATGTATAATTCATTCTGGTATTACCAAGACTTATCTGTCTTTCTTTCATGGTCGACATGCCCCAGTTTTCAGCAGATATAATCTGTTTAATAATGAATTTAGAAAAGTTATAACTTTTTTCATTAGGATTATTATCTGTGCTGAAGTGCTGAAATTCAATACTTCCCGTGCTCATTAAGATTTCCTCATAATAAGATCGAGTCTTATATGACTCTTCTGGAAAATATAATCCATTCACCAGGTATCTTTGGAATATTTTCCATGGTTCATCTTTTCTCTGGAAATCTGAGTTTTCTAAGAGAAATATCATCTCTCTTTTTTGCAATTTTTCATAGGACTTGATATCATTAGAATCCTCTTTTATTATTGAAACAAAAGTATCCTTTTGCTTCTTTCCTTCCAAATAGGCCTGCATATGAGCGTATAATGGACTATCTTTTGGAATATCTTCCAAACTGACCAATTGCTGTGAACTAGATGAAGATTCTTCTTGAGACACGGTTCTTTTATTAAGTACCATTTTTCTTCCTGTCGGTATAACCTGGGAATTTAAGTCGGATCTATATGACGATCCTTGTGATAATCTGGTTCCATAAGAACCATAGTTACCTCTGCTAGGGGCTGTTCTTCCCCTTTCTCTTCCTTTGATGTGAACCCAAGGTGGATCCATTCTGCAAACATAGCATTTTTCCATTATCATTCTGAAAAATATTCAAATAAATAATCATCATCTGAATAATATGCTATTTGAATATGAGGAAAATCTTCCTCCAAGATATCATCTACAATCTTTTCAATGATATGATTTTTCATATCTCTAGGTAAGTATTTAAGAACCCTCAATATAGAAATGAGAGTATCATCATCTAAAAAAGTTCTAAAAAACATGATTTATTGAATATATTCCCTGGATAAGAAATCAGGTAACGAGTTATCAACTCCCTTTTTATATTGAATATCGAAATCAAAAGGGGCTAACTGTGCTTGCCACCTGGCGAATATTAATTTTGAAGCATCGTGCTTAAAATCTTTGTCAAACATAATTTTGACTGATTGAGCGTCAGTTTTTATCAAAAACTTTTGGTTGTATAAATCATCCTGAAATTTGAGAACGCATTTAACAATGGTTAGCATTTCATGTGCTACTGTCGCATACTTCTTCTAGGCTTCGTTCCATTTCCCAGAATGAAATCTAATCAAATATTCTTTCTTATCGTGAGGATTAATCTGTTTAAGAATCCCTCCATATCCAATATTAGACGCATCTGTCTCAATAATCTTTTGCCAAGTAGGGTTTGCTAGGGCTAAGCAGGGCAGTGATTTCACTCGTCGCTTAATATCATTTACCAGATTGGTAAGAGTCTCATTCCAAAGAGACGTATTATCTTTCTTCAGCCTGTCATATAATGGAGCTAAATCTCGAGAAAGATGTTTATAGAACGGAGAAATATAATTCAAACTTCCCAGAAATCTCTGTAGCTAGTTCTATCTGTAATAACATCAGGAAATTTGTCAGCAAAATCAATGGCTCTTTGAATAGGAGTAATCTTCCCTTGACAAATTTGATGTCCTAGAAATCGAACATCCGTTTGAAATAAACTCATTTTTGGTTTAGAAATAACTAAGCCATTTTGTATTACAATCCTTTTAAAAATATCAAGATGCTTGATATATAGTTTAAAAGTTTTAGAAAATACCAAAATGTCATCAATATAGACAATGATAAATTCCATATAAGGGTTGAAAATATCATTCATGATTTTCTAAAATTCAGAAGGGGCGTTTTTTAAACCAAAAGGCATGATATTCCATTAATATTGTCCAAATGGGACATTAAAAGCAGTTCTATAAGAATGCTCTTTAAAAATCTGAAATTTGCCAATATCTTGATTTTAAATCAAATTTTGAAAATATATTGGAATCGTATAATCTTGATAATAAATCCCTTTTATTAGGAATAGGATACCTGATCCACTTTAAGTGTTTATTCAAGGGTTTATAGTTAATCACCAATCTCAGAACACCTCGTTCCCTTTCAGCCGCGTTATTAACATAGAAGGCTGTGCAAGACCAAGGAGACTTGGAAGGTTTTATCAAACGCGTTTGTAATAGATTATCAATCTCAGTTTTGCAGAAATCTACTAATTCAACATTCATTTGGCAGGGTTGAGACTTGGTAGGGATATTATCCTATACAAATCCTTCTTCATATGGAAGAGTCACAATATGCTTTTTGCGATCCCAAAAAGCGCTAGGATGATCTGCACAAATATCCGCAGCCATCTGCTTAGAAATCAATTTGATTTTTTCCTTTACCTTAGCGGATTTCATTGAATCTTCAATGTTCATACTGAATAATTCCAATTGTAATGAGTCCATATGACTCTGCTTCATTTTTATCAATGCATTAATATCTCTAGTTACCAAATATGTAACAAAAGAATAATTTATCTCATTATCCTTGTATTTAGTTAAGAATCCTTTCGCGCTGATTCCTGTGAAAGGATAAATTGCATTTATAAAAGGAGTTCCAAGTATAATTGGAGGGGTTAACTGATTCTTAACTAAAAAGAAGAAGTGAGGAATGTAGACTTTATTCTGACAAATCTTCACATTAGATAACTTATACTCTATATCTAGAGCATGACCAGAGACAGATTTTACCAAATGAGTCGTCTTTTGAAAGTATTTGGTTGGTACTAAACCTTCTTGAATACAACTAACATCTGCACCGCTGTCAATCATGGCAATGTTAGTTATAGAAAAGCTATTGTCAATCAGAATAGTACATTTAATATACCATTTATGAGTCGTAACAATCTGCATCATTCCTAAAAATGAGTCTTGTTTAGGATCAGGACGTCAAGCTGGAGATTTTCACCTTCAACTTGTTTTCCTTTATTTTTTGAAAATCGATCTTCGTCAGTATTATTAATCTCAATCTGAGTAATACGGTGATCACAAATTAATTGGCTCTGTTTAAGAACCTTAATTTCCCTTTTTAAATTTTCAACCTCAATTTTTAAATCATCAAAAGAGGAATTATGTTTTTTAGCAATACGATCTTCTACCACTTTTAAAGAGTAGGGACTTTCATAATGAAAATCATTTATCTCAGTATTACGTTTTTCAATGATTTTTGAAGTACTAGCTTCATTCGAAACAGCCAAATTAATAATTTTTTCACGAAGCCGACTATCAGTGACTTCCTTCAAAAGTTCAATCACATTATCATAAGTGATCGTGTTTAAATTAAAATCTTGGAATTGCGATTGAAGTTTGTAAATCTCATCGTCCTCGCAATTGCAATCATCGCCCTAACAAGTATTACAAGCATTAGTACAATTATTATCAGAATTAGAGGAATCAAATAATTCGATATTAGAACCTGTATCTGATTCATAATCTTCTTCCGAATCTGAAGTGTATAACATACTATAAATCTTTTCATAAGTGTCGTTTTCCAGTTCCAAAGTTTTCAACTTGTGTAACTTGCAATTAGGAGCGATATGCCTAATTTTTCCACACTTGTAGCATTTTACCTTAGAGAGATCTCTTCCTGATCTATCTTTAGTAAATCTTTCAGATTTACGATGGCTTTTTCTAGCCTCTCGATCTTTCCTAGATCTATGTCTTCGCTTAGATCTTCTCCTTTTACCCGAAGACTCTTCGTCTTTTGACGATCTATAGTAATTATCCTTCTTCGGTGTGGGATTAGGTAAACCAAATTGTTCACAAAAATCTCCCAACTGAGATCGATCTTTCAGCTTATCCATCTTGAGCTGTCTTGTCATTTTAAGTTCATAGGTTTAATCCTTCCTGTGTGCATACTCCTATAATTTTTCCGTAACTTAAATTGGCATAAGGTATATCAACCTGATTTCCTCTTAGAGTTTTTCTAACTCGTTCTGCAAAAAGAGGAGGAAGTCCGTCAATGAACTTTGCTTTCCAATATTCAACCTTATTTTCGGGTAGTTCCATAACCCTACTAAGATAAGTATCTTTGTACCATCTAAAATAAGCCAAAGTTTGGCATCTAAGACCGTTTAGCAGCGTTCTTACTGTTTCATGCTGGCTGGTAAATCTACCATTGAAATGTTCCAAGATAGTAAGAATTAAGGTATAAACAATATCTTCCATGTTTTTTACCAAGGCCATTCCTATGTTATCAACTCCTTCATCGTTGGCTATAGCATTAATAACCGAAGCTTTTTCCTCTGTGGTAAGATAATTATCCCACCATCCTCTAAGTTGACTTGTAAAACCTGCAATAATCATCTTGCAGATCGTTCTATCTGTGTTTTTAACACTCTTGCAAATAGTTGAATACATCAGCATTCGATGTACCATAATGGTTAACTGTCGATCTGTTAACCCATCTAGATTCCATTCATAAATCTCGGAACCACTGTAAGACGTATTAGTCTGATTCCAGTCACGTTCTTCAATTAAGACATCTTGAGGAGTTGGACGAGGATAGTAGTATGTATTTATACTAGGCTTGGTAGCGTAGCTGCTATTTTTCTTGGGGTAACTCCTGAGTTTATTAACTTCTGAAGAATCACCTATTTTTTTCCTTCTGTCAACAAAATCTTGTGATAAATCCATAGGACCAAAATTTAATCCAGCAAGCTTCTTGGCCGCAAGCTCTCCGATGTCTAGATTGGCAAATTTTTCGCTCAGAAGGTCTTCTAAATTTTTTAAAGAAGTTGGTTTAAAATCAGAAACTTCAATCAGTCTTTGAATAAAAGTAGAGACTACTGTAGGAGTATTTTCCGAAGTTGAAGCAATATCAGTTTTTTGTTTAAAATTAGTTTTGACTATATCAGCCTTAATATCTTTTATTAAAATAGTTAAATCATCAAGTTTTTTGTCAAGAGAACTTATATGCTCCCCTAACACTTTAAAATAAAGACTTAAATAATTGTTTTGAGTAATCAGTTTATTAATTCTGTAAAGATTAATAATAATAATAATAATAATAATAATAATAATAGTAATAATAATAATAATAATAATAATAATAATAGTAATAATAATAATAGTAATAATAATAATAGTAATAATAATAATAGTAATAATAATAATAGTAATAATAATAATAGTAATAATAATAATAGTAATAATAATAATAATAATAATAATAATAACAATAATAATAATAATAATAATAATATGAATAATAGTAAGAATAATAATAATAATAATAATAACAATAATAATAATAACAATAATAATAATAATAGTAATAATAATAATAATAGTAATAATAATAATATTAATAACAATACTAATAAGAATAATGATAATAACAATAATAATAATAACAATAATAATAATAACAATAAAAATAATAACAATAATAATAATAACAACAATAATAATAACAATAATAACAATAATAATAACAATAATAATAACAATAACAATAACAATAACAATAACAATAACAATAACAATAACAATAACAATAACAATAACAATAACAATAATAATAATAATAATAATATCAAACCTTTCTGTAGTAAATTATCAATTTCTTTTTTGCAGAATTCTACCAATTCGGCATTCATTTGACAAGGACGAGATTTAGTAGGAATATTATCCTCGGAGAAATTATCTTCATATGGAAGAGTGACAATATGTTTTTTACAATTCCAAAATGCATTAGGATGATCGGCACAAATATCAACGGCCATTTGTTCTGAAATCAATTTAATTTTTTCCTGTACTTTAGTGGATTTCAAAGTATCAAATATATTCATACTAAATAATTCTAATTGTAAAGAATCAATATGCTTTTGTTTTATAGTAATTAAAGCATTAATATCACGGGAGATAGGATCAGTAATAAAAGTATAACTAATATTCTGATTTTCATAAGTAACAGAAAACCCTTTAGCAGTTATGCTAGTGAAAGGATAAATAGCATTTATGAATGGGGTACCAAGAATTATTGGGGGGTATAACTGATTTTTACCAAGAAAAAGAAATGTGGTATGCAAACTTTATTTTGGGTACTAGTTTCTCCAAGATCCATGAAGACAAAGATCATATCTATGTCGTATACTTCACATCAATCTCATACTTATTATGAAAGTTCCTAGGCTTTGATACCAACGAAACAGGATCTCAGAACACAGACGGTAGTCTGCACGATAATCTTCAATCTAGCTTGTCAACATCCGAATTTAAGGAATACGAATCGAAATATATACAAATTTTTATATAGTTTTATGACTGTATGGAAAGACCTAGTCTTTTTACCCAAGCAAGGGGTCTGTCGAGATTCAAATACGTATTGTTATTGAGCCCATGTGTCTGGCAGTTCTAACTGGGTATGAGGTGCCTTACTTATCAAACTCATTTTTCAGGCTAAAACCACAGCTGGCAAGACGGAGTCACTAAGACAAAGTCAATAACGTATTGCATCAAATCTGACTATACCAACCATCTCAGAATCAAGTCAAGAAACTATATAGAAATTTATTCATATTTAAATAAAGTCTAGATCTTTCATAGTAAATATAAAAGTGAAGTTAGATATGCGACATAGATATGAAGCTTTTAGCCGGACATAGTCTCGGCTCTAAATCGGAGAAAAATTTAAAATAAAAGTAAGAATAGTACCTGTAAGAGCCAACACCGAGGCCTATACAAACTTCAAACTTTATTGATAAACTCCGGCAAGTATTCCGGTAAGCAAACTTACAAACCAAGAGAAATATTACAAGGGAGGAGAGAAAGCAAAAGAAGAGAGAGAGGGTTTTCCAAAACCTGCTCCCTATATTCTACAAATGACCTTATTTATAGAAAGGAAAAGCATCTACTACAGTACAATGGGTCCTTATCAAATGGGCCCCTATAACAGTACATCCACTGTAGATCAACAGTTTTTCTACTGTTGACAAAGACTTTTAATGTTCTTTGGCATTATTAGCTAATTCTTGAAGAAATTCTTGATCCCTTTTCTTCATTTCTTCTACCGTTGATTCAAACATCTGAGCTTCGTGAATATCTTCTCGAGTGTCATCACTAGTTTCACTTCTCATAGACGCGTCTGATTTGGTGTATTGATTAACATTTAGGAGTAAATTCCTCCTAACTTCTTACAAATAATTATTTGAGAAAATGGCCAAAAGCCCCCCCCCCCCAAACCTATAGCCGGATTTCCAACTACACACTCATACTTTACAGGGGTCCTATTACCCCCCTGAACATTTTTTTTTTACTTATTTACTCACCCTTAGTTGCTGACATGTCCACATAAACCAGATATAATAAAATGTTTGTTTACACGCATTGCCACATAATGAGTGGACCCCAGAAGTCTAGAACCCACGAATTTCCCTTAATCTTTTCATTTTCCTCTTTCTTTCTCTAAACCCTAACCTTTTTGATCTGACCAAATTCACCCTCATTCTCTTCTTGATCAAAGATTTCCTTTCAATCGAAGTTTGCTGGGAAGGTTGGGGAAGGTTCGTTTAGGTTTTTTCGTTTGTTGGGTCGAAGTTTTCTCTAAGTAAATGTTAGTTCTTTTAGTTCTTTATAAGCGATTTTGAATGATATTGATTATTGTGTTTGATTAGGGTTATGAAATTGACAAAAAAATGAAGAGCAATCACTGGGTTTTGGTATAATAGCATTCCATTGTTGAATTTATACCATATTATCTTCATATTGTTAGCCATGTGGTGTTTCCTTTCTCGTTTAATGTTATATATGTTCGTAATGATATGATACTATGGCATAGTAAGTTTACAATTTTCGTTGTTATAATGATGATATGTTCATATTTACCTACTGTGTGTGTGTTTAATGTACAATGTGTAGTTTAAATATTCTCTGTTCTTTCATTCCATTCAGGTAGGAGATGAGTGGGTTCACTTTGGTTACCTTAAGATGGTATCATGGTGGGGTGTTAGATTTAAGTAGTGGACAACCAATATATAAGGGTGGGCAAGTTACAGAATTTTTAGATGTAAATGTGGATAAGATGTCCTATTTTGAATTAAGAGGCTACATTAAAGAATTGGGATACACCACAAGTTGCACATTTAGTATTAAACCCCCTGACAGTGGCATTTTGGAAGATATAGACAATGATATGGATATTTTAGACCTATGTTCTTTGGAAGATGGAGATATAATGGAGATATATGTGAAACACATGATTGATGAAGCAGTTGTGGACCCCGACCTTATTTTATTAGAAAATGTTAGCCATGAAAATAGAGAGGATTCTGGTTCAACTTTCAATGAAGGGGCTGAACCAAATTGTGGTCCAAACATTGTGGTTGGTGATGAAACTTTATTTGGTGAGGACCCTTTTACTACAACACCTCAAACTACAACTGCTACTGCTGCTACAACATCTTCTACCACAACTCCAATCAATACTACAAATACTTCCACTACAAATCCTGCTACTAATCCTGCTAGTACAGATCTAGATCCAGTTCCAGCTACTGCAGATCCTATTAGTGTAGATCCAACTACTGTAGATCCTAATAATATAGATGTAGGTCCAGTTGGATCTGATTTAGTGGAAGGAGATAGTTCTGATTACTCAACTAAAGAGAGTGTTGATACTGAAGGTGAATTAGTTGGAGATGATGATGAGGGTTATAGTAGTGATGTGCATGAGGAGGTTAGGGAGTTGAGGGCTGAAAATAGGACTTTTCAAAGAAGAAAAAGAAATGAGAGAGTACAAGCTGACCCTGAAGAGGTACCAATAGGTGAAGCTGGACCAGATTTAGGTTTTGATGAAACTGAAACAGGAAAAATAAGTGTTGAAGGAAGGTTAGCAGGTGATGAACCATACTATCCAAGTTCTGATGCTGACAGTTTTGAAATAGATGAAGATGAGTGTTGTGATGAAGATGAACACAATTACGATAGCTTCGATTTTGTCAAGTTAATTTACCTAGAAGGGTAAATACATCAAGAAGGAAAAGCACAAAAAAAAAGAAAATTGTTCATGACCCTACTGCTAAGAAAGTTGTATGGCAGTTGGGTATGGTCTTTTTAGATGTGAATGAATTTAGAAGAGCAGTAACTAAATATGCTGTCCAAAGAAGAGTTCAAGTAGAGAAGTGGGTGAATGAGCCAAAAAGAGTTAGAGTTAGGTGCAAGGATAGTTGTCCATGGCTTTTGTATGCATGTCTTGACAACACAACAAATGATTTCATGATTAAGACTTGCAATCCAAAGCATACTTGTAATTCAACAACCAAAAATTATTTGTGTAATGCAAAGTACATATCTACAGTCTTTAGACAAAGAATCCTTGAGCAGCCAGGTATAAGGGTTTTGAAGTTGCAAGACTTCATTAGAAAGAAGCTTAAAATTCATGTTGGCAAGACTACTGTTAGGAGAGCAAGAGCTAGGGTGTTGAAAGATATTATGGGTGATCATATTGTTGAATTTGGAAGAATTCTTGACTACAAGGATGAACTACTAAGGACCAATCCAGGAACCACTTGTGTTGTTAAATTGGATGAACCTGATGCGCATGGTAGGCCTGTATTTAAAAGCTTTTATATCTGTTTTGATTCATTGAAGAAGGCATTCTTGAATTGTAGGAAGTGCATAGGTTTAGATGGTTGTTTCCTTAAAGGGGTTTGTAAAGGGCAGTTGTTAGTTGCTGTTGCCAGGGATGGTAATAACCAGATGTTGCCACTAGCTTGGGCAGTGGTTGAGTATGAGAACAAAAATACATGGACATGGTTTGTCAAGATATTAAAGACTGATCTGGGACTAGGAGATGGTGGAGATCTCACCTTGATTACAGATATGCAAAAGGTATGTGTACTTTTAAATTTTTTATTTGTATTTATTAGTTTTAATGTTGCATATGTTATTATAACATAACTACATATATTTATAGGGATTGTCTGCAGCCATTCAAGATTTATTGCCTGCTGCAGAACATAAAATGTGTGCTAGACACATCTTAGCTAACTGGGCTAAGGACTGGAGAGGCCTCCAAAGAAGACAACAATTCTGGAGGATTGCCAAAAGTACTTTTGAGTCTCAATTAAGAAACAATGTGGAGAAGATGAAGTGTCTTGGTCCAAAAAAAATGATAGATGACTTAATGTACTACAACATAGAGTACTGGTGTAAGGTTTACTTCAATACTGGAATAAAATGTGATTCTATAGATAATAACATGTCTGAGTGTTTTAATGCATGGATATTGGCAGCAAGGCACAAGACAATTATTACTATGCTTGAAGACATTAGAGTGAAGATGATGACAAGGATAGGTAATTTAAGGGAGTTTCCAAATACTTGGAAGTGCAATTTCTCTCCAATGGCTCTAAAGGTACTACAAGAAAATATTGACAGGTCAATGAATTGTAGTATTGAATTTAATGGAGTTGCTGGGTTTGAAGTGAGAGAGGGACTATATCAACACACTGTGGATCTTGGCAGGAGAACTTATAGCTGTAGGATATGGCAATTAAATGGCATACCATGTGCACATGTTGTGGCTGCAATATACTTCAAGAAATGTGATCCTGTTGACTATATTGATAGCTGCTACAGTAAGGAAACTTACTTGAGAACCTATGCTAATGTTATTCAACCAATCACAAACATGGAAATGTGGCCTATATCTACTAATCCAACAGTTGCACCACCTGAAATTAAAAACATGCTTGGAAGGCCAGGTAAGCTTAGGAGGAAAGAAGCTGGAGAGACAAAGAAATTAGGAAAGTTGCCTAGAATTGGACTTGTCATGACCTGCAATAATTGTAATTGTAGAGGTCATAACAAGAGAGGTTGTCCACAAAATGTTCAATCATCAACAAGGAAGGAACCATCAGGTTCAGGTAATGGAAGAGGCAACACATCAAGTTCAGGTAGGGGAAGAGGCAAAACATCAGGTTCAGGCAGGGGGAGAGGTAGACCAAAGGTAATATTTTTACTTGTATTGATATTAACTATAATCATTTTCTAACTTCTTCTTTGTATATTTAGAATCCATCAACAGAAGGTAAGCCCCCAGCAAAAAAGGGAAGAGGAAGACCAAGAAAAACACCTACTGCACCTCCAGCACCTCTTACATATCCAACATTTAGTGCTCCTCCTCCACCTACTGCAACATCCTTGCCTACTACTAGTAAAAGAGGAAGACCAAGAAAAACACCTTCTGCACATCCTGCATATCTTGAACATCCAGCACGTCCAGCACAACCTACTTCATTGCCAACTACTAGTAAAAGAGGAAGGGGCAGGGGAAGTGAAAGCACAATCCCATACAAAAGATCATCAATCATGGGAATGGGTGTGTTTCAAGCTGAAAATGGATTCAAAGCATTTATGTGAGTATTTGCTACTAATTATATCAATCATCTTCATAAATTAAGTTTTTGCTACTATAATTTATAAATTGGGTGCAACCTGGCATGCCAAGCTTTAAGATACTCTCTACTGGTGCAACCAAAGTAACAAGATCAGCTGACATAACTGGTGATATTGGTTTCAAACCAAGTACGGCAAGCAAGTTTAAATGGAACGGGAAATCAGCAATATTAACAAGAAAACTTCAAGAAATGAGTAAGCAACAAAAAAAAAATAAAAAAATCAAAAGGAAGTAGTTCAAACAATCCAATTCAATCCAAGGAGCCATGGAAAATGTAGTACCAAACAAATTCTGTTTTTGTTTTGGGTTGTGACTGACAATATTTTCTCTATCCCTTTAGTTTTTGATGTTGAATGTTGATGTATTAGTACCAAACAACTTCTGTTTTTGTTTTAGGTTGTCAATGACATTCTATGACAATATTTTCTCTATGCCTTTTGATTTTGGGCTGTGACTAAACGATGTATTAAAGCATTTAGACTGTTTTCTCGTTTGCTTGAATAACTAATTTATAATTGCACAATCATCCGTTGGAATCTTCATTGACATAAATAGTGACATAAATACAAAGCATTACAAGAAAAACAGAATTCCTTGTTACATCAAAATCTAAAAATCTAACATAGGGTACCTTACTATGACAAAGCAAAACGTAATTCTTTATTATGCCAATTCAACTGGATCAATACTTGATTTACTACTTTGGAATAGATTGTTGATAAACATAGCAACAACACAAATCAAAACACACAAAATGATCTTCCAATAGAACCTACACCATTATTATTGTTGATCACTTGCTCATTGATTTGTGTCTGCCTCCTCAAAACTTCTTCTTCCAACTCTTTGATTTTGTTCACCAATTTTGGGAGAATAAATTTTGATCTTGGGTCGACTTCTTCTTTGTCTCTCCATCGAAAAAACTTACAATTCTTAGATTGAAATATCAAATTAGTACATTAACATCAATTAAATTCAACGAAATAAATAATAGAAGAAGAGAAATCACATACACCATAGTAGGGGCACGACCAAAACCGCCTTCCGGGATTTGACTTCGACCAAGAAGTTTGCATATGCAGTAAAACGTCATGTTTGCACCGCACAACGGCTTTGAGCATTGGGTCTGATTCTTCCATACAAAGCTTATTCAAGTCCACATTTGCCATTATAACCCTAACAAAGCAAAAAAAAAAAAAAACAATGAATTTGAAAAAAAAATTTGAACCCTAACTATGAAATCAAAGAAATTACAAGCTCTAAAGCTTCAAGCTTTTTTGAAATTGAAATTACAGTTGAATGCTTTGACAAGTAAATTCAAGTTTTAAGTTGATTTGGGAGAGAATGAAGGAATATACCGTTGGAGATTTTTCAACTATTAGAAGAATTGAGAAAAAGAGGAAGAAAAAGAGAGTTTAATTTTGGGAGAGATGAGATTATATCATTGGAGATTTAATATAGCTGATTTGGACTGACACATGTAGTTTTCTTCAGCTTTTAACGTTTGATTTTCACTTCTTACGCGCCTAAGGGAGTTGGTCTCACCTTCTTGGACATGTCAGCAAATAAGGGTGAGTAAATAAGTAAAAAAAAATGTTCAGGGGGGTAATATGACCCCCGTAAAGTATGAGTGTGTAGTTGGAAATCCGGCTATAGGTTGGGGGGCTTTTGGCCATTTTCTCTAATTATTTATTAATTCTTCTTTGTTGCCTTCTTGATTTGAGATTCGTCGAGCAATATGTTTAACCGAGTTGTCTGCTATAATCCCTTTATCCGGAGAAGAATTATAGTCCACAATAGTTTGGGATATAACATCTAACAGTTCTTGTCCATATAAAATTTTTGTTTTGGGATCCCTTTTCATCATTTTGTCCCAAAAATTATTATAGTATACTCGGTATAAGCAGGGAATTTGTTCTATTGTAAATCCTACTTCCGGCGTCCATTTGTGAATCCACGGAATTGAGAATTCTATAAAATAATAAATTTGTTCAATTTGTTCAAGGTAGCAAATATGATCTGCATGGTACAATTTATTAAGGTCTGGCGAGACGTTCACCTATTCTTTGTATAACTTAAAAAATGGTTCTGGTAAAATCTTTACCGTTGGTCCATGATATGACCACCAGTTCAGGAACCAATTAGGAATTGGCTCGGAATATATCTTTCCACAAACTTTGATAAACCAAGTGTGTTTATGTCTCTCATTATCATAATAGAGAACTTTGCTGAAAGCATTGATATAATCCCAATAAGTGAAATTGGTAGGGACTTTGTTGAGACTGACTTGCCTCTCTTTCATTGATGAAATCCCCCAATCGTTGATTGATATAATTTGTTTTATAATCATTTTAGAGAAATTATAAACGTTCTCACTGGTATTATATCCTGAAAAGTGTTGAAAATCTACACTTCCTGTGGTTATCAAGATATTTTCGTAATATAAACTGGTTTTGTATGACTCACCCGGGAAATATAATCCATTGATCAAATAACGCTGGAATATCTTCCAGGGTTCTTCTCTTCTCTGAATCTCATCATTTTCTAAAAGAAATATAATTTCTTTCTTTGCCACTTTCTCATAAGACTTGATATCATCAATGTCTTCTTTTGCTATAGAAGCAAATGTATCACTTTTCTCAGTTTTCTTTTGAGACAAATATTCTTGTAACTTAGCATATACAGGGTTATTCTCTGGAATATCTTCCAGATAAATAGAAGAGGCTTCTTTAGATGAACTTTTCAAGTTCACCAAACTCATCCCTCCTCTTTGTATAATGGGAGAGTTGGACGAAGAAGATCCATATGATGATCCTGACGCTCTTGGGGAAGATCTTCCCCTTCCTCGGTTATAACCTGACTTTCCTCTAACCTTGGTCACCCAAGGAGGATCCATCCTACAAACAAACTATCTAGTTTTATTCGATGTCAATGTCATAAACGTCACGATAAAAATCAATAATTTCTTCATTTAAGAAGATTTCTGAGATGATCTCTCTCATCATAACATCTATTATTTTGTATATAATGAGTTCCTGTATATCTCTATTGAGAGGTACAACCTTTATAATAGTAATTAAAGTTTTATCTGAAAGAAAAGGAGTTAAGAATCCCATTTTTAAGATGATAAAAATTCTCTAGATAAGAAGTCAGGAAGAGAGTTATCACTCCCCTTTTTATAATGAATATCAAAATCAAAAGGAGCTAACTGGGCCTGCCATTATAATGAATATCAAAATCAAAAGGAGCTAACTGGGCCTGCCACCTAGCAAACATTAATTTTGAATCATCATGTTTAAGATCTTTATCAAACATGTATTTTATAGATTGTGCATCTGTTTTTATCAAGAACTTTTGATTATATAAATCATCCTGAAATTTTAATACATATTTAACAATGGTTAACATTTCATGAGCAACCGTAGCATATTTTTTCTAAGAATCGCTCCATTTTCCTGAATGAAATCTGATCAAGTATTCAGTTTTATCATGAGGATTAATTTGTTTTAGAATTCCTCCATACCCAATATTAGACGCATTTGTGTCAACAATCTTCTGCCTAGCAGGGTTAGCAAGAGTTAAACAAGGCAAAGATTGAACTTGTAGTTTAATATTCTTTATCAAAGCGGCGTGACTATTAGTCCAAGGTAATTTATAATCCCTTTTTAATCTCTCATATAATGGTGCCAGATCTCTAGATAGATTTTCATAAAAGGGAGATATATAATTGAGACTTCCCAAAAATCATTGTAATTGCATCCGATTTGTAATAACATCGGGAAATTTTGAAGCAAAATCAATCGATTGTTGAATAGGGGTAACTTTACGTTGACAAATAAGATGTCCTAAAAATCTTACCTCTGTTTGAAATAGGCTCATTTTTGGTTTACAAATTACCAAACCATTTTGTATGACAATTTTCTTGAAAATGTCTAAGTGTTTAATATGCATTTCAAGAGTTTTTGAATAAACCAAAATATCATCAATGTAAACAATGACGAAATCCAAATATGGATTAAAAATATCATTCATTATTTTCTGAAATTCAGAAGGTGCGTTTTTCAAACCAAAAGGCATAACATTCCACTCATATTGGCCAAATGTCACATTAAAAGCGGTTTTATAAGAATGCTCTTTAAATATCTGAATTTGCCAATATCATGATTTTAAATCAAATTTAGAAAAGATATTAGCATCATATAATCGTGATGGTAAATCTCTTTTATTTGGAATGGGATACCTAATCCATTTTAAATATTTATTCAAAGGTTTATAATTTATTACTAACCTGGGGACACCTCGTTCTTTTTCAGCTGCATTGTTAACATAGAATGCAGTACATGACCAAGGAGATTTCGAAGGTTTGATCAAACCGTTCTGTAATAAATTATCAATTTCTTTTTTGCAGAATTTTACCAATTCGGCATTCATTTGACAAGGACGAGATTTAGTAGGAATATTATCCTCGGAGAAATTATCTTCATATGGAAGAATGACAATATGTTTTTTACGATTCCAAAATGCACTAGGATGATCGGCACGAATATCAACGGCCATTTGTTCTGAAATCAATTTAATTTTTTCCTGTACTTTAGTGGATTTCAAAGTATCAAATATATTCATACTAAATAATTCTAATTGTAAAGAATCAACATGCTTTTGTTTCATATTAATTAAAGCATTAATATCACGGGAGATAGGATCAGTAATAAAAGTATAACTAATATTCTGATTTTCATAAGTAACAGAAAACCCTTTAGCAGTTATGCTAGTGAAAGGATAAATAACATTTATGAATGGGGTAGCAAGAATTCCTCGAGATATTTATTAATCATCTCTTCTTTATCACCATCTTGAACGGATATTTTTTTGGCCATATGCTTGACAGAACTATCTTGTATAATTCCTTTGTTTGGGACAAGACAATATTCTTGAATTCTTTTTTCAATAAGGTCTAATAATTCTTATCCATGCATTAATTTTGTCTTGGGATCTTTCTTCATTATTTTATCCCAAAAATTATTATAGTATGTTTTGTATCAGTAGGGGATTTGTTCTTCCGTAAATCCCACTTCAGGAATCCATTTATGAATCCATGGAATCGAGAATTCAATAAAGAAATAGATCTGTTCAATTCTTTCAATATAACAAATATGATCATCGTTATATAACTCGTTCAAATCTAGGGAAACTTTAACTCATTCTTTGTATAACTTGAGAAATGGATCTAGTAAAATCTTTGTGGTCGGACCGTGGTATGACCACCAATTAAGAAACCAATTAGGAAGAGATTCTGCAAATATCTTTGCACAAACTCTTATAAACCAAGTATGTTTGTGCTGCTCGTTATTATAAATGAGGACTTTATCAAATGCATGTATATAATCCCAGTATGTAAAATTCATAGAGACTTTATTTAGACTTATCTGTCTTTCTTTCATTATGGATATACCCCAATCTTCCACATATATAATCTGTTTAATTATCATTTTAGAGAAGTTATAAACATTCTCACTGGTATTGTATCCAGAGAAGTGTTGAAAATCAACACTACCTGTACTCACAAGTATCGTTTCGTAATATGATCGAGTTTTGTATGACTCACCCGGAAAGTATAACCCATTAACTAAGTAATGCTGGAATATCTTCCAGGGCTCTTCTTTTCTCTGAATATTAGAATTTTCTGAAAGAAATTTTTTTTCTTTCTTTGTTACCTTTTCATAAGTTTTGATATCATCTACCTCTTCTTTGGCAACCGAAGCAAAGGTATCACTTTGTTTTTGAAACAAATAAGCTTGTAGCTGTGCGTATAATGGGCTATCTTCTAGAATATCGTCCAAATGTATTGTCGAAGAAGAAGATGCTTCTTTTTGGTTGGTCTTTAAATTGACCAAACTCATTCCTCCTCTTTGTATAATAGGGGAGCTTGATGCAGAGGATCCATATGACGATCCTGATGCTCCTGGGGATGATCTTCCCCGTCCTCTATAACCTCCTTTTCCTCTAACCTTGGTCACCCAAGGAGGATCCATTCTGCAAATAAAACAATTAGTTTTATTCGATGTCGATATCATAAACATCATAATAAAAATCAATAATTTCTTCATTTAAGAAGATTTCTGAGATGATCTCTCTTATCATATCATCTATTATTTTGTATATAATAAGTTCCTGTAAATATCTGTTGAGAGGAGCAACCTTTATAATAGTAATCAAAGTTTTATCTGAAAGAAAAAGAGTTAAGAATCCCATTTTTAAGATGATAAAAATTCTCTAGATAAGAAATCAGGAAGAGAGTTATCACTCCCCTTTTTCTAATGAATATCAAAATCAAAAGGAGCTAACTGGGCCTGCCACCTAGCAAACATTAATTTTGAAGCATCATGTTTAAAATCTTTATCAAACATATATTTTACAGATTGTGCATCTGTTTTTATCAAGAACTTTTGATTATATAAATCATCCACTTTTGATTATATAAATCATCCTGAAATTTTAATACACATTTAACAATGGTTAACATTTCATGAGCAACTGTAGCATATTTTTTCTGAGCATCGCTCTATTTTTCTGAATGAAATCTGATCAAATATTCAATTTTATCATGAGGATTAATTTGTTTTAGAATTCCTCCATACCCAATATTAGACGCATCTGTCTCAACAATCTTCTGCCAAGCAGGGTTAGCAAGAGTTAAACAAGGCAAAGATTGAACTCGTAGTTTAATATTCTTTACCAAAGTGGTGTGACTATCAGTCCAAGGTAATTTATAATC
Organism: Solanum pinnatisectum; assembly: GCA_035578085.1. Classification (NCBI taxonomy): domain Eukaryota; kingdom Viridiplantae; phylum Streptophyta; class Magnoliopsida; order Solanales; family Solanaceae; genus Solanum; species Solanum pinnatisectum. Next base: position 298,907 of record JAWPEI010000022.1, on the reverse strand, counting down.
CTTTTTTAATCTCTCATATAATGGAGCTAGATCTCTAGATAGATTTTTATAAAAAGGAGATATATAATTGAGATTTCCCAAAAATCGTTGTAATTGCATCCGATCTATAATAATATCAGGAAATTTAGAAGCAAAATCAATCGATCGCTGAATAGGGGTAGCTTTACCCTGACAAATAAGATGTCCTAAAAATCTTACCTCTGTTTGAAAAAGGCTCATTTTTGGTTTAGAAATTACCAAACCATTTTGTATAACTATTTTCTTGAAAATGTCAAAATGTTTAATATGCATTTCAAGAGTTTTTGAATAAACCAAGATATCATCAATGTAAACAATAATGAAATCCAAATATGGATTAAAAATATCATTCATTATTTTCTGAAATTCAGAAGGTGCATTTTTCAAACCAAAAGGCATAACATTCCACTCATATTGGCCAAATGGCACATTAAAAGCGGTTTTTATAAGAATGTTCCTTAAATATCTGAATTTGCCAATATCCTGATTTTAAATCAAATTTAGAAAAGATATTAGCATCATATAAACGTGATAATAAATCTCTTTTATTGGGAATAGGATACCTAATCCATTTTAAATATTTATTTAAAGGTTTATAATTTATTACCAACCTGGGGACACCTCTTTCTTTTTCTGCTGCATTGTTAACATAGAATGCAGTACATGACCAAGGAGATTTAGAAGGTTTTATCAAACTTTTCTGTAATAAATTATCAATTTTTTTTTTTGCAGAATTCTACCAATTCAGCGTTCATCTGACAAGGTCGAGATTTAGTGGGAATATTATCTTCCGAGAAATTATCTTCGTAGGGAAGAGTCACAATATGCGTTTTACGATTCCAAAAAGCGCTGGGGTGATCGGCACGGATATCAACAGCCATTTGTTCAGAAATCAATTTAATTTTTTCTTGTACTTTAGTGGATTTTAAAGTATCAAATATATTCATACTAAATAATTCTAGCTGTAATGAATCAACATGCTTTTGTTTCATAATAATTAAAGCATTAATGTCACGAGATATTGGATCAGTAATAAAAGTATAACTAATATTCTGATTTTCATAAGTAGTCGAAAAACCTTTAGCATTTATGCTAGTGAAAGGATAAATAGCATTTATGAATGGTGTTCCAAGAATTATTGGAGGGTATAATTGATTTTTTATCAAGAAAAAGAAATGCGGAATGCAAACTTTATTTTGGCAAATACGTGTATTTGGCAATTTATACTTTATATCTAAAGCATGACCTGATGCAGATTTAACCATGTGAGTTGTCTTTTCAAAATACTTTGTAGGTACTAGACCTTCTTGAATACAACTAACATCTGTTCCACTATCAATCATAGCAACATTAGTTATAGAGAAACTATTATTAATTAAAATGGTGCATTTAACATACCATTTATGAGCAGTGACAATTTGCATCATATTCCTAAAAACATACCTTGTTTAGGATCAGGATTCATAGGTTTTGCAAGAGTATTTTCTTCAGCAATATTTTTTCCTTTGCTATTAGCAATCTCTATCTGAGTAATACGGTGATCACAAATCATTTGATTTTGCTTAATAGATTTAATCTCATTTTTCAAATGTTCAATTTCATTTTTTAAATCATCAAAAGAAGAATCTCTTGTAGATATAGTTTGTTTATTAAGTCTGTTATGAATTTTTGATATAGAATACAGAGCAGAATATTCAAATTCAAAATCATTTTTATGTTTAACAGGATTTTTTGAAGAACTAACTGTATTATTAATGGCTAATTGAATAATTTTTTCCCGCAAATTATTATCAGTAACTTCCTTTAAAAGTTCTATTACATTATCAGAAGTAATAGTGTTAAGATTTAAATCTTCAAATTGAGATTGTAATTTATAAAATTCATCATTTTCGCAAGAACACATATCACCTTGCCCAAATTTACAAGTATCACAAGCATTATTATTATCATGCTGGACATTATCAAGAATATCAGGAGAACTATCTTTATCAGAACTTGATTTAGAATCATAATCTGATTCCGAACCAGAAGTGTAAAGGAAACTATAAACGTTATCATGAATTTCTTCATCTAGTTCTAAAGTTTTTAGCTTTTCAAGCTTACAATTGGGTGCTATAGGACCGAATTTCCCACACTTATAACACTTAATTTTTTCGAGTTCTCGCCTAGACCTATTTTTAGTAAATCTATTAGACTTACGAGAGGCTTTTCTCTCATCCCGTTCTTCTCTAGACCTACGTCTATGTCTTCTTTTCCTATAATGTTCATCGGGATTATTTCCTCTATGTTTGGTTTTCTGCTTGTCTGGAATTTCTAGTAAACCAAACTAGGTACAAAAGTCTCCTAGCTGCGATCTTTCTCTTTGCTTATCTATCTTAAGTTGTCTAGATAATTTTAACTCATTGCATAAATTTATGCCCTCTTGAGTGCAGACTCCTATTAATCTACCATAGGTATAACTTCCATAAGGAATTTCACCATTTTTATTTCTAAGTATCTTTTTAACCCTTAAAGCGAATAACGGGGGAATGCCATCTATAAACTTAGCTTTCCAATACTCGTACTTGTTTTCAGGTAGCTCCATCACCCTACTCATATAAGTATCTTTATACCATCTAAATTCTCCTAAAGTTCTACAATATAGACCATTTAACAGAGTATGAACAATCTCAAATTTATTGGTAAATCTACCATTAAAATATTCTAAAATAGTTAGAATTAAGGTATAAACTGCATCCTCTCTATTCGCAACTAGAGCCATACCAAGGTTATCAACACCTGGGGTAGTAGAAACGACATTAATTACCGCGGACTTTTGTTCAATGGTCATATAATTATCCCACCAACCTCTAAGTTGGCCAATAAAACCTGCAATTATCATTTTGCAAATATTTCTATCGGAGTTTTAAACATTTTTGCAAATAGTTGCATACATAAGCATCCTATGAACAAGAATAGTTTGCTGTCTATCAGTCAGCCCATCTAGGTTCCATTCATAAATCTCAGAACCGCTAAAAGATGTATTAGTCTGATTCCAATCTCGCTCCTCTATAATCATATCTTGAGGAGTAGGTCGATTATAATAATAAGTTTGCATACTAGGTTTAGTCGCAAATTTACCACTATTCTTTTTGGGATAACCTTGGAGTTTATTAAACTCTAAAGACACATGTTCTTTAAAATCAAAAGTATCTTCCATTTCATCAGCAAAATTTTTTGATAAATCTATAGGACTAGCTTTAAAGTCAGAAAGCGTTTTGGCCAGAAGCTCTTCTATATCATAATGTGATTTTAATTTAAAATCTGTAATCTCCGGAGGTCTTTGCACCGGGGTAGCCATAGTAAAATCTTCGGGATTCATTTTAGACGAAGAAGCTTTATCACAAGCCTTTAAATCATTTTTTATCTGAATTATTAAAACAGTTAATTACTATAATTCCATGACTCTGATACCATACAAAACGGATCGCCCAGCATACTGTAAAGGTCCTTTACAAATTCAAGTAATTTTCAGCATAATAGTAAAGACTTTCATCGTATCCGGGTCCGCCCTCAGGGTAATCCAACGGTCTCTACCGGGTCCGCCCACAACACAGGGTAATCCAACGGATACATCCGGGTCCGTCCTTTTCAGGATAATCCAACGGATTAACATAATAGTCTTCTATTATCATGCCTAAATTACTCCAATTAGACCTTAATTTCAGCTGTTTAAACCATCTTTTATAGTTCCAATTCCATTTAATTATAGTAATCTAGTATAATGTAGCTCAACACAAACATATTAGCCTATCATTTAGGCTAAGTATAAGAAGAAATAAATAAGAAGAAAAATAGTACCTTTAAAGGAACTTCAAGATTCACCGGAATTCCAACCAAATTACAAACTTTTATTCAAACTTCTAAATATTACAAAAGAGAAATATTACAAGAAAGATTTTTAGAGAGAGAGAGAGGGGGTTCCAAAACCTGCCCCTAAACTAAAACTAACACCCCCTTTATATAGAGGTCTAAAAGGGTAAAAATGTAAAATTATAATGGCCCACACTTTTTACATTGGACAATAATAAAAAGATAAGGCCGACACACTCATATGGCCTTCACACTAATTTCATGTGGCCAACATAATTATTTATGACCACTATGTCATCTTTTTCAAAGATGCTTATCTTTATTAAAGTAGGTTCTTTCTTTATGAAAGTTTTTTGTTCCTTACCCCCTTTGTCATTGTGGTGGGGTCTATCCTTAGACTTTTGCCTTGCCTTTGCATGTGGTTTTGTCGGAGGATTCCTCCACTTGTTCTTGAAATTTCCTGAAGAGAGCATCAATATCAATCTCTTCTGCACTATCACTTTGTCCTTTTCCTGCGATGCACACTTCATCATCCTGGTTAGTGTGGCTTGCTGATGCCATTGATATGTAATCTTCAATTTCAATGTCAAGATTTCTCATCAGATCTTTCTTGACCTCCTCTATGTATAATGCAATTGTTTATGATTTAGAAATAATCCCCTTCTTCATATGAAGTTTTCTAATAATTTGTTTAAAAGGACTATTAATTTCTTCTTGGGGAGTAGATGTCCCTTGGGTATGATAATTATCAATGGTTTGATTTATTAAATCTAAAATTTCTTGACCATGCATTTTCCCTTCAAGGTATTTATTAATTAATTTACTCTAGAACTTTGTATAAACTGTTCTCATCAAACAAGGAAATCCCTCCAAAGTAATATTAACTTCAATATTCCATTTCATAATCCATGGAATAGAGAATTCTATAAAAAAGAACATCATTGACATTCCCTCAAAAAAGATATTATCTTGTTCCATGCTTATAAGCTTGGGGGATATGTCCAGCCATTCTAAATTTAATTTCTTATATTGTTCCGGTAGAATTTTTATTGAAGGTCCATATGACATCCACCATTTGCAGAACCAGTTAGGAATAGTTTGTGTATAAACATTCGAACAAATCTTTATAAACCATGAATGCTTTTTATTGGCATTCTCATATAATAATGCTTTATTAAAGCTATCAACATAATCCCAGTAATTATATTTTACTGCGATTTTTTGTTCAGGATGGATATAATCCTTTCCCTTTAGCGGACTCATTCCCCATTCTTCTGGAGAAATAATTCTTTTTATAATAATTTTAGAAAAGTTATAAACTTTCTTTGAATTAGCAGGGTAAAAATGCTGAAATTTTGCCTACCCTGTTACTGAGAATATCATCTCATAATGCATTCGGTATTTATACACAGTAGTCGTATAACATACTGTATCTAAATACCTGTTCATCAGTTGCCATGGATCATTTTTCCATTTTAGGTCATGATTTTCTAAAAGAAGTATGACCTCTTTTTTCTCATTCAAATCGAATACCTCAGTATTTTCTTCATCCATCAATATTGTGGAATATGTTGGAGGAGTATTATCCTGATTTTGTTTGGATTTAATAAAATCCATGAATTCCTTATACATTGGATGGTTTATATTAAAACCCTCCATATTCGTCGTTGAGCTAGAAGCTGCGACCAACTGCTTATTTCCAAGTTGAGTGAGGATATGGCCTCCTCTTCCTCTATTTCCTTTTCCTCTTCCCCTTGAAGGGGGCAATGACGGTCTCATGCCTGAAAACAAAGACATTTATGATCAGTCTAAATATTCTCTAGTGAGAAAATCAGGAAGACTATTATCTTCACCTTTTTTTATAAACTATATAAAAATCAATGGTGCTAATAAAGCTTGCCATCTAGCAAACATTTGTTTAGACACATCATGTTTACAATCTTTATTAAACATGAACTTAGCTGCTTGGCAATCAGTTTTTATAATAAACTTTTGATTATAAAGATCACATTGGAATTTTAGCACACTTTTCACAATAGCCAAAATTCCTTTAGCTACTGTGACATAATTTTTTTGCGCCGAATTCCATTTTCCTGAATAAAATTGAACAATATAATGACGTTTATTCTCAGGACAATATTGAGTAAGAACATCACCAAATCCTATATCTGAGGCATCTATCTCAACCGTCTTTTCCCAATTTGGGTTAGCCAAAGTGAGACAGGGAAGGTTTTTAACCTTAGCCTTAATTCGTTTAACCGCTTCAGTATGATCATCTGACCAAGCCTCTGGATTATTTTTAAGTCTGTCATATAATATCGCCAAATCCAAAGCTAAATCCTTTATAATAGGTGCTACATAATTAAGACACTCAAGGAATCTCTGCAACTGAGTTTTGTTAGTAATTTCATCAGAAAATTTCGATGCAAATTCAATACTTCTATTAATAGGACTGATACATCCCTTTTTAATATTATGACCAAAAAATCTCACCTTGGTTTGAAATAATGCCATCTTTGGGGCAGAAATAACCAAACCATTTTGAATAATAATTTTCTTAAATAAATCAAGATGTTTAAAATGAGTTTCTATATTTTTTGAAAATACAAGAATATCATCTATATAAACAATGATAAAATTACTATAAGGTATAAAAATATCATTCATAATTTTTTGAAATTCAGATGGAGTGTTTTTCAAGCCAAAAGGCATAACGTCCCATTCAAATTGACCCATAGGGACATTGAAAGCTGTTTTATACCTGTTAGATTCATTTATTTGAATCTGCCAATATCCTGATTTTAAATCAAATTTAGAAAATATAATAGCATCATAAACTCTATCTAATAAATCATTTTTATTAGGAATAGGGTACGTTATCCATTTTAAAGCGTTATTAAGTGGTTTATAATTTATAACCAACCTGGGGGCACCTCGTTCTTGTTCATCATGTTATTAACATAGAATGCTGTACAAGACCATGGAGACTTGGAATGTCTTATAAGACCTTTTTGAAGTAGAGATTCAATCTCTTTTTTACATAATTCCAAATATTCAGAATTCATCTGGCATGACCTAGCTTTAGTAGGAATATGATCCTCAGTAAAATCATCTTCAAAGGGAAGACTAACAACATGCTTTCTCCTGTTCCAAAAAGCATTCGGATGATCTCCACAAATATTAAGAGAGAACTGATTTTTTAGAATAACAATTTTTTCCTATAGTTTAGGATTTTGCAAAATATTATTAATTTCTCCTTTTAAAAAATTCATCTGATTATTTTTTAAAATCATTTTTGAAGTTAATTCATTTAACATTCTTGTAAAAGGTTTAGTGATAAACTCTAATATAAAATGTTTATTATTCCAAGTTCCTATAATTTTTTCATTATCCCAATAAGTAAGAGGGAAAATATCATTTATGAAAGGAACTCCCAAAATAATCTGGTTAGTGATGTCTTTAACTAAGACAAAGCTTTGAGGAATACAATTTTTCCCTTTACAAATAAAAACTTTTGGTAATTTAAACTCAATATTCATTTTACTACCATTTGCTGATTTTAAACTATGAGTAGTTTTATGAAAATATCTTGAAGGGATAAGTCCTTCTTGAATACAATTTAAATTAGCAACACTATCAATAAGAGTAATAAATTCTTTTTTATAGTTATAATCAATAAGGAGAGTAATTTTTGTATATAATTTTTGGGAAGTAAAAGCTTTTAAGCTTTGTAAAAAATCTCCTTTAGTATTACCAAAATTTAAATTTTTAAGAAAATCGAGATTATTAGCTTCCCCTTCATATGAAGAAGATGACGAGTTATTACTCAAATTTTGTCTAATTTCAAAGCTGTCGTCTATGACCACATTCTTTTCTTTAAGATGTCTAATATCATCTTTGAGATTATTAATCTCTTTTTTTCAAATCATTAATAGTAGTAGGAGCACTTATAAGTTTCCTTCTTTCCAACAAAAGATTTTTAACTTCTGCCATGATATATGCACCTTCTTTAGTTGGTATCTCCTCTGGAGTATTATCCTTTGAGGTAGATTCTTTATTACTAATTTTATCAATAATTTGAGCTCTTATATTAGGATCTTTAAATGTTTGTAAGAGCTCTATAGCCTTGTCATTATCAATGACATTAATACTCATCTCTTTAAACTGAGAATATATCTTGTAAAGATCATCTTCATCATCCTCCTTGCCACATTCTTTGTCACATTCCAAACCCTGTTGACAAGGTAAACATTCTTCTCCTTAAGACATATAATCTTCTTGATGAAGAGACTCATACTTAATGCTAGGACTATCACCTCTAAGGACCTTCCTTACTCTTTCAGCAAAAAGAGTTGGCAATCCATCAATAAATTTGGATTTCCGATGAGTGCTATTACATTTGGGCAATTCCATAACCCTGCAAAGAAAAACATCTTTATAGAACCTAAAAGATGTAAGAGTCTTACACCTTAGATTCTGAAGTAAAGTCCTGATGGTTTCACTATTATTTGACCATCTCCCTGAAAAATGTTCTATAATATTCAAAACTAGTGTATAAACTGAATTTTGAACTTGTCCTTCACCTTCTTGTTTTACAACCTGAAGGATCTTATCTCTTTGTTATTGGTTGAGATAATTATCCCACCATCCTTTCAACTGGCCTGTAAATCCTGCAGTTATCATTTCTGCAATAGTCTTATCACCCTGCAGATAGTACTGTACATCAACATCCTATGCATTAGTTGTATAAATCTGTCTATCTGTATAACCATCTATGTTCCATTCATAAATCTCTTTATAATAATAATAATAATAATAATCTTGATCTTGATTTATTAAACAAATGGACGATTCCTAAGGTCCCTATTAAAACTATTTATGACTATGGTTGGTTTGATAAACTTTCTTCAAAATAATTGATTAAAACAACTGAGCATTCTCTTGCTTTAAATTCTTCTGAATAGACTATTTGCTTGTTAAATGAATGAGATGTGAATTTTTATAAAAATCAGTATAACTATTTGCATATTGGTATGGTTCAAATTGCCTTTAAACCTTTGACTCTTAAAGGGTTGCCTGAGACTTTTTTAGCTGCTCTTTGAGATGCTAGAAATTTAAATTTCCGACAGTCTCTTATGGGTTCGATAGAATCTACGGTGGCTTATGGTCCTGTTTATTTCAATACTCAGCCGAATTTGCAATTATCTCTTACCGATGCGAATATTCTCTATGCTCTAACATTAAATGTTAAAACTCATGGTTATAACTATGCGCCTGGTTCGAAACTTATTTGTTTATCTTACCAAATTTATTTTAAGTTATTATCTACTCTTAATCCTAGATGTAGATTATATGATATTTCCAATCAAACTATTCTGGTGGAAACCAATTTTGCAAGGTCCAAGGTCACTACTAGAAGACCTATTAAGTGGGAAGAAATAGATTTCCCAACTTCATGGACTCTAAATTCGGTTATATCCCCAAACCAGTTAACTGATGCTGTTACTAATTCTGACTTTTGGTATATTTCTCAAAATCCCGATGGGGATTAGTATTCAGTTTGCAAATAATAGCTACACGCCTCATAGGCAGTCTTTTAATGATAGTAGATTAATGTCTTTGGCGAATCACAGTATGAATAGACATTCACTATCAAGTCGTAGACTTTTGCCTGCGATGCATCATATTTCGCCTATAGATCCAATATATGGTCCAGCTCAAGATCGTGCAGCTTCGTTACATACCATTGGTTCCGATGGAAACTCGGTGGTAGAAAAGGTAAAGATTGATCCGCGAACTAATATTGTACATGTAAATGATGATATTCCTGACAAGGATATTCTTTCAGCTTTTGAAATGGAGTTTGATTTAAATGATTCTTAATGATTCGACACCAAATTGATTTTAGTCCAGGTTCACTGCAAGAAAACATATTCAAAAAGAATTTTTTGATGAAAAATGAAATCGGTTTAAAACTTGGTTCTTTGATGCTTACAGCAAAGAAGATCTTAATTGTATTTCTCAAGAGTTTTATGAAACTTGTTCTCTTCATAATCAAATTATGTATTTCGTCCCTTGGTTTATAACCACTTATTTACCGTTATATATTAACATTATTGAAAGAACTTATAAAGATGGGAGCAGATTACTTTTGAAAGCTATCTACCCTCCTCAATCATCATTTGTTTTACCAAATAATATTGGTATCACTTTCTCAGCATTTCAAAAATTCATTGAGGAAGATATTGCTTCAATCAGTATTAATGAAATTAATAAACTTATTACTCAAAACAATTACTTGAGTCTTTATGTTAAAGTGTTAGGTGAGCATATCAGCTCTCTTGACAAAAAACTTGATGATTTAACCATTTTGATAAAGGATATTAAAGAAGATATAGCCAAAACTAATTTTATGGCTAAAACTGATATTGCCTCGACTTCTAAAAGTAGTCCTACAATAGTTTCTACTTTTGTTCAAAGGCCTATTGAAATTGCCGATTTTAAACCTACTTCTTTAAAAAATTTAGAGGATCTTCTTGATAAAATTTTTTTCGATTTAGATATTGGAGAACTTGCGGCAAAAAAGCTTGCAGGTTTAAAATTTGGGCCTATGGATTTATCGCAAGATTTTGCTGATAAAATGGAAAATACTACTGATTTAAAAATCAAGTTTCGTCAGAGTTTAATAAACTTAGGGGATATCCCAAGAAAAATAGCAAATATGCTACCAAACCTAGTATGAATACATACTACTATCATAGACCAACTCCGCAGGATGTCTTGATTGAAGAGCGAGACTGGAATCAGACTAATACGTCATACAGCGATTTCAAAATTTATGAATGGAATCTAAATGTGTTGACAGAAAGGCAACTTACTATTATGGTACATCGTATGTTGATGTATTCAACTATTTGTAAGAGTGTTAAAAACACAGATAGGACAATCTGCAAAATGATTATTGCAGGATTTACGAGACAGCTTCGAGGATGGTGGGATAATTATCTCAGTGTCGAAGAAAAAGCCTTGGTTGTTAATGCCACAGCCACCGATGAAGGAGTGGATAACCTAGGGATGACCTTAGTAAAGAATAGAGAAGATTCAGTTTATACTCTGGCTCTAACTATTTTAGAACATTTTAATGGAAGATTTTCCAATCAGTATGAGACAGTTAGAACCCTCCTCAATGGGCTTCGATGTAGGACTTTGGCACAATTTAGATGGTATAAAGATACTTATCTCAGTAGGGTAATGGAACTACCCAAAAATAAACTTGGATATTGGAAAGCTAGGTTCATAGACGGACTTCCTTCTCTTTTTGCTGAAAGAGTTAGAAAAACTCTTAGAGGAAATCAGATTGAGATACCATACGACCAATTTAGTTATGGAAAAACTATAGGAATTTGCACACAAGAAGGATTAAACTTGTGCAATGAACTTAAAATGGCAAGACATCTTAAGATTGATAAGCTAAAAGAACGATCTCAATTAGGAGATTTCTGTGAACAATTTGGGTTATCCAATCCCATGGCTAAGGAAGACAAATATTACAGGTCTTCAAAAGATGCAGATTCGCATAGAAAGAAAAGATCTAAGCATCGGCATAGATCAAAGAAGATCGAGAAGCTATAAAAAGCTATCGTAAATCTCATAGATTTACTAATGAGATATCTGGAAGAGATCTTTCAAAGATAAAGTGCTATAAATGTGGTAAACTTGGACATATTGTTCCAAATTGCAAGTTAAACAAGTTGAAAACTTTAGAACTCGACAACGATACTTACAAAAAGATATATGGTAAATTATACACTTCAGGATCTGAAGATGATTATGATTCAAGTTTGGATTCTAATATAGAATTATTTGATTTCTCTGATTATGATAATAATCATGCTAATGCTTGTGATACTTGTCAGGGTCCTGATTGCACTTGCGAAAATGACGAAATTTATAAACTTCAATCGTAATTTCAAGATTTTAATTTGAATACTATCACTTCTGATAATGTGATTGAGCTTTTAAAGGAAGTTACTGATAACAAGCTTCGTGAAAAAATTATTAATTTAGCTGTTTCAAATGAAGCCAGTTCTTCAAAATTTCTTGAAAAGAAAAGGAATGATTTTAAAAATGATTTTAATGATTTTGAATATGAAGCACCCTATTCCTTAAAGGAAGTGGAAAATCGTATATTAAAGAAAAATTCTTTTGTTGTTAAAGATTCTTCTTTTGACGATTTAAAATGTGAGATTGAAAATTTAAAAAGGGAGATTAAATCTCTTAAACAAAATCAATTGATTTGTAATCACCGTATTACTCAACTTGAGATAAATAATACTGATGATAAACGATTTTCAAAAGATAAAGGAAAACAAGTTGAAGAAGAAAATCTCCAACTTGAAAGTCCTGATCCCAAACAAGATTCGTTTTTGGGAATGATGCAAATTGTTACGGCTCATAAATGGTATATTAAATGTACTATTCTGATTGATAATAGTTTTTCCATTACTAACATTGCAATGATTGATAGCGGTGCAGATGTTAGCTGTATTCAGGAAGGTTTAGTGCCAACTAAATACTTTCAAAAAACGACTCATTTGGTAAAATCTGCTTCCGGCCATGCTTTAGATATAAAGTATAAACTACCCAACGTAAAGATCTGTCAGAATAAAGTCTGCATCCCACACTTCTTCTTCTTGGTTAAGAACCAATTAAATCCTCCAATTATACTGAGAACTCCTTTTATAAATGCAATTTATCCTTTCACAGGAATCGACGCAAAGGGATTCTCAGCCAAATACAAGGATAATGAGATAACTTATTCTTTTGTTCTAGATCCGGTAACTAGAGATATTAATGCTTTGATAAAAATGAAGCAGAGTCATATGGACTTATTACAATTGGAATTATTCAGCATGAATATTATAGATTCGATGAAACCTGCTAAGGTAAAGGAAAAAATTAAATTGATTTCTGAGCAGATTGCTGTCGATATTTGTGCAGATCATCCTAGTACTTTTTGGGATCGCAAAAAGCATATTGTGATTCTTCCTTATGAAGAAGGATTTGTAGAAGATGATATTCCTACTAAGTCTTGGCCCTGTCAAATGAATGCTGAGTTAGTAGATTTCTACAAAACTGAGATTGATAATCTTTTACAAAAAGGTTTGATAAAACCTTCCAAGTCTCCTTGGTCTTGCACAACCTTCTATGTTAATAACGCGGCTGAAAGGGAACGAGATGTTCCGAGGTTGGTGATTAACTACAAACCTTTGAATAAGCACTTAAAGTGGATCAGGTATCCTATTCCTAATAAAAAGGATTTATTATCTAGGTTATACGATGCCAATATATTTTCAAAATTTGATTCAAAATTAGGATATTGGCAAATTCAGATTTTTAAAGAACATTCTTATAGAACTGCTTTTAATGTCCCATTTGGACAATATGAATGGAATGTCATGCCGTTTGGTTTGAAAAACGCCCCTTCTGAATTTCAAAAAATTATGAATGATATTTTTAACCCTTATATGAATTTTATTATTGTCTAAATTGATGACATTTTATTATTTTCTAAAACTTTTGAAATACATGTCAAACATCTTGATATTTTCAAAAAAGTTGTTACACAATATGGTTTAGTTATTTCCAAACCTAAAATGAGTTTATTCCAAACGGATGTTCGATTTTTTGGACATCAATTTAGTCAAGGAAAGATTACTCCCATTCAAAGGGCAATTGATTTTGCTGACAAATTCCCTTATGTTATTACCGACATGTCTCAATTACAGAGATTTTTGGGAGGTTTGAATTATATTTCTCCGTTCTATAAACATCTTTCTCGAGATTTAGTGCCATTATACGACAGGCTAAAGAAAGATAATAAGTCTCTTTGGAACGAGACTCTTACTACTCTGGTGAAAGATATTAAGCGGCGAGTGAAAACACTACCATGTTAAGCTCTAGCCAACCCGACTTGGCAAAAGATAATTGAGACGGATGCATCTAATATTGGTTATGGAGGAATTCTTAAACAGATTAATCCTCATGATAAGAAAGAATATCTGATTAGATTTCATTATGGGAAATGAAATGAAGCCCAGAAGAAGTATGCGACGGTGGCACATGAGATGCTAACTATTGTTAAATGCGTTCCCAAATTTCAGGACGACCTGTACAACCAGAAGTTTTTAATAAAAACTGATGCTCAATCAGTCAAATTCATGTTCAACAAAGATTTTAAGCACTATGCTTCAAAGTTGATAATCGCCAGGTGGCAAGCACAACTAGCCCCTTTCGATTTCGATATTCAATATAAAAAAAAGTTGATAACTCTTTACCTGACTTTTTATCCAGGGAATATATTCAATAAATATGTTTTTTCAAGCCTTTCTTAATGATGAAACTCTCGTTTCTATATTGAGGGTTCTTACTTACTTACCTAGAGATATGAAAAATTATATCATTGATAAAATTGTAGATAAAATCCTGATAGAAGATTTTCCTCATATTCAGATAGAATATTATTCAAATGATAATTATCTGACAGACTATTTTTTCGAATGATAACCAAAAGGTTCTATGTCTGCAGGATGGATCCATTTTGGATTCACATTAAAGGAAGAGGAATGGGAAGAACAGCCCTAAGCAGAGGCAACTATGGTTCATATGGAACTAGATCATCGCTAGGATCGTCATACAGATCTGACTCAAATTCCCTTGTCATACAAATGGGAAGAAAAACTTTAGTTAATAAAAAAGCCTCGTCTCAAGAGGAGTCTTCATCCAGTTCACATCAATTGGTTAGTTTGGAAGATATTCCAAAAGATAGCCCATTATATGCTCATATGCAGGCCTATCTGGAAGGAAAGAAGCAAAAAGGTACTTTTGTTTCAATCATAAAAGAGGATTATGATGATATTAAGTCCTATGAAAAACTACAAAAAAGAGAGATGATATTTCTCTTAGAAAATTCGGATCTACAGAGAAAAGATGAACCTTGGAAAATATTCGAACGGTATCTTGTTAATGGACTATATTTTCCAGGAGAATCATATAAGACTCGATCTTATTATGAAGAAATCTTAACGAGCACAAGAAGTGTATAATTTCAGGACTTCTCAAGCACAGGCACGAAAAAAGTTATAACTTTTCTAAATTCATTATTAAACAGATTATATCTGCTGAAGATTAGGATATGTCAACCATGAAAGAAAGACAAATAAACATTAATAATGCTAGGATGAATTTTACTTATTGGAATTATATCCGAGCATTTGATGTAGTACTATATTATAACAACGACAAACACAAACATACTTGGTTTGTAAAGGTATGCGCAAAGATCTTTGATGAAAATATACCAAATTGGTTTATCAATTGGTGGTCATACCATGGTCTGACTGTAAAAATTTTGCCTGAGCCATTCTTAAATCTATATAAAGAATGGGCAAAAGTATCACAAGATTTGAACAGGTTATACCAAGAAGATCATGTCAGTTGGATAGAGAAAATAGATCAAATCTATTTGTTTATCGAATTCTCCATTCCATGGATACATAAATGGGCCCCTGAAGTGGGATTTAATGAAGAAAATATTCCTTGTCTATATAGAACATACTTTAATAATTTCTGGGATAAATTGTTAAAACAAGATCCTAAGACCAAGTAATTAATTGGTCAAGAACTTATAGACACGATTAAGGACAAAATTGTTGATTACAAAACAATTCGCCCAGATAATATTAAAGATACTTTAGTGAGGCATATTGCCCGAAGAATTTCCTTTCAAGAAGGAAATAAAGAATAGATGGTTCAGGACTATCTTGATGAAGTAAGAAAAAATCTACTTCAAACAATAACTCAGATTGATAAATCGGACACTTCAATGAGAAGTGAAACTAGTAATGATGTGGAAGATTCACAACATGCCGAATCAGAACATATGCTATCGGCCACTGAATTGCAAGATGCAGAAGACTTTTTACAGCAAATGCAACCCTTAGATAAAGGAAGGAAGACAAAAGAGACATAGCCATGTGAAGTCTAGTGAAGACATTTGAAGAATGGCCTACTAAACAGTAGATTTACTCTTCAGGGACCCAGATGAGGGTCCTTTTGTACTGTTCATAGATTCCTTGTTTTTTTTCTTTTTCTATATAAATATAAGTGTTTGCTTATTTGGAGAGAAGCATCAGAAAAAAAATTAGGAGCTCTTTCTTTTGTTTTAAGTGTGTTTTGCATTTCTTTTTGTAATCTCTCCGAAGCACTGTTCCGATCATCATAATAAATAAATCGTCAGTTCTTCAGAGTGTTGGATCTTGAAGACAAGTGTCCTTCATAAGGTATTTATTTTTTAGTCTTTTATTTAGTATGTTTCTCCTAGCCAGGACTATGTCCGGCTAAAGATTATCTATATCGAATAACTAACTTCTCTCCTTATAGACCATGAATGAATCTAAGCTTTATTTAAATATAAAGGAATTTTAGTATGGCTTTTTGACTTGGTTTCGAGATCGAGGTACAGTCGAATCTAGCACTACTCTTATTGGCTTTGTCTTAGTGACTCCGTCTGGCCAGCCGTGGTTTTTAGCCTGAAAAGTGAGTTTGATAAAAAAGGCACTTCATACCTGGTTAGAACTGCTATTCACATGGGCTCAATAAGTTGTATGTATTAGATTCTGACAGACCCTTTGCTCGGGTAAAAGGCTTACCATGCAGTCTGAAAAACTATGCCAAAATTCCTGTATATTTCAATTCTTTCGCAGGCGGACTACCGCTAGCTTAAGGATGCTTGACTTGCTTGATCTATGACTGCGCGAACAACCGCCAGGTCCTTGATCCTGTAAATCTGGTAAATAATAATAATAATAATAATAATTTTATCATTATTATTATTTTTTTTGTATTATATAGAAAGGTGAAGATCAAGGACGACCAATGGCAATTTCGAAAAATATGATATAATTGAAGGGCAAAATAGTAAATGGATGGCTATAGGTGTAGAAGCATCTTTAAATTTTCAATTTAAATTAAAAAAATGTCACGCCCCAAACTCGAGGGGCACAACTGGCTCCTTATACCAAAACTCAGGCCCGAGCCGACCCTGCTGAACCATTGGCTACTAGCGCATTGCAGTCACATGCAATCAAGGAAAAAAAAGTATATCTCGGCTTAAAACTAAGCCCTCAGCCGGCAAGACCCCTGTCAACTGATCTATAAAAGAAACAGCTACTTCCAGGAGATTATAT
The DNA here is from genome assembly GCA_035578085.1 of Solanum pinnatisectum. Lineage (NCBI taxonomy): Eukaryota > Viridiplantae > Streptophyta > Magnoliopsida > Solanales > Solanaceae > Solanum > Solanum pinnatisectum. Next base: position 281,790 of record JAWPEI010000022.1, on the reverse strand, counting down.
AAATAAATAGCCAACTAGCAAAGAAGTCCTGATTGGGCCGTCGAGGCCACCATGATATCTACACCAAAACTGAAAGCATGTATTTATCAAGACAATACATCAAACAACTCACAAACTTCAGTAAATAACATAGCTATACACCCCACATACTAGTCTGCAAGCCTCTAAGAGTAGTAAAGATTGGCTGGACAGGGCCCCAGCCTACCCATAAAGATATATACAACAAAAGGTAACAAACCTCCCAACCCTGGCAGCTCCGGAGGAAAGGGGATAGCCAATCGGATAAAAGTCAATCCTGCTGCTGAGGAGGTCTACTAGGTCATCTGTCAGGACCTGCATGCATGAATGCAGCGCCTTCGAGGCAATAGGGCGTCAGTACAAAATAATGTACAGAGTATGAAAGGCTATAAACTTAATGAGCAAGTATCATAATATACCAAAAGCAATCATGCAAGGAAATCAAAATTTTAGATAAGTATGCTAACCCGCTACTGAATCTAAAAATACAAAAATGATCAAACATCAACCTAACCAATCCCCCATAAGCTCGGCAGGTACAAACAACATGCCACCTACCTAGGCCCACATAAGCCCAGAAGGTGCCAAATCACTCTACATAGCCCTATCAGTAGCCCCTTTTCTTTGTAAGAAGTCATACAACCCTTTTAGGCAATGATATAGCCCCGTAGGCAGCACATAGCCCTCTTAGGCAACATCATAGCTCTATGATTGCACATTGCCCTCTTTTGCATCAACATAGCCCTGTAGGCAACACATAGCCCTCTTTGGCGTCAAAATAGACTCGTAGGCAACACATAGCACTCTTTGGCATCAATATAGCCCTGTGGGCAACACATATCCCTCTTTTGAAATAACATAGTCCTATTAGACATCATAGCCCCCATAGGTAGTTCATAACTCAACAGCTAACCACAATAGCCCCAAGGGCGACAACAAATAATTGAATAGGCTAAAGGCGAGCAATTTAGCTATAAATAATCTATATGAATAATCTCCAAGTCGTTCCTAACTTAGTGTCGTTCTTAACAGATTATGAGTCCCTAAAATGAGGGTTTATAACCACTCAATCAGCCAACCACTCACAATTACATCTACAAGATCAACAACGTAAACTACCTCTAAGGAAACATGTCGATGAAGGGAATAACCTTAGCATACCTTTCCAATAAACGCTCGAAAGACTGTAGTTCCTTCACGGAAGTTGTTCCTTGTCTCCTAAGCTTCGCAAATACTATATATACACAGCTGGTACACACCTATAAATAGTTCATAATTAATCTTAAATCGGCAGATTTGCTATATTTCCCCAATTTGTCGAAATGTCTGTAGAAATTCATAAAAACAATCATAAAAGAGCCCCGAGATGATTACCTTAGTTAACCAAGTTTAAACCTTGAAGAAACACCAATAAATAAAAATTTATATCCTTAAAAATCAGCTCCAAACGCAGCTAATATAAGGGAAAAATGATTGCCACGTGTAGGGATTATGTTTCTAGGCACGGGGGAAATGTTTAATGGTAGAAATCATCAAAAACTAACCTTCATCATGCTAGAACTCCATAGGAACCCTCTCTTAAGCTTTCTTTCTGGTTTGGAACTGAAAAGAAATGTTTTCATGGCTTAAAATGTTAAATAAGCCGACATACCAAATTTTTGACCTGACCCAAATTCTGCCCCGGCACTTCCTAGTAAAACCCTCATAATTTTTTACTCTGATGTCGGTTTGATACGGGGTTTTGAGCGTTGCAAACTAGACTCATAGGCCTTCAATTTAATGGGTAATAGGCCTTCTAACTCTTTATATATTGGGAGAAAGCATCCAATACATTTGCCCCAAATTTAAGAGAAATCTTTAAGAAGGAACTTACGATAACTTTCGCCAACTTTTATTTTGCCACTTACTTAACTTCAAAACTTGAGATACAACCCTCGAACACTAAAATATGACATACCATTCCATTTTTAATTTATTACCCACCCTCCATGTCTTTCCACGAAGATACAAGTTAATTTAGATGTTTTGAAAAGTCGGGGTGTTACATCCTTCCCCCCTTAGAAACATTCGTCCTCAAATGACAAAAGTCTGAGTTACGCGGTTAAGTCCTTAGGAGTTTCAAAAAAACTTTAGGCAGAATATCCTTTGTAAGTGTGACTATCCAAGAATATGAAACGCAAAAATTCTAACCTAGGCGTCTCACAGGATGATATAAATAGCTTAGCACTATAGCTCCACAATAATAGTGCGAGAAAATATACAACAACAACAACAATAATAATAATAAGCAACAATATAAAAAGAATCAGATTGGTATCCAACCTCAGTGCACTAATATAAACTGATATGCCATCACCCTGGGGTATGAAACAAGTAAGGATATTTGGACCTCATGCCATCATCAGCTTCCCAGGTCAACTCTTCTCTATTCTTGTTTCTCCACAATACTTTAACTGAAGCCACCTCTTTGGTCCTCAATTTACGGACCTGTAGATCTAATATGGCAATTGGAGTTTCCTCATAGGACAACTCCTTTGTGATATGAACATCCTCAATCGGGACAACTCAAGAAGGATCTCCTACGCACTTCCGTAGCATCGATACATGGAAAAATGGATGAATAGACTCTAGTCCTAAAGGCAATTTAACTCATAAGCCACCCGTCCTACCCTCCGAATGATCCGGTATGGCCCAGTGAATCTTGGACTAAGCTTGCCCTGTTTTCCAAATCTCATAACACCCTTCATAGGCGAGACTTTTAAGAATACCTAGTCATCGACACAAAACTCTAAGTCCCTTCGTTGCACATCTGAGTATGACTTCTGTCGGCTTTGAGCTGTTAGCAACCTCTCTCGAATGAGCTTAACCTGCTCCACTGTCTGTTGTACTAAGTCGGGTCCAATCAACCCTGACTCACCTACCTCAAACCACCTAATGGGGGACTTATATTTTCGCCCATACAAAGCCTCATAAGCTGCCATTCCGATGCTGGAATGATAACTATTATTGTATGCGAACTCAATAAGAGGTAAGTGGTTATCCCAACTTCCCTTGAAGTCTAGCGCGCACGCCCGTAGAATATCCTCTAGTGTCAAAATTGTGCGCTCAGCCTGGCTATCTCTTTGAGGGTGAAAGGCTATACTAAGTTTAACTTGTGTCCCTAGTCCTTTCTAGAAGGACTTCCAGAAGTTGGCGGTAAATTGTGCTCCTCTATCAAAGATAATAGATAATGGGAGACCGTGTAGCCTAACAATCTCTCTAATATAGAGCCTTGCATAGTCTTCGGCCGTAAAAGTAGGCCTGACTGGTAAGAAGTGGGCTGATTTTGTTAGTCTATCAACAATTACCCTGTAACAAAATCCATATTAATTGCTTCCCACTTCCACAATGGAATGGCTATCTCTTAAACTAGCCCAACGGGCTTTTGGTGCTCAACCTTCACCTGTTGGCAGTTAGGACACTGTGCCACAAACTCAGCAATGTCCTTCTTCATCCCCTGCCACCAATAGATCTCCTTAATATCATGGTACATCTTCGTTGAACCAGGGTGAATTGAATAACGGGAATGATGTGCCTCTTCCATAATCCGTTGTTGAAGCCTGCAACATTTGGAACACACAATCGTCTGTTATATCTAAGGACTCCATCTTCTGTTATATCAAATGCTAAAGACTGTTGATCTTGAGTCTTGGCTCTGAGCTACTCTAAGCTAGGATCCTCTTGTTGCTGTGATTTTACTTCTACAACTAGAGATGATGCAGCTGTGTCCTGAATTGTTACCCCACTATCTTCTGCCTCTAACAATCTGACTTTAGAGCTAACTGATGAAGCTCTTGCGCTGGCTCACATTTTGCAACACCTAAATAGGATAAACTACCAATAGATTTTCGACTGAGGGCATCGGCTACCACATTCGCCTTTCTTGGATGATATAAAATATCCACGTCGTAGTCTTTCAGTAACTCAAGCCATCAACATTGTCGCTGATTTAACTCTTTCTGTCTAAAGATATATTGAATGCTTTTATGATTTGTGAAGATGTCAACATGAACGCCATACAAATAATGTCTCCAGATCTTCAACGCATGCACAACTGCGGCCAACTCTAAATCATGGGTCGGATAGTTCTTCTCATGCTTGCTCAACTGCCTTGAAGCATATGAGATAACCTTACCATGTTGCATTAGAACACATCCCAACCCAACACCAGAAGCATCACAATACACCACATAGCTTTCTGAACCCTCTGGCAATGCTAGAACTGGTGCTGATGTCAACCTGTCCTTCAGCTCCTGGAAACTATGCTCGCAAGCCTCAGTCCACTGAAACTTAGTTGCTTTTTGAGTCAGCTTTGTTAATGGGGCTGAAAGTGAAGAAAACCCCTCTACAAACCTTCTGTAGTACCCAGCTAACCCTAAGAAACTACAAACCTTAGTCGGAGTCATGGGTCTGGGCCAAGTCTTTACGGCCTCAGTCTTTTGTGTATCAACCGCATGTCTGCATCTGATCCAATATGGCCTAAGAAAGCTACGGAGTCCAACCAGAACTCACACTTAGAAAACTTTGCATAAAGTTCTCGGTCTCGAAGAACATGAAGGACTGCTCGCAGATGATTTGCATGCTCAACTTTTGAACGTGAATACACCAAAATATCATCAATAAATACAATCACAAGCAAGTCTAGATACGGCCTAAATACTATTCATCAAGTCCATGAACACTGCTAGGGCATTAGTTAATCCAAAAGACATTACCAAGAACTCAAAGTGTCCATATCTGGTTCTAAAAGCTGTCTTTGGAATGTCTTTCTCCTGGACTCGTATCTGGTGGTACCCTGATCTTAAATCAATCTTTGAGAAACACTTAGCACCTTGTAACTGATCAAACAAGTCATCGATCCTCGGAATGGGATACTTATTCTTTATAGTCGCCTTTTTCAGCTGTTGGTAATCGATACACATTCTAAGTGAGCCATCTTTCTTCCTTATAACTAACATTGGCGCACCCCATGGTGAAGCACTAGGCCTAATAAAGCCTTTATCTAGCAAGTCTTTCAGCTGATCCTTAACTCCTTTAGCTCAGCAGGAGCCATTCTATAAGGAGGGATATATATGGGTTGTGTACCTGGTAGTATATCGATAGTAAAATCAATTTCTCATTTTGGAGGGATACCAGGGAGCTCGTCTGGAAATACATCTTGAAACTCATTAACTACTGGAATAGACTGAAAAGTTGGTGGTTCTGCATCTATTTCATGAACGTGAATAATATGATAAATACAACCCCTAGTAATCATCCTCCTCACCTTAAGATAGGAAATAAACCTACCTTTCGGCGTTGCTGTGTCGCCTTTCCATTCCCGAACTGCCTCTCCTGGAAAGTGGAATCTAACAATCTTTGTCCAGCACTCAACATTAGCATAACAAGACGCTAACAAGTCCATACCCATAATGACATCGAAATCGACCATCTCTAACTCTACGAGATCTACAGAGGTTTGACGGTCAATAATTTCTACCATACAACCTCGACAGACTCTCCTGGCAATAATAGACTCACCAACTGGTGTAGATACAATAAAGGGTCGATCTAATGACTATGCTACTATACATAACTTCCCCGCAATAAATGGAGTAACATAAGACAGAGTAGATCCAGGATTCATCAAAGCATAAACACAATGGGAGTAAACAATCAATGTACCTATCATAACATCTGGTGATGACTCTGAGTCCTGTCTGCCAGCTAGTGAATATGTACGGTTCTGTCCACTACCAGAACTAGATGCTCCTTTTCTACCTTTGCCTCTACCTCTACCTGCTGAAGTCTGGGGTCCACGTCCTGTAGACTGTGCTGATGAAGAGAAACCTACTACTGACCTGGACGACTTACCTATACCACCCTGACCTATGGTCGGGCAGTTTCTCTACCCATGCCCCTCTTGTCCACAAGAATAACAACCTGTGGAACCCTGTTTGCACCTCCCGAAATGCATCCTACCACAAGTTATGCAATGCAGCGTGGTTGTCCTAGACTGGCTTGAACCTCTTTATTGCTGAAAGCCTGATGCTCGTGAATCCTCACCTGGGCCTGACTGTCCCTGACGATCAAATCTACTACCCTGAACTACTGCGGTGGAGGTCTAGGTGGCCTAATAGAATATCGAGGTCTGGGACCACCCTGAAAATCTCTATATGAACCAGCAGGCCTAGCCCTCTTCTGTCTCTCTCTCTCTCGACCCTCTTACTCATATACTATAAATGTCGGTGATCCTCTATGCCTTGTGCAAATGCCTAAATTCGTGAGATATCCATATTATCATTTAGTGCAGCAGTAGAACAAGCATCGATATAATCTGAGTCGAGCCCTCCCACAAATCTACGTACCCTATCATGTATCGTATCAACAAATGCTGGTGCATATCTAGCCAATGAATCAAATCTCAGCCCGTACTCTCGGACACTCATGTTACACTGTCGGAGGTTCAGAAATTGGTCCACCTGGCTATCCCTAATCTCTCGAGGCAAATAGTGATCTATGAAAGCTTCTGTAAAGCTATCCCAAGTGGGTAGAGATGTATCTTTTCCCCTAGATCTCTCCTAACTCTCGTACCACAATACTGCAACATCGCGCAATCGAAATGCTTCTAACTCAACTGACTCTGTCGCTGAGGCATGCATGACTCTAAAGATCCTATAAAGCTGATCAACAAAGTGCTGAGGGTCCTCTCTATGATTTGTCCCTGTAAACTGTGGAGGAGTCAAGGCAAGAAATTCACGAACTTTCGAACTTTCGAGCCCTTCAGAAAGTCCAGCAATATCTGGCGCAACTGGCTGGCGTTGTGCAGCTACTAACTGTGCTAACATACACACTGCACTCATGAAATCCTCATCAGATGGAATAGGAGGAACTTGAGGTGGTACTGCTAGTGGAGCCAGAAGTCTTGTAGCCCTCGGAGGCTCCTGAAGCGGTGGAGAAGCTATAGGGGGCTGAGAAGATGTCTCCCCTTGGGTTTTACAATGGGCTTCCCCCACCTGTGGTACCTTGTCGGTACCCTCGCTTGCAGTTGTATCTAGCCCATGGCTAGCTATGGTCTGTCTAGTGTCAGCTATCTTTATCTGCATACAAGTATCAATTATAAGCCAGAAACCTCAACCCTTAAGACACCGCTCTATAGCACGAGGTGAGCAAAAGAAGTATAGTCATTCTAACATGCCTAGTAGATTCTTGCTTATCAATTGTGGTGCACAACACATTTATAAACAAGACTCTACTAGACACGGCCTGCAGACTCCCTAGGATACGACGTTGCTCTGATACCAAGTTTGTCACACCCCAAACTCGAGGGGCGCAACTGGTTCATAATACCAAAAATCAGGCCCGAGCCGACCTTGCTGAACCATTTGCTACTAGCGCATGGCAGTCACACGCAATCTAGGAATAAAATAAGTCTATCTCGGCTGAAAACTAAGCCCTCGGCCGGCAAGGCCCCTGTCAACTGATCTATAAAAGAAACAGCTACTTCCAGGAGATCATATAAATAAATAGCCAACAAGCACCTATAAGTATGCTAACCCCCTACTGAATCTAAAAACACAAAAATGATCAAACATCAACCTAACCAAGGCCCCATAAGCTCAGCAGGTACAAACAACATACCACCTACCTAGGCCCCCATATGCCCAGAAGGTGCCAAATCACTCTACAGACCCCTATCAGTAGCCCCTTTTCTTTGTAAGAAGTCACATAGCCCTTTTTGGCAATAATATAGCCCCGTAGGCAGCACATTGCCCTCTTAGGCAACATCATAGCTCTATGGCTGCACATAGCCCTCTTTTGCATCAACATAGCCCTGTAGGCAACACATAGCCCTCTTTGGCGTCAAAATAGCCCCTAGGCAACACATAACACTCTTTGGCATCAATATAGCCCCATGGGCAACACATATCCCTCTTTGGAAATAACATAGTCCTATTAGACATCATAGCCCCCATAGGCAGTTCATAGCTCAACAACTAACCACAATAGCCCTAAGGGTGACAACAAACAATTGAATAGGCTAAAGGCGAGCAATTTAGCTATAAATAATCTATATGAATAATCTCCAAGTCGTTCCTAACTTAGGGTCGTTCTTAACAGATTATGAGTCCCTAAAATGAGGGTTTATAACCACTCAATCAGCCAACCACTCACAATTACATCTACAAGATCACCAACATAAACTACCTCTAAGGAAACATGTCAACGAAGGGAATAACCTTAGCATACCTTTCCAATAAACGCTCGAAAGACTGTAGTTCCTTCATGGAAGTTGTTCCTTGTATCCTAAACTTCGCAAATATACATAGCTGGTACACACCTATAAACAGTTCATAATTAATCTTAAATCAGTAGATTTGCCATATTGCCCCAACTTGTCGAAACGTACGTAGAAATTCATAAAAACAATCATAAAAGAGTCCCGAGATGATTACCTTAGTTAACCAAGTTTAAACCTTGAAGAAACACCAATAACTACAAATTTATATCCTCAAAAATCAGCTCCAAACGCTGCTAATATAAGGGAAAAATGATTGCCACGTGTAGGGATTACGTTTCTAGGCACGGGGGAAATGTTTAATGGTAGAAATAGTCAAAAACTAACCTTCATCATGCTAGAACTCCATAGGAACCCTCTCTTAAGCTTTCTCTCTGGCTTGGAACTAAAATAAAATGTTTTCGTGGCTTAAAACGTTAAATAAGCCGACATACCAAATTTTTGACCCGACCCGGATTCTGCCCCGGCAGTCCCTAATAAAACCCTCATAACTTTTTACTCTGATGTCGGTTTGATACGGGGTTTTATGCATTGCAAACTAGACTCGTAGGCCTTCTATTTAATGGGTAATAGGCCTTCTAACTCTTTATATATTGGGAGAAAACATCCAATACATTTGACCCAAGTTTCAGGGAAAACTTTAAGAAGGAACTTACGATAATTTTAGCTAACTTTTATTTTGCCACTTACTTAACTTCAAAACTTGAGATACAACCCTCGAACACTTAAAATATGACATACCACATCATTCTTAATTTATTACCCACCCTCCATGTCTTTCTATGAAGATACGAGTTAATTTAGACATTTTAAAAAGTCGGGGTGTTACAAATAAATAGATAGAAAGGAAAAAAGAATCGTATAGAAAGAGAAGACCCAATGCATGGCTTTATGTCTTCTTAAAATCATCGGAAAAAAGACCCAAAACATAGCTTCATTTTCTTAAAAAATCATTGAAGAGAAGACCCAAATGCACAACTTCATCTTTTTGAAAAAAAATTGAAGAGTTGAAGAGTCGCAGTTTCCTCTTTTTGAAAAAAATTGAAGAGTCGAAGTGTCGCAGCTTAATCTTCTTGAAATCAAAGAGTCGCAACTTCATCTCATAGCTTCGCAACTTCATCTTCTTGAAATCGAAAAGTCGCAGCTTCATCTTCTTAAAATCGAAGATTCGCAGCGAAACTCGTTCAACATTCCTTCGCTCAAGCCGGTTAGGTTCCATGACGCTCCCTTGCCTTATGTTTGGAGGTCTGGGACCAGAAACTGCAAAATCATATTTGTGAACTAGATGCAAAATTGAAGAATATGATTGTGCAACATAGTGGTATTTGGTAATTGGTAGCACATGTCCTAATTATGCGAGTCAAGGTGTCTTTTGTCTCTGAATCTTTTAAGATTACCGCATTCTCAAACACCGAAAAAGCATTTCTACAGCAAACCACATCATCATATTGAGTTAGTATTTTGATCCACTAAAAGATAATTAGCTCAATGAAAAAGAAAAAACATTACTTCACAATGAAGGAAAAGTCATTTTCATCAGGGTCTGATGATCCAAGGAGCAACAAGAGGTTGATCTCTAATGAATTTTCAACTGAGGTCAGTATCCTTGCCCTTTGTGACTCCCAATTCCACGTACTAACAAGTTGCTTCTTTTGACTACTGGCGACCGCCTAAAGCAAATCAAACGTACACTCAATTGCCCTTGAAATTTTAGTATGATACAAAAAGGAACATATACTTTCAAGAAGAGTTAAAAAGGAAAAAAAAAGTACACACAAGGACATCACAAAATCAACTAAACTCAAATTCTCTAGAATCCATTGAAACCCGGCCTAAGATCAGTTTTAGTACTCCCTTTGTTTCAATTTGTTCGTCTTACCTACCTTTTTAGGATTTTTAAAAAAGAATGCCTCTTTCCAAATTTGACATCTCCTTAATTTCATTATCCCGCATGGCATGTTTGAGACCAGAAAATCGAAGAACATTTCGGTACAATATACAGTTATAGTTCTAAGACTATAAAATTCAAAAGTACCCTTTACTTTCTTAAACTTTGTGTCAAGTCGAACAAAGATAAACAAATTGAAACTGAGGGAGTAACAACCTTTGATCATTTTTAGTATCAACTATACATGCAGGATCACGATATTCCATTAACAGCAAGAAGACACATTCAAACATGCAGTTGCATTGACTAAAAACAGTAAATTTAGTATAAGCAATTCATAAAATTGCACTACTTGAGAATATACTACAGGCATCTCTGTCTCTCATGCACACACACACTATTAGATAAAGAAAGGAGCTTACCTTTTTAGTGTTGTTAGAACTAGATTTAGACTCCTCAATGAGCACAATGTGAATGAGGAAGAAAGTTTATATTTGGAAAACATTTCGATATGATGCAACTTGATCAGCAAGCGAACACTCATTCTCCTCACTGTCATTCTTCTCTTCATCAACATTTCCATCCTTCTACTGAGACACCCTCCAAAGAGAATCCAACGTAGGGAGCAGAACACTGAGATTGGACCTAAGTGACTCCACATGATAGAGCTTATAGCTAGGAGTAAGGCAAGCAAACTCCTTCATTAACGAATACACAAAATCAAACACATCCTGCTCCTTCACACAGAATAGCTCTTTGTCAGAAAAGTCAAAGGAGACACATGTTCAATTGCCAGCAAAAAACAACAAATTTAGAGAAATGAGTTGGAAAAATCAAAAAAGAATGACAACCTGGATGAAAAATTTGAAAAGAAAACAAAAAGAAGAAAACCCAGATGGAAAAATGGCAAGGAATGTGAACCAAGTAGGAAAATCGAAAAAAAAGAATGAGAACCTAGATGGAGAATTTCAAAAGAGATTGAAAATTTGGTCTTGGGAATTTCGGTAAGGTGAAAACCCATGATGGGAAATATATACGATGAATTCTTCCCCTTCAGAAAGACGAGGAGCACTAACTAAAGTGGGAATTTGAACTGAGGGGCGATTGCAATATGAGTCTTCCTGTTCAAGAGGGCCTAAACTTTTTTGGAAATATGAAAGATTGAGCCATTTAAAAGTAAGGTTTGAAGATTTCTCTAGAGTAAAATGGTGGGAATTTCCTGATTTGATTTTGAATCAGCATAAAGTGATAAGGAAGTGAGGTAAGGTGGGGGTAGGGGTGGGGGTGGGGTGGAGGGTAGAGTTTTAAATGGGAAATGTGGGTGTATGAGAGCGGGAAGATGAAGAGGAAAGGCACAAAATTAAATATTAATTTCCAAAACCTAGGCGGAGAATGCATTGATCTTAGCCAATGGGAGGCAAGCAAAGGCCTTGTAGCAACTTTTAACCTATTAATCAGTGTGATCTTGGCATATAATACAATGTGTAGAATATTGCTAGGCTTGTTATTTCTTTTAAAAGGACTTGGATAGAGAACCGAAACAATAACAACTACTATGTCTCAGTATCAAACAAGTTGGATTCACGAACAAAAATAACTTTGTAGAAAGACCAAAATCAAATGTGGAAGAAAAGTTCTTTAAATATGGAGAATTGAATCCCGTATGATCCATAGAATTGCCTCAGAGTGTACTGGAACTCAATCAAGAACTGAATATTGCATTTTTCAGGAAAATTATCCACAACATGATTAGGCTCAAAGAACCATTGACCATACAAAAAAGGTTAGCATACAATGTAGTTGACATGAAAGTCAACTGCCCCGACGTAATTGAAAATGCAGGAAACTTTAAATTCTAAGAGGGTGGTCTAGGACCTTCGCCTGAACCTGGCTATTCTTCTAGTGGAATTGGAAGTATAAAGATTTTGATCACTTTTGCTGCTGTTCTTAGCTCTGGATGTAGTAAAATTGGAAGTATCAAGGTTTTGATCACTTTTACTGTTGTTGTTAGCTCTGGATCTAGTGGAACCTGCAAATGTACAAGTGTTAGTGTTTGTTCACCCCGTTAGAGAAACAAATTGCAAAGGATATAGGATGTTGTAGAACCTCTGGTGCGACTTATAGGGGATTGAACTTCATTTTCATCAATTGATGAATCAGTCACCTCACTGGAAGCATGAGAATTCACTTCCGACTCAACAGATCCTAGTTCCGAAGGTGAACATTCTGTTTGCACTTCCACTGATGGATTAGTGACTTCAGAATATGTTGCATGACTAAGAAAATGAAGTTACAGAAAATTCAAGATAACTAAATCATGCACTAAGCCCACTCCTTTCCATTTTAGATCATATGAAACGGAACAGATACAACAATCCTGCATCATGTTGGCTTCACTCATTTTGTCTATACAATTTGCACATTGACTTTGAAAGTTTTATCAATCCATTTCGCCACTAGCCTCTTTATATATCTCCAGCTCTCTCGCCAAAATGACTTTAGAGCTATTTTTATCAGTATCTACTCTTACATGTACCCATTATTTAAATTTTATAAAAGAAACGTTGTAGTGAAGGATCAACTATTCATATAAGTTAGTACCACGTAATGTCTTGTTAACAACTACTACCTCTACATTGTTTTTAAATTCTTTGGCTGAATAAAAACATAAATGACCCGAATAAATTAAAGACAAGCATGAAGCTCTAGTTCCCTCTGCCATAATTTTTTTCAAAATAACAACCTTGTAAAAAAACATGAAATAGTAATAATTGAATGAACATGCAATAGACTTGGAGAAAACTACCTTCAGTAATTTCAGATTCACCGATTTCCTCTTATTCTTTTTTAGTCACCATGATGTTCTCCAAGCTCTCCACTTTCTGTGAGGCTTTCAACATTTTTGGCAGTAAGTTCTTGTTCCATCCTCTCAATGTCGAATTTATTCAACATTTCTTCAAACTCAATGCATGATTTGAGTTCAGGTTTAGCAAACTTCTCCCCCTAAATGAAGAAATTCAAATAGGCAGATAAAGTTCACTTAGTTTCTTCAAACGCATTCGCGAAGGGTGCTTTCCCTACCAGAAATTGAATTTGCAGCTCTTGACCTCTTTTTGCCTCAAGTTCACTTGGTTCCTTCAAATATGTTCTAATTCAACTCTCTGTTTAATTTTTGTGCACATATAAAAAAATACAGTAAAAGCACCAATTCTAAACTAAAGCAATCTAAAATAACTACGAAAAGTGCCTCAAATGAGTGGAAATCCACCACTTATCAACACCCCCAACTTAGAAACTTTGTTTGTCCTCAAGTAAAGAAAATCAAAAACATAAGAGACTCCTATTTCAAAACACACAACAAATCAATTTCCCTTTCTCAATTAAGCACAAAGGTAATGGCTTCGGTTGGTACTAACAAATAGTCTACATGCAAAATTTTCACAAAAGAAATTCTCTCATTCTCATGAAACATTTTCAAAAACCAAGAATCATTTAAGTGACAACAACTCAAACTCAAGAAATGACTCAACTCATTAAATCTTTCACATGCTCACTTGACTCAATAAGGAATTTTCAAAATTACCATGTTTTCAACCTACATGACTTCACAAGAAAGAAGTGTCCCAAAACCACACACATATATTAACAAGACAAGGGACAAAGATGCAACACTCACACTCACAAAGAATCATCTCATGCACACAAATGTCACACCATAGGCTTGCCCATATTTTCAAAGTAACATTGACTCAACTCTATTTGGTTAGAAATCTCAAAGGACTTTGTTAAACTTGTAATGTAGGCTTAGAGAAGGTTATAATATCATTTAGGTATAAGTGACTACACCCTCCTTGAACACCACACAACAACTCATCATTTCCAACTTTCTCCACTTTTCTTCACTTTTCAAACCCATGCATATTCCACACTACTTTTCATTTTTCTTTTCTTATTTCAACTCTAGATGCCCCACATGCAACCACCTTCAACTTTTGGAGAATTCAAGTCTCATTTATTCATTTTTTTTCTTTCTTTTTCGAATTTTTTTCTTTCTTTAAGACTATGCATCTATCCTTCAATTTCTCTCTTCTTTTTTTTTTCTTTTTTTTTTTTATACCAAGCCCTCATGTGGTAAGCATCTCTTTAATGAGTATCCCATAACACCCCCAACTAAGGATTTTTGCCTCAACTTTCACAACCTCAAGTTCAAGGAGAGAAGGATTCAAAAGAGGGTTACTTTTTCAAAAAGGATAAGGCTTGTAATGTGATTGCCAATAAAAAGGATTATTAGGCTCAAAGAGGACAACTAAGGATATATTTATTACAAAGGTGAAATTTTTAGGCCAAGTGGACTTCAAGAACATCAAAGAAAGCCTAAGATCATTTCTCCATCCAAACTAAATCAAGAGCAACATTTCAAGACCAACCGGGCAAGTTCTAGGTGACAGAAGCAAACACAAGGCATTATTCCACAACTCACCACGCATGGCTTGCAAATCAATCAAGATGGTTCAAAATCTTACTTCCTTTTCAAATTACAAGTAGCATTGAACTATTTAACCACTAAAGAGTCAAGTCACAAAAAGAGTTGTAAGAGTTGTCACAAAATCATTCATAACATCCTTAACCTTTTAAAAACGAAGAGGTATGCTCAACACTATTCACATGCATGACTATGCTCTTAGTACCAACCAAGTCAAAACCTTCCAAAAAAGACGATGATTTTTCCCTTAAGAAAGTCGTCAACCAATCCATTATCAGGCAACCTCATGCATCTATTCGGGAACAACTACTAAGACTTCGCCACAATCAATGCCAATCAAACACTTACAACCCATTGACGGTTTACCCTTAAGAAAGTCATCACTCTCTATCCATCATCAGGCCTCGTTAATCCAAATCTTATTATCAAAAAAACAATTGCTACAAACTACAAATCAAAAACTAAAATAGACCAATCCAATAAAATATCAAAAGAAACATTCACAATATTAAATCCTGACAAGGGCACACCAATCCATCACCAAGAAAGAAAAGTACGCCCGACAAAGGCACAATCATGGTATGCAAAAACAATCAACAAAATGACTACGAGGGATGCACCCTAACTGAAAATGAGATTGTGTCCTCACAATCCAAATATCAAAAGAAAATACGAGGGACTCCCTGAACTGCATCACTCTGAACTCGAGCTGGTAGGAAATGTGAGGTCCTCCTTATCAGAAGCACTGCTACCACATAAGCTCCTAAGTTCCCATCATCTTGCTCTGGAACTTTCTTTTTGACTGCTAATGCTCTCGGAATGTCCTTTGCCTTTGCTCGATCTTGCCCTTCCTTCGACTTAAATGCTCAAGGCCGGTCAGACATCGCTTTCTATGAAGCAGCTACAGAAGCAATAGAGGGTAGAGGAACACCCTTTGAGGTGGGGGCCCCAGATGATCCAAAAAGAATGCTCGTCGTCATCTCTAAAGTACTGTTGCTCAAGTCGGTCAGAACATAGACTGTAAATGTTGAATTACTTGGTATCCTCAGCAACATGCTTAAAGAGTGCAAAAGAACCTGCCAGAAAACTTAGCACCGATCCTGCATAGCCTGCAAATTAATCAACACTTAAATAGCAAGTTTCAAGGGAGAGCTTCATGGTGGCAGGATACCGACAACCATAGCACCTTAGTTCAAATTACCAAAAAAATCGCTTGTTTGAACACTTGAGAGAAGTGCAAAGACCTCCCTATATGGTCAGGAAGACTTGCATAATTGACCTTCTTCACTCGTGGATGGGAAGATAAATATTCAATAATTTTTTGTGCATTCTCCTGCAAGATATTGAAATTATTTAGTTTGAACATTGTGATGTGTCAGAATTTTACAAACCACCCTAACTTCTCCACACAATATAAAGATGAAGATGCAGGAGTAAGCATGCCATAATCATGAAAATCTATAGGGTCAAGATTAATAGATTGGCCAAAAGGCACAGGTAGGCATATATGTTCTAGAACGAGTGGTGGGACAACTAATTTCACCACAAAAAAAGCAAATAAAATTAAATGTGTTGTTTTTCAATGCGAAGAGCAATTGTTTTGATTCCTCTCAAACAAAGCCAACAATCGAATGGCGCTAAACCTGTACCTTAAGCAATTCGCCAAGTTGGTTAAGTAGGAAAAGTTATAAGTAAATTATCAGGACACTTGAGATGTTCAAAGAGAAACAAGGCATCAAACATCATTTACGTTTAATACACTATACGTAACAAACTTACATCCTTTAATCCAGTCCAAAGAAAATAGAAATCTTATTTTTAAAGAAATTGGAAGAGGAAAAAGAAGCATGATATCAACATTTGCTACCTATTGTTGAACAGTTCTAGAGTTTCACTATGAGTTAGGTAAGTGATTCATTGGTAGAGAAACCAATAATGGGTCTACTTACAAACTCATGTTCACTACAGTCAAGCTCCTAATGTGATTATTGGTATAGGCCACCAAAAAAGACCCAATAAAACTAAGAATATACTACCATAAGATAACAATAAATCAAATTATGAACCTTATGCGAAATAGAGGAAAAACCTATAAGATAACAATAAATCAAATTATGAACCATATGCAAAATAGAGGAAAAACCTTTCTCCTCTGACGGCAAGTACACCAGCCATGAGATCACTATGACCATATATGAACTTAGTAGCTGAATGCATTACAATATCTACAAAACCATGGACAAGTAAGCTAACATCCGATGCATGTTATATGAGAGTATTCTAGTTAGCGGAACATTCCAGATGTGCTTGAAGTTCAGGGTACTGGCAGAGATACAGAAGTTATGTAAGTATCCATTAAATGATGTTGGATTGAGACTACTGATTGAACAATGAAGTAAACAGTCCTTGGGTATAGTAATGAAGTTTTGGAGGTTCTATTTTCTTTGATGGTAAAAATCTAGAGTCACAACATCCAAGTAACATATCAATAGAACACGAAACAAACATTTCACATTTGAACTCCAAGGCGACTAAAAATTATTAACTTAATCTAAAAAAAATTGCATCATTCACAGTCAGTGAAACTGTTTTTCAAATTCATACTGATCATGGAGAGTCATGTGAGTTAAACAAGGAGAAAAATCAAAAGAGGTCGGTATAGTTATGGTATTTGAAAGCATAAAAAGATAGACAATGTAGGCATAACAATCACCTTATGCATCAAACTGTAATTCCTATGGAGTTTATGGCCAATCAAGTTTCTTTCACAGGAACGGCTGGATACAATTTCTTGAGTGTATCGAGGAATGCATCTTCAGAAGCAGCTAGGGCTAGGTCTGCATTTATACCATTATCCTGTAAAAAATGTTAGAAAAGTTTAAAATAGGTGCAGACTTCATCAAAAATATCAATGTATGTGCCTCAATAGCCTTCTCACCTTCTGTGGACCAGTATTATCTATGCAATCACCCTTATCCTCCATAATCATTTTCTCTCTTCTTTGCTTTATGTTTCTGAATCTTGTGACTCAATAATGTAAACCAAAACTACATAGCTTGCAACAAAAAGAAGCCAGCTGAGTTTTGTCACTTGCACTTCACTGCAATCAAATACAGAACTAAGAGCTTTCTTCACCAGATTAGCAACCATTTTGGAAGAATAGTATATCTACAACAGCATACCTATATGTTCAGCAAGCCAAAATCTAGTAACTAAGCTACTGTTTCTTGTATCTTGTGTCGGTCCAAAAACCTCTCCAAACACTGAAAGAAAGAAAGAAAGGGGGTATTGGGCTGAGATTAGGATTGAAAAAGGGGGGGGGAGGGAACGCTGTGGAAATTCGAATTCTTGTTTGGCCAAGAAGGAATACAAAGCATCGAAGATTTCAACGGTCGAGCTAGGTTTGGGTTCTCAAAGGTGTCGAGGAAGACGTATGGGTCTGGGTGTCATATACCAACCGTATGTATTATTGTATGTAAACGTTGGGTGAAATTGTAATGTTGGGTCTTGTAGGAAGTGGGCTATTGTGAGAAAGAAAATTGGGCCTGGGAATTGGAATTTGGCTGAAAGTGTTGGTGGAAATGTTGAGGACTCAAAAATTGGTTGCTTTTAAAGAAGAATTTTTAGCTAAATAAATATTGTAATTCAAATAAATTATCTTCTAATTAATTAACCAATCTTCAATACACATTTAATTTGAAGAAACCATTTCCCAAATCTTTATTGGAAGTTGAAATTATTATTATATTATATATATAAATCATATATGAAAATATGTTTATTAGAAAAAACTACCATATGATCGATCTCAAAAGTATTTTGATTTTCAAAAATAATTATTTCAAATTATTTGAAATTGAAGAAGCTTCAAAATAAATAACATTGTGGAGTCAACAACCATCATGAAACACATGTCTGACAAAAAAAATTAATATTATAAAAATATTTGAGAAACTATTAATCTGTCAAGTCTATCTAAAAAAATAGTTTGCAATGTAAAATATACCGGCAATA
Organism: Solanum pinnatisectum; assembly: GCA_035578085.1. Lineage (NCBI taxonomy): Eukaryota > Viridiplantae > Streptophyta > Magnoliopsida > Solanales > Solanaceae > Solanum > Solanum pinnatisectum. The sequence goes on along the minus strand of JAWPEI010000022.1, from coordinate 263,070 downwards.
CTCCTAAAACAAATGAAATTGAAAATATAACATAAGTTCTAAATTCAAAACCAAAAGGTTAACATAAAACTCTTATGTCAAATTTCAACATAACATACATAAATATCATTTGAAAGAAGAAAAAAAAACGTTAAGTCCATAACCTTATTCAACAATAAATTCTACTTAAATTTAGAAATTAGATTACTAACAGAACTATACTAATAAAAAATATATAAATAAGAATAGATAATAAAATTTGCATGAAATCACATGAAGAAGTAAAGGTTGATAATCAAAAGAAATTGAAATATGAATAATATAATATTAAAAAATATTTTTTAAAAACATTAGAATAATAAAAATATAAAATAATTTAAAATAATAAAAAATAAGAAACTAAACTAAAACAAAAAAAAAATTAAAATTAAAATTAAAGGAAGAAATCAAAAAACATTCCTTGTAATTACACTAAGTAATTAATTACCAACAATTAACATCATTCCTTGTGAATTGAAGAGTGTAATTACCACCTATCAATTACACCCAATTAAATTTTGACCAAGTAATTACATGGTCAACCAAACAGGTCTGATGAGTGTAATTACACTCAATTACACCAGATACAATTATCAAGGTGACTTTCTAAACAGACACTAATTGTATTTAGCAATTTGTATTTATTTATTTTTTTGTTATTATTTATACATATACACAATTGATTGATTAGTGTATATACAAAACTATGTTGAATATATATATATAATAAAGGAGAAACATAGACAAGGTGATGTGACACCTCTCTACGGCCTCCATTTGCATTTATCTTTTTCTTCTTTTTTTTGGCTTTTTTTAGAAAAATAAATAAATTATTGTATTGTAAAAATAAATTACTAAATTTATTACAAATAAATATTTTATTAATGGAGGAATATTTACAACAAAAACTTCACATTCTTTTTTTTTTTTAAAATTTGTTTGTCTCACTTATAATAAAGGAGAAACATAATTTATCATTTTTCTCCTCTTTTTGGCTTTTTTAAATTATATATATATAATAAAGGAGAAACATAGACAAGGTAATGTGGCACCTCTCTATGACCTCCATTTGTATTTGTCTTTTTTCTTCTTTTTTTGGCTTTTTTTAAAATAAATAAATTAATTATTGTATTGTAAAAATAAATTACTAAATTTATTACAAATAAATATTTTATTAATGGAGGAATATTTACAACAAAAACTCTTCACATTCTTTTTTTTATTTGTTTGTCTCACTTATAATAAAGGAGAAATGTAATTTATCGTTTTTCTTCTCTTTTGGCTTTTTTAAATTCAAAATAATTATTTATTGTAAAAGTAAATGACTTAATTGATTACAAATAAATATTTTATTATTGGAGGAACATTTACAACAAAAACTCTCCACATTCTTTTTTTATTTGTTTGTCTCACTTCTAATCATGAAATGATAATAAAAATTTTTATATTTTAAGTATTTTTCTCTTTATTTTTTTAATTTATTCACAAAGAGTTATTACCCATGACTTACCCCTCTTTAATTTTTACTTTTAATAATATTCATAACTTTTATAACTTTTATGTTGATAACCTCCAAACTTAAATTTGTAAGTTTATGATGTCTTATGGTATTCCTCTATTTTGCCTATAAATTCATATTGGTTTCATGAAGTTTCACACTCAAAATTATATTTTCTCTTCTTCATCAGATTGGTTTGGTTTGTAACAAAAAAGAAGTACATGAAGGTAAGAAATGTTTCATTCTCAAGTCTTTATTTTTTCATTTCCTCTATTTTGTCTATATAAATTCATTTTTGGTTTGTGAATGAAACTAACATGTAACAAAAAAAAAGTACATAAAGTTAATAAATATTTCATTCTCAAGTCCTTTTTTATTTGTTTTCCTCTATTTTGTCTATATAAATTCATATTTAATATCATGAAGATTCACATACAAAATTATCATTTCTCTTCTTCATCATATTTGTTTGTGAATTAACTAATATAACAAAAAAGAAGTACATGAAGGTAAGATATATATTCCATTCTCAAGTCTTTCTTTTTTGTAATGACCTGATTCCGTCATTAGGGAAAAGCCAATGGGGAAAGAATTGGGGTCCGAAAACTTTTTGGTAGTAACTTGGAAATTCCTAGCCCAGTCCAGATTTGGACGAAATCTGAGTCAGTGAGGTCTAGGGAAATCTGGTAATGAATGAGAGATCTAATTATGTTTTTGATCACATGAATGGATAGATAAGACGTTAATGAACCCGTACGACTTTACGAAATCAAATTCGGGCGAGTAGAACTCCCGAAACTAATCTTAGCGTGAACGGGTAGCTTTTGAATGTCATGGGTTGAAGGTGTGTTGTGAAATGGGGGTTTGAAACACTAAATTCAACTCTCTGTCTCCGTGCAAGCCGCTAGAGCGGGATTTATCCCACTAGGGCGGGGCCGCTGTAGCGGGATTAGGTCCGCCACAACAGGATAGACGTGACATAAGTCAGAAATAAACCCCAAAAATGTTATTATTCTGTAAGTTTCATTCTTGAGAGCTAAGGAAAGACCCAGGGCAAGTTCTTGACAGTTTTCCGCCTCTTCTAGCACTAAAGGTAAGGATTTTACTCCCCTATTACATATTTAAATCCGTAGAACTTAGTTTCTTGGGTAATTATTGTTGGGGAAAGGTTTTTTTTTCTGGGAATTATGGCGGAAAAAAAATTCTAATTTGGGTATTGAGATCATGGGTTTGGTCTTGGGTTATTGGGTTTGTAGTAATCCGGGTAAATTAGACCTTATTATTGATCCTCGCGTTATATTAATTGTTTGTAGACCAAGAACAGATGGAAAGAAGGATGTGAAGAGTATGTGGAGTCAAGTGAATGGAAATGGCTGGTATCGACTCTTCAGAGGAAAACTTTTAGTGTTATTCGATAAATTCTTATGTGACCATCTATTTCATTGTGTACATGGTTGTGAGTATGATGTACTAGCTATGCTCACACGTGTTTTTACTTTTGTGGGTGGATCTCTAGTGGTGGATCAGGTGTACCGATCCTGCGATGTTCTCTTGGTTGAGTGGGATGATTTGGGAAGACGTGGTTATTTCATATGACTTATGTGGTGTTGTCTTTGAGGTGTTAAAGTATTTCAGTGGTTATACATGTATCACCTTGCTTATGAGAGTTTATAGAAGAGCTACAATGCGTATCTATGTGTCACGACCCAAGCAGTCATGATTGACACCTACACGAACCCTCCGGTGGGAGAACCACTACTACAACTCAAACAAGCAACTAAATCAAAACTAAGACATTTAAACTACGAAAACAATTTAATTAACTAACAAATGCGGAAATTTAATACCTAGAATCTGAGAGTCAATGTACCAAAACTGCTAACAAAATAACAAAGTCTAAACACGAAGGGTCACAACCCCAACTAATGAACTAATCAACAAACTAGCTAACAAATGTCTTAAGTCCGAAAATGGTAGACATAGGTGAAAGAGAATTCCATGATAGACCGGAAGATGTGGCTCACCCTTGAATTCGATGCGATGATCTCTAATCTCCTAAGCAAGGTCTGTCAATAGCCGCTTGAAGATGCCTTGTACTCAATAAAAATAAGAGGAAGTGCAGAATCAGTACACAACCACAACATACTGGTAGGATCACGTGGCTATCCCACTAGTGCAATATAAATAAGTCATCACAACAATATAATTATTCAACATACCGAACATATACAAATCGATTATCACATGCTTCAACAATATACAATTATCACAAGTAGTTGGTCCTCTCATGGAACCCAAACTCAAACTGTTAGCATACCAGAATGTGGTACCCGATCCAAAGTTTATGACGAAATGTGGTAACCGATCCCACTTTTTTGCCGAAACGTGGCAACCGATCCAATATTTATGCCGAAACGTGGCAACCGATCCAAGTTAGTTATGCTGGAACGTGGCAACTGATCCCAAACACACACCACAATCACAATCACAAGTATATCATCAAGATCATACATTTACATCATGATTTCATGGCAAACATCATTCATCTATCTCATTTACAACAAGTGTGATCAATATTGCAACATTCGCATACATATATGCATTATAATGTAGCAATAACAAGAATACATCACACAGACATAGAATCACAACCATCACCTACCTCGAAACAAGCTTGAAACCCTAAGAAACTTGATCCTTCCCTTTCCAGATTCGTTCCGCTTGTTCTTGGTCTACAAATAATCAATACAATACGGGAATCAAGACACAATCACTAATTACCCAAATTGCTAACAAATCTAACAAACCCTAGATCTGCCCATGATCCCAACTATTCACTTAGGGTTGTTTCCACCATAGATTCAAGACCAAAACCCTTCCCCATCAATAATAACCCATTCTGTTACGTTCTACTAATTGAAAATGGATTCGAGGAGTGAAAAACGAGCAGAAATCGCCTGGGGTTCGTTCCTTAGCTCTAAAAGTTGAAAAGTGCCAAATAATATCGTTTAGGGGTTTATTAATGACATTAAGTCGCATCTGGCCAGCCACAGCAGCCCTCATCCCACTGTAGCGGCAACACTAGAGCGACACCAAGTCCCGCCAGAGCGACATTTTTGAACCAATGAGCTATTCATCTTGCTCTACGATTTTAAGTCTCGTCGTACCAGCCACAGCGCTCACCAACCCACCACAGCGGCCCCACCGAAGCGGCTGAAACGCTCGCCAAATCGGCAAAACGAGACAAAAAGTTATTTTAAAGAAGTCCAAATCCACATTCCACAACACACCTCAAATCAGCAACGCTCAGAAAATACCTTTCACGCCAAGATCAATTACAGGAGATCTACTCATCCAAATTCAATTTCGTAAAGTCGTACGGATTCATTAACAAGTTAGCTATCTTCTCATGTAATCAAAATCATAATTACTACCTCCGTTTATTACCAAATTTCCCTACACCTTGACGACACCGATTTCGTCCAAATCTGGGCAAGGTTGGGAAAATCTAATTACTACGAAAAAGTTTGGTCCTAGATTTTCCCCCGTTGGCATTTCTATAATGACGAAACTAGGTCGTTACACTGTGGTTGTCCGACAATCTTAATATTCATCTAGTCGTCGAGATCATGTATCGATTGTGTGTGGTTGAATGGGGGGATCATTGGGTCCAATTCTATTGTTCTTAAGGGTAATATACAATCACAATTACTAAATCTAGCATTTTGATAGTGTTGTTGAAAGGTTTGTATGCTTGGACATATCCCTCAATGAGTATCTGGTGTCTAAATATCAAATTTTTATAACTTAAGCTCATGAAAATTTATGTTTTGAGAAGGAGATGTTGATAAGAACTATGATTGTTTGAGTATTATGAGTGTATGTTAGTTGAATGTTCAAGTCCACCTCTAATTGTAGCGAGTATTGATTTAGAATTTTATCATGCTTATGTGAGAAAGGATTAGTCCTGATGATTGTGTCAAAGTCTTTGATAACAGGTGGCAGATATGTGTACGATCAACTTTGGTGGTTATTGAGAATAACTTTTGGGGTTAGTTAAGTTTACGTACAAAAATAGTTATCACTCGAGTATTGAGATAACTTATTGATGCACTATATAGGAGGGGATGTAAGTCTCCCAATGGTTGGTTTGATGCATTTGAGGCAGGACCTTTTGATGAGAATCATTAGGAAATGTGAAATTTATTCAGGAGATGTTCCACAGCTTAGAACACGCATAAAGAGTATGCAGACCGGAAGGTCAGATATTTGGAGTTTACGAGAGAGGAGGAGCCTATCGCCATTCTAGATAGGGAAGTTTGCAAGTTAAGGTCAAAGGATATTGCATCTGTCAAAATCCAATGGAAGCATCTTCTGATCAAGGAAGCGACTTGGAAAATTGAGAAGGACATGCGAGATAAGTATCCCAGCTATTCGACGATTCAGATACTACTCTAGCCAGTCTTTCCTAGTTGATCACTCGAGGACGAGTGGTGGGTAAATTGGTATCTATTGTAACGATGATTCCATCGTTAGCCGCATGATCCTACTAGTACACTGTGGTTGTGTACTGATACTGTACTTGCTTGTTCTTTGTTGAGTACAAGGCATCTTCAAGCGGCTATTGATAGACCTCAGCTAAGAGATCTGTGATTGAGACAGGATTTAAGGGTGATCCAGTTCTTCCAAGTTGTCATGGGTCCTTCCTATTGTTTAGTCCATTTTCTTCGGACTTAGACTATTTAGATATTTCCTATGTTTAGTTTGGGTTGCACCCATTTCCTTAGACTTGTTGAACTTTAGAGTTTTGGTACATTGACTTTCAGATTTTAGGGGTGTTTTCCGCAATGTTTTAGTAAGTGTTTTGTTAGACTTCTGGAGTTTATGGGAAATCCACTTTATTTCTGCATTTAAACCTTCTTTTGTATCTTTAAATGTTAAGTTTTTGGGTTAGTTGATTAGTATTAATGGTTCTCCCACCATAGGATTAGTGGGAGTGCCACTCACGACGGTCTGGGACGTGTTTAAATGCATAAATAAAGTGGAGTTCCCATAAAATCCGAAAGTTTAACAAAATTGTTACTTATTTTTAGGTACTCAGACATGCTTTCTTAATATTTTATTTATGTTTGGATTATCATTTATCAAGCAAGCATGATTAAAAAAATCCCTTTGTAATTACAAACAATGTGTTGTTTGTATGCAATTGTTCTTTCTAATAGTCAATTTTCCGGATATAATATAATTTGATAATAATATTTGTTAGATTTCAAGAAATGATTATTATTTGGTATTGTTAGTAATATTGAAAAAATAATATACAAATATATTATATATAGTTTAAATTTCTCTGTTTCTGTCTTTTGATATAATTACTTTTATTTAATATATGATATTTTATTTATTCATTTTTTATTCAATTGGTTGCATATGATGAAGAATTTGACATATGGAGCAAAATATGGTGGCGGATCTACTTGGAAATGAAGATGATAGAAGACAAAAAAAATGAAGCATAATTAGATATTTTTTTCTTTTTTACTTTGACTTGTCAGTAACTTAGTTACTTTTGCTAGAATTTTTTTAAATTTTGATTTGTATAAATAATTTAGTTCAATGTATTGTCAAATGCTAATCATTTGACCCTTTAATGTTCTATTGTTTCTTTGTTGTGAAGCACAATCAATATAATTAAGGATGATGTCCTGTAACTCTCCACGACTCTCAGTAGCACAGAAGTTCAATGCTTTTACATAAGATCTACTAGCTTCCTTCTTACCAATCTTAAAAAATGTCTCTTTCAATAGAAGGACATAAGATTTAAAATCTTGGAAAAGCAAAAGAAAACAACTTTTAGTTACCAGTTCAAAAAAATTTACTTCATATTGGCGATCCCCTATAAAGTTCATGAACGTAATAAGTTCCACAAACGTACCTGCAGGAAGCCTTGGCAGACATCTGTTGGAGCATTTAATGAAATTCTCCATCTTAAATACTACAATTCTCCATACTAGATTAATGCCTATTTCTGGAACAATGATATGTTGATAATGAGCTCATCTTCAATCCCCTTCAATTTGTTAAGGGTGAAGTCATGTAACTCCCAACGAATCTCAGTAGCCCAGAAGTTCAAAGCGTTTACACAAGATCTCAGAGCTTCCCTCTCATCATGCTTAAAAGATGCCTTTTTCATCAGAAGGACAGAAGATTTAAATTTTGAAAAAGCCACTAGAGTCAACATCAAAACCCACAAACAATAGATCTTTGTCATTTCATTTGTTATCTATTGATTCGAAGAAAATAAGTTTCATATATTATCAGTGATATTAATGTAAAGGACAAAAATCAGACCTATCCAAGACAAGCTTCAAGTGATGCACAAGCGAAGATATGTGTTCAGTAACCTGCAAAATGGAAATGAATAGAAAAGGAAAAGAGTTTAGGAAAACAAGCAATCAGATGGAAACAATGAAACTTAGAAGCATTCCCTTCGTCCCTTTTACACCAACCTGCACACATGGTATCAATCTTGTAAGAGTTTTGATTGCATCACATCTTACTTCTACTAAAGCATCCACTTTAAACAACCGAATTAGTGCAGGAAAAAGAAGTTGCATATGCTCATCTAATGTCCCTGCACATTAAGGTGAGACCACTACCATCAACATCAAAGTGATACTAACCAAGGCATGGACCAGAAACAACCAAGGAAGACTAACCACCAAAAACTTCAAGTGTGTGGAGAATTGGAATAACATATGTGTAGTCATTAAACCTCTATGCATCACTAAGAACTTGAATACTACAGGAAAGTATATCAGGAAGATACTTTCTAAATTCATCGTTGGGTGCCAAGCAAAGTTGCTCCACAAGATGCAGAATCTAAAATAACAGAATAAAACGACTAGTAAGATCATTAATTAACCAAAGCATCTGATTATAATGACCTAAACCAAAAGTATGTGTAGTATATTAATACCAACTGAAACTACTATTTATAGGAGCAATGTGAACAGGTCTGTTAGCAATAGGCAAGCTGAACGATGACCATAATTCAGATATCAGAGAAAGCAACTCTGGTAGATATTTACGGAGGTGCCACAAACAAAAAAATCATTTAATAAACCTTAAGAAAATAACAAATCCAAAAGAACAACAAGACAGACAATATTATTAAAATGAAATATAACCTGTTGTGCAATAGATACCTGTCACGATTCAAGGCTACCCCCTAGATGTGACATGGCGTACAAGACTCTGAAAAGCCTCATACAAGCCTCATAGCATATCATAACATAAGAGCATAGGGAAAAATGTAGAAAATTTAAAACTTTTCTTTACAATCGAAGTCTTTTATAAAAATGAGAGAGACTATGACACTATGTCTCAAACCATTTATAATACTTGGATTAAAACTCTTGGACACAATCTTAGGGACACAACCCTTACAAAAAGTCTAAAAAATAAAGGAAAGACATAAAGGACATATGGTCAAGCCCTCGAATACTATGAGCACTCACCAATCTTCTTCTTCTTGATCTACAATGGTCCTAGCCACGAGGGTAGAATCTGATATCACCAAACCCTACACTTACAGAAAATGTAGAAATATGAGTTAGCACAAAATGTACTAAGTATGGAAGCCATGCATAAAAATCCTTAAAACATGCATAAAAGAAACATTATATTTGAAACCATGTTTTATGCCACTTTTGAACATCATCTTTGAAATAGTTGGAGAATGTAGCTCATAAGACAAACCATGCACAATTCATCATAACATAAAGGATATCATCATAATTACAAGCATAGTCTCCAACACAACATAATGCATACTCCAATCTTCACAAGACATAGTTCACATGCATAATTACACACCAAGATCATATCATCATAATAGAACTATCACATAAGCAACCCTAAGCCATACTTGTGCAATGCATAGATAGGATCCCATACTCCTATCTACACTAAGTATCACTTCTAGGCCATCATAATCATGCATAACATAAGTTCATATATCTTGATAGCATAAGGAACCCACACTATAACCCCTTTATATGTCTACTTGTGCAATGTATAAGTGAAGTCCCATACCCCCACTCACACTAAGTAAAGTTCATTAAGAAGTCATAAGTATAGTTCATATTCATAATTCATCTAAGCATACATTTAACTCATAATCATCATATCATAAGAGAGACATACCATGCCCGCTCTCAAAGTCTACTTGTGCAATGTATAAGTGAAGCCCCATACCCCCACTCATACTAAGTAGAACCTCTTAAAGAGACTTAGAAAAGTGATCTAAAAAGAGATCTCAACGGTAGGTCACTATAATATAGGTGACTTTTTTGTAGAGACCTCATGAGGTCGCTGAACAGAGACCTCACGAGGTCACCAATAAATTTTCCGATTTTTTTAATAAAGAGACCTCATTAGGTCATAATTTCATAATTTACTTTTGTTTTATTTTTAATAAAGGTGGCCTCATGAGGTCACTATTATATTATTTATTTTTATTTTATATTTAAAAAAAGAGACCTCGTGAGGTCCATACAGTTTATTAAATTTATTTAAATTTCTGAATAGAGACCTTATGAGGTTGCTTTAATTAAAACAAAAAAAATTAAAAGTGACCTTATGAGGTCTCTTTTATGAAAGAAATAAAAACAAATCTGTAAAGAGACCTCATGAGGCCGCTTTATCTCATAGCCTAAAAAATGAAATTGCCAAAAAGAGACCTCATGAAGTCTCTTTACTACATTTCTAAAAAATAAACTACAGAAAAGTGACCTCATGAGGTCTCTTTACTGCATTTCTAAGAAATAAAATGCAAAAAAGGGACCTCATGAGGTCTAACTTGTAACTGTTTTTTGCAGATGCTCATCACCTGTCATATTAATTCAATACCTTTCTAATTAGCTAAATCAAGCTCAAAGAGCTTCCAACAATCAACTGATACAATACATTTACTAAATATTCTCTTATCAACTCAATATGCAACTCAACTTCAACGTAATTCAAAATTGAACGAAAAATCATAAAATCCATAAGTTATATAATAGGATTTCAATGTTATCATACATTCACAAAACAAATAAGTCCCATAAAAAAGTCATAAAGTAAAGAACTTAGATTATCTATTACAACTCTAAACTTTACTAATGTGGTAGTGTGTTTGCCACATGATCCTCATCTTCATCTCTACTAGACTCATCTGTCATAATTCTTTGTTGACCATACACTGGATATCGAGTAGGTTGAGACTGAGAGGGTCGAGGAGGGAAAGTGACATCATTGGAACAAGGGGGAATCCCTCCTGAAGCAAGTAATGCATCGAATTGAGCCTTAAGACCCGCATACTCTAAGTCCCTCCGCCTTTCCCTAGCCCGCGAGTCTTCGACTTTGCTAGATAGCTCAACTATCTTTTGCTCCATAGCCAAAATTTGCTTCATCGATTCATCATCATAGGAACTACTTAGGCCTTCAAACTCAGAATCATATTCACGAAAGGTATGTTGCGGCATGCCATAGGCATACCCATATCTACTCGGCCCACCAATCAAGTCTAACCACGCTCTCTCTGCCTGTTCTTGAGTAAGTGGTATACCTCGATTTTCTTATGGCTGAGTTTGTCGTATATCCTCCAAAGATTGAAGATATCGATTCTAAATTGAATGGTATTAATATTAGAATATAAATTTAGAAAATAAGTAACTATTATTTTAAATTAGAGGCTTACATAGGTCATTTCAGCTCGCGGCTCAACCCATTCGTCTGGATCTTCGGTGACAATCCTAACTTTGATACCAACCTCTTTGCCTTATAGAAATTATCAGGTATCTCTAGATTTGGGTCAACTAAATCATGCATAAGGTCAATCACATAGTCCATTGCCCCTTGAGGAACATTCCAATATGATTTGATACTTAATAATCTAACAATAATAGACAATTGCGAGTGTGGACACCCCTCATATAAAGGCCGACTAACAACTTCCAATTGTTCAAAGGAAATTTTACATTCAGTATTAGGAGCTTCTTCACCTTGATTACCAGATTCAAAATCAGAATGCACCCCAAATGCATCTTGAACCATGTCATTCATTCTATAATTTTCTGCATTAGAATTCACTGTGCTACTACTTTCACCAAGAACATAATGTTGAAATACATCAAAACTATTATCAATTTCTCCATGACTAGTCCACACTGTGTATTCTTTTTTAAACCCATTTCGATAGAGATGAAGCTCAACAATATCTTGTTTTTCATAATTCAAACATTGACATTTATTACAAGGACACTTAATCACACCATTATGTTGAAAAGGTTCTAGTGTCTTTGCATACTCTACAAAACCAGTGACACCTTCTACAAATTCAGGTCTTAGCCCCATTGGACCAAAATTATTCATATTATACATCCAACTACGGTCCATCTATACAAATATCACAAAATTGGACTTTGTTAAACATTAAATTAAGTAGTAATTTACAATCCTAGAAATCAAATTATATCATTCTACCTAAGCATTTACAATCCTAAAGCCATCCTACTTTGCATCACTAGAGAGTCATAACCTCTATATTTGAGTGTTACACAAATTAGTTGTTCACTTATTTCCAAACCAAAGGGAAAACGTCACTTTTTGTTTCTTTTCTTGAACTTATTTGCTTGTCTATCCAAATCTTTATCTTTAGGAATTTATAAAAGAGAGACAGACAGAAAATTGGGTTGCAATGATGCACAATATCAAACAGTCAATTTAGATTTAAAGCTCATTTGACTAATTTTAGCTCTAGTAAAATATGTCATAGAATACAAAAAATAAAACTAATGGGTGTCCAAGAAAATCATGTGCAACCCTGAAGCTTTTAGTTGAACAGTCAAAACTAAATAGACAAGCCAACGCTTAGCCACTTTGATAAAAAAGATAACAGGAAACACTAATAAACAGTAGAATATATGTATACATCAAGGAAAATGAAAAATTTCTTTTCCAGGTAAATCTTAAAAATCATAAACTAAAACATAAGCTACAGTTCCCATGTATAATATTCTCACTAATTGGTCGTATTATTACAGTACATACAACTCTTTTGATTTTACTTCTTAATTTAGTCCTTTTAGTCCAAAATATCTTATAAAGAAGCAAAGAAATATAAGAAGAAAACAAGAAACAATGTAAAACAATAATTATTTATGCCTATAAGAAATTCTATAGAATCTCATTCACGGTACAAAAGCAACACTAGAGATTTGTTATCTTCATTCCTATGAAAATGGACATATAAGGTAATTCATATCTTACCATCACAAACAAAATCAACAATATAACAAAGATTTGAGTTTTAACAAACGTTATATACACAACGTGATCCACTATGCCCTGCCAAACCAAAAAAACAACTCTATTTTTTGTTTTGAATCACATCATACGAGTACAAATCAAGATATTATCGATGAAAAAATCTCTCGACCTCCAAAAAATATTTTATGAATATTATTCTCTACCATGAAAGTTATCAACCCATTCACAAAGTTTAATTTCCTCTTTCAATGTCAATTTTTCACTTTTTTATTTTCCTGTAATATTAGTTAATCCTTTAGTTGCTCGAGTCGACAAAAGAGATAATTACGCTATGATATTCCTTAAAATTCATCTTTTAGTTCAATATGGTCACTAATATTATTTTCCTATTCCAAAGAGAGGAATCATATACTAAAACAAAATGCATTAACACAAGGAGAAAAAGAGGCAGAACCATACATGAAATTGATTTGGTCATGTTTAATACACAACAATAACATATGACGTCTCTACTGCATCTTTTTCAAAAACAAAAAAAATCTTATGGACATATTTCTTATCTCACATTCAACTATTAATTCTAATTCCAAAGGTTTGATTATATATCAACAAGCATTACATCTTAACTAGCTACAGATGCTCACAACTTTTCAAATTAAAAACTGAATAGCTCCAAAATTTCTTGTTCAAAATCGACAAATGGAGTTCTCACGAATTGACGACGGAAGCTAGGGCTTCAAACTAAGTGAGTGAGTGGCCGGCCGGAGGTTCAACGGAGATACAATGTCGTCTCTGAAGCTACACAATCGTCTGTGAAGAAAGGGAGATAGAGACAAGTTAGGGCTTTTTAGGTGATATAAAATCGTGGGAAAGAGACGCGCTAAGTTAAAAAATAAATAATGCCTCTTATTTTAATTTTTTTTCTTTTTTTAGTCAAATTTTATTTTAAAATATTATTGACCAAATTTGACTAAAAAAAAGGAAACCTTAGGAAGTCTCTAAAAATATTTTTTATTTTTTATTTTCACAAATATAGACCTTGTGAGATGGCATATTTTAGGCAAAGTAGCAACAAAAATAACTTTTAAAATAAGTGATCTACAATAAATTTTTTATATATATAATCGACCGCGACCTCATGAGGTCTCTTATTTAAAAAATATATAAATAAAAATTATAGATGTAACTAGGTCTCTTTTATCAGTTTTTTTTAGTAGTGGATGCAAGTTATGACATTACAAACTACAGTAAACTGAGGTATTTTGACTACTCATTAAATATAAATCAAAAAAGAAACCTATTTCATTCACATCATTTTGCGCCAACAAGAAACAAGTTACCTTTATTTGTGAGACTACAAACAATCATCTTGATTAAAGTGTTCAATCGCACATGACAGTGATGTCCTTAGTGCCTATTTGGAAATCCCAAGGTAGGCATGCAACAAATTTACCATGAAACCTCAATATCCCATGCCTCTACTAAAAAAAGGACCAAGAAGATTTAGGGTATTGTCACAAATTTTGGGTGTTCGTGTTTAATGTCACCATAAGGAAGTATATATGCCAACACAGTAGTTATACCACTAGAACAATGAAATGTATTTATAAAATAGCAGACCTGTCAGTGCTTACCTGCCGCAACAATCTCATGAGATTTCTTTCAACACAATATTCTAAAACCAACCACATGTGTGCAGATGTTTCGTACCTATGGATCAGTTAAATTTGAAAATAAGTTAGAGAAATCTTCTTTAAACAACAAAAGGGCCTTTATCACAGAAACAAAATTGAAGAAAAAGAAAGGAGTTACATGCAAGACATGAAAAAGATAAATCTCACCAGGAGTAGAACTTCAATACATTTGCATTATCTATAGAATGAAAAATTCTGACCTGCAGCAAATGTAGCCAATAGAATAATAAGTACAAGCATAGAGGAAACTGAAGGAAATAGATTTTAAGAAAAGAGATTGGGGTTCTTGATCATTTGTTCACGAGACTTTAAATTTATGCCACGGAATAGAAAGACTGTGTTATGACTCATATAGTTTCCAATAATATCATAACTACAGATAATGTTAAAACAATTAAGTAAACTGATTCATTGGCACTGTAGATTACCAGGCACCAATAGAATTTTACTGCAAATCAATGAATATAGCTTACACAACAACATGACAGTTTCTAAAGTCCATACTGAGGAGTTCATAGATAATTACCCTGTAACATAACATTTTTCCTTTATATCTATTCCACTAAAAAAGTTGACTAAAATAAAAAATCAATAGTATTATGAAGTTCTCAAATTTCTAAGAGAGTTATTGGGTAGCTAATAAATTATGCAGCTTGGTTCCCAATTAAATCATAAATTCTCATATTCCGAATAGGGTGACCTAGCAATCAAATAGATCAAGTAACAGCTTGGGAACTAAGGTTCAAATTTCACAATAGACAACACTAGGTGATATCTTCTCATCTACCTAAACCTTGATGTGCATAGTTAAACACATAGTACTATGTACTACAATACACGGTGGCCCAGATACCAATGTTATCAAGAGCATAAATCAGGCACTTCCACAATTTTATTATCAGAGCTGCAAACAAATACAACTAAGGGTCTATCGAAAATAGTCTAATCTCTCTACCTCCCAAGGTAAGGATAAGGTCGGTTTACACTCTACGCTCCTCAAACCCCACTTTATGACATTATGTTGTGTACGTTGTTGTTGTTGTTGTTGTAGGTGAAATAAAATTCATGCATGAAGCTCTAGATCCCTCCGCCGTATTTATTTTCAAAATGAGAACCTTGTCAATAAAACATAAAATAGTAATAACAGAATAAACATGCAATAGAATTGGAGAAAACTACCTTTAGTAATTTCCGATTCATCGATTTCCTCTTCTTCTTTTTCAGTCACAGTGATGCTCTCCAAGCTCTCCACTTTCTGATCAGGCTTTGAGCATTTTTAGCAGTAAGTTCTTGTTCCTTCCTCTCAATGTCAAATTTATTCAACTTTTCTTCAAACTCCTCATTACATATTCAGTTCTTGAGCTCTTTTTGCCTCAAGTCCACTTGCTTTCTTCAAATATCCTAAATCAACTCTCCATTTCATTTTCATGCAAATATGAAAAAAAAACCAAGTTAAAAACACCAATTTTAAACTAAAGAAAGCCAAAAATAACTACGAAAAGAGCCTCAAATGAGTGGAAATTCACCACTCATCAGCACCCCCAACTTAGAAACATTGTTTGTCCTCAAGTAAAGAAAACCAAAAACACAAAAGGCTCTTATTTCAAGACACACCACAAATCAATTTCCCTTTCTCAATTAAGCACGAGGTGATGGCTTCGGTTGGTACTAACAAATATTCCACATGCAAACTTTTCACAAAAGAAATCCTCTCATTCTCTTGAAACAGTTTCAAAAACCAAGAATCATTTAAGTGACAACAACTCAAACTCAAGAAATGACTCAACTCATTAACTCTTTCATATGCTTACTTGACTCAATTAGGAATTTTCAAAATCACCACTTTTTCAACTTACATGCCCTCACAAGAAAGAAGTGTCCCAAAACCACACACACACATAAACAGGACAAGGGACAGAGATGCAACACTCACACTCACAAAGAATCATCTCATGCACACAAATGCCACACCATAGGCTTGCCCATATTTTCAATCAACATTGGCTCAACTCCATTTTGTTAGAAATCTTAAAGGACTTTGTTAAGCTTGTAATGTAGGCTTAGGGAAGGTTAGGATATCATTTAAGAATAAGTGACTACACCCTCCTTGAACACTACACAACAAGTTATCATTTCCAACTTTCTCCATTTTTCAAACCCATGCACATTTCACACTATTTTTCATTTTTCTTTTCTTATTTCCACTTTTGATGCCCCACATGCAACCATTTTCAACTTTTGGAGGATTCAAGTATCATTTATTCATTTTATTTCTTTATTTTTCGAAACTTATTCTTTCTTTAAGACTTTCCATCCATCCTTCAATTTCTCTCTTATTTTTAAAAATTTTTTTTTTACATCAAGCTCTCATGTGGTAAGCATCCCTTCAATGAATTTTCCATAACAACCCAACTTAGACTTTTAGCCTCAACTTTCACAACCTCAAGTTCAAGGAGGGAATGGTTCAAAAGAGGGTTACTTTTTCAAAAAGTATAAGGCTTGTAATGTGGCTGCCAATAAAAAGGATTTAGGCTCAAAGGGGACAACTAAGGATATATTTAGTGCAAAGGTGGGATTTTTAAGCCAAGTGGACTTCAAGAACATCAAATAAAGCCTTAGATCATTTGTTCAACCAAACTCAATCAAGACCAACATTTCAAGACCAACCGGGCAAGTTCTAGGTGACAAAAGTGAACACAAGACATTATTCAACAACTCACCACACATGGCCTACAAATCAATCAAGATGGTTCAAAATCTTACTTCCTTTTCAAATTACAAGTAGCACTGAACATTTTAGCCTCTAACGAATCAAAAGTCACAGAAAGAGTTGTAAGAGTTGTTACAAAATCATTCCTAACATGCTCAACTTTTTAAAAACAGAGAGGTATGCTCAACATTATTCACATGTATGACTATGTTCTTAGTACCAACCAAGTCAAAACCTTCCCAAAAAGACAACAATTTTGCCCTTAAGAAAGTCGTCAGTCAATCCATCATTAGGCAACCTCATTCATCTATTCGGGAACGACTACTCAGACTTCGCCCCAATCAATGCCAATCAAACACTCACAAGCAATCAATGATTTACCCTTAAAAAAGTCATCACTCTCTATCCATCATCGGGCATCATCAATCCAAATCTTATTATCAAAATAAAAACAAAGAAGCTACAAACTACAAATTAAAAACTAAAATAGATGAATCCAACACAATATCAACAGAAAAATACACAATATCAAAGTCCGACAAGGGTACACCAGTCCGTAAAAAAGGAAGAAAAGTACGCCCGACAAGGATACAATCACAGTATTAGAAATAATCAATAAAATGACTACAAGGGGAGCATCCCCAACTGAATGTGTCCTCACTTTGGGCCAAGTAATCATAATATTTTCGGGCTCATTTTGCCTATAGGAACCTACACTCATCAAAAGTACTCTTCCTCTTCAATTTTGCCTATAGGAAAACAGTCTAATATCTCAACCTCCCAAGGTAAGGATAAGGTCGATGTACACAAGACCCTTCCCAAACCCCACTTTTTATGAGATTATGTTGTGTACGTTGTTGTTGTAGGTGAAATCAAATTAGAAACTTCAACAATCCAATTCCACTTCCCTAGAAAATTCTATGCAAATTAAATTAAATCTAAATCTCAAATTACAATTAAAATTCAAAATATAAAAACAAAGAAACTTTTTTCATGGGGTTTCTTACTTCATGAAGAACCTTTTTTTTCTGAGATTATCCACACTTTTAATGGCAAAATACATGATTGTCTTCTTCTTTCTTCCTTTATATATAGTCTGCAAAAAGACAATAAAATGAAAAAACAAAAAAAGATTGAAAAACACAGTCAACCTAAAAGATCAAATAAAAGAAGAACAGAGAAAGAAAAACACCATTACCCAGTGTTTTTCATGGCCAAAAGCTTCATATATATGATACTGATTCATATTTTTCACTTGCTCACACAAACTCACTAGGTTTTCCCTCTTTTAGTCTGCAAAAAAACAAAAAAAAAAACTTAACAACACAGTTAACCTAAAAACACAAACAAAAGAAGAACAGATAAAGAAATAAACCATTACCGAGTGTTTTCCATGGCCAAAAGCTTCATATATATGATACTGATTCATATTTTTCACTTTCTCACACAAAATCACTTAGCTAGGAGTTTTCCTCTTTTTCTGAATTGAAACTGATCAAAGAGATCATAGAAGAATTTCATTGAAATCGATCAAAAATTCTTCATTGAAATCAAAGAATTTCATTGAAAATGGCTAGATTGGTGAGGATGAGAAAGAGAGAGACTGGAGATGCAATGGTTGAATTGAAATCCATAAATGCATTTTAGTTGATTAAGGTATATCTAATGTAAACATTTTTACTTCTCTTTTTTTTATTTTACGAGATAAATATGCTTATATTATAAAAAAAAAAGTTATTTTAGTTGTTGGAAAACAAGCCTGTTTGATCAATTTTTTAAAATATGTTAAAATATATTTTTGGTCAAATAGAATTTCATAACTATTTTATTTGGGGAGGGGGAGAAAGTAGGGATGGCAATTGGGCGGTGTGGGGCGGGGGTGGGGCAGTGCAAGGTGGGGGTGGGGCTGGTTGAGTTTAACCGTAAAATTTTTAATCTTAAATATTTTAGTAGTTTTAAAGAAATTATCTTAATATATAATGTTATATCACTATTATAACATGTAAAAAGTTAAAATGAAGTTTGAACTCACATAAAATTACGTATACCCGCAACCCGCCCACCCCTGCCCCGCATTAGTTTTTAAAAAACCCATCTCAACCCGCCCCAGATAACCTTAAACCCGCAACGCCCCATCCCACCACTCCCCACCCCGCATAGCCTTAAATCCACTCCACCCCGCTTGCATTCGCCCTGCCCCATGGTCATCCCTAGGAGAAAGTATGTCAAGGAGAAGGCAAGGCCAGAAGAGAAAGTATATGATTATAAAGTGGGTTTAGAGTATGATAGTTATTTAATGATGCATACATTATAGGTTGAATTTGCAATAATACATTCATACTTGACATTTATCGTGTCAGCAAAATAACAAATTAATGCTTTGTTATTTAGCCATTTGACCACAAATTTTTAAATATTTTTGACAAATATTTTTGGCTGAAGTTTCACCATGCTTTTGACCATAGATTTTGAGAGAAATATTTTACTTTTAAAAAAACTATGAATTATACCTATAAGCTTTAGAAATTATTTAATATAACCATGAGTTTTTTATTATCATTTTATAATGAAAATGTTTAGTGAAAAGTCATGACAACGAACATAATTAATATAAATTTTTAAAAAAAGGAAGAAAACAAAAGGAAAATACCATTGATTTTATACAAAAAAAAAAAATACTATTACTACATGTAATTGGAAGTAATTTCGGAGAGCAAGTCTGGATAAAATTGTATAAAATATGCGGAATAAATTTTGTACAACGAACTAGGAATGGAATTTAGTCCAAAACTAAAAATGATGGGTGTTTTTATAAAATATAAAAACCTGGGATAATTTTTAAATTTTTATGAAGGAAAACATTTTCCAATTTTGCCATATTTGGTTGGCTTAAACATTTTGGAAAATGTTTTTCAAATCAACTCATTTCCCTCAAATTTAAAGAAAATGACTTCCCATAAAAAATTAAGAAAAACATTTTCCAAAACTCTACTTCATTCTTCAATATTTTTTTCTTACCCTACTTTGTACCCTGTAATCCTTAGCCTACCCCCTATCCAAGATTTTTTTTTTTTTTTAAATTTCATATATTTTTTACCCTTACCCCCTAACCCCCCCCCCCCTAACAAAAAATAACAAATTATTTTTGAAAAAGATTTCAAATTTTAAGATTTTCTTTACCTCACTCAACCCCTACCATCTTTGCCCTCTCCTTCCACAAAAAAATTTGGTTAAATATTTCAAATTAAAAAAAATATTTTCTACAGTCAACCCCCTCCCCCACCCCCTACAACCACAAAGTTTATAAAAATATAGTATGGTATGAAGGAAAATATTTTCTGAATAATTTTTTTCCAATTTTCCCATGTTTTATTGGTTTAAATCTTTTGAAAAATGTTTTCCAACTCAACTCATTTTCCTCAAATTTAAGTAAAATGACTTCCCTTAATAAATTAAGGAAAACATTTTCCAAAACACTACTTCATCATTCAATATTTTTTTCTTACCCTACCCCTACCCGACCCTCCCCATAAAAAAAAACAAAAATTAATTTTCTTATTTTTTAAATTTCAAATATTTTTTACTCCTACCATCACATAAAAAATAATTATTTTTGAAAATATTTTAAAGTTTTAGATTTTTTTCACCTCACTCAACCCCTACCACCCTTGCCCTCTCCAGCCAAAAAAATTCTTTTGGTTAAATATTTTAAATTTTTTTAAAAAATCATTTTTACCCCCACTACTCCACCTAGGCCACCCTCCTTCAAAAAAGATTAAAAAAATATTTCAAAATTTTTAAAAAATTTCATTTTTTACACCACCCCTTCCCCCCCTAACCAAGCCACCCTCTATCATTTTGTTTTTTTAAAAAATTGTTTTTGAAAAATATTTCAGAAATTTTAAAAAATTTCCTTTTTTATGTCACCCCAACCTCTACCCCAACTGCCACCCCCTCCCCCATGCCCGTCAAAATTTTATTTAAAAAAATGTTTTTGAAAAATATTTCAATTTTAATGACATCCCTACCCCTACCCCGCATCCCCATGCCAGCACCCCTCGTCAAAATACTATTTTTAAAAAATTATTTTGAAAAATAATTCAAATTTTTTAAATTTCATTTTTTTTACGCCACCGGGTTAGAAATTATTTTTCTAGAGAGTATTTTCTATTCTCAAGCAAAAACTAAAAGATATTTTTTGAAAAATACTTTTGATTCACCAACCAAACATTAACAAATATTTTCCAGGACATATTTTCTACTCATTAACCAAACATGAGAAAATAAGTTAGAAATCCACTTGTTCTCCAAGAAAACATTATCCTTCATACCAAGGACTTCTCCAATTTCTTTGTAATCCAAGAAGCAAACCTCCATTTCTTTTAGTTTTGTAGAGGTTGAATATCGTTCAATGTGGAGAGTAGTGGATGAACTCACTTGGTTGGTCCGTCTCTTTCAAGATTTGTCCATTCTGATACCCTTGCATATGCCTCTACATTCTGATAAGACATTGATTCACATAGCTGAACGAACAAAACATGTTGAAATTGACTGTCATTTTATTTGATAGAAATTTCCGAATGACCTCATTTCACTTTCATTTGTTCGATCTTCCTCTCAATTAGCCGAATTGTTAACAAAGTCCCTCACAGACCCTCTTCATCACAATGTTTTGCACAAGTTGGGTGTTCGTTTGTCCCCTCCACCTTGAGGGGGTGTTAAGGTTCTTTGATGTTAGGTGATTTTCACACCTCCGATGACATATCTTAGATGATGTAGATTTGGAATTTAGACATGGGCTGATTTTTGCACACATTTTGGATTATTTTGTACAGCTTAATTTTGGCGCAATTTTTTGTTGGCAATTAGTATTTTCTCCTTTTAAAGCCTAGCTAAATCTTTAATGTATATGGTAGTGAATCTTTCAATAACTTGTACCTAATTTAGAACTCTTAAGTTGGTAATTATAGTAGAAGTAAAATCGGCTTATTCATGCTTTTCACTTGTAAAAATAGTATACATTATACAACGCTTCATTCATTGAGAAAAATAAGAAGAAAATTTTCCGCAATTCTTTTCTAATTCTTATAATGACCTTCAGGTCATTTTTGTGTGTACGCCTCCTGTTTATCGTTTAGAGCTTTTTATAGCGACCCTAAGTCATTATGTTTTGCTGGGACTTACAATTCAGTCATTTGGTCATTCGTTTAGTTTTTATTTGACTTAGTGTTTTGGAGCTTTTGAACCTTACATAGATAATTTTGATCAAAAGTTTAAGAAGACGACCTCAAAATCCAATTATGACAATTCCATCAGCTCTAGTAGGGTCATTTTAGGCTAGTAGCAAATTCATCCTTGCTCCCAAGGTTTTCAGTGTGAGTCTGTGTGATTAGACATTTTAACTTTCAAGTTGAAGCCTAAGTTTGACTTAGTCAACATTCTGGATAAACGACCTCATATGAGAATTTCGTCACGCGATTAGCTCCAGGGTGTCGAGTTAGTTTAGAAAGACCTTTCGTTTAGGTCCTGAGGCTTTCGATCTAATTCCAAGGCCCTTCATGGATTTTGTCTTAAATTGGAAATTGGACGTGGGACCCAATTTTTTTTTTTAATCAAAATGACCTCGGATGGATGTTTTGATGGTTCCGTTGAGTCTGGAATGCCGAATTTGATGGTGTAGTGTATTTTATTTGCGAGCACAGAGTTCTGAATGAATCTTGGACATCTCGTCCATGAATTCGGAGTTTAAGCAAAATAATTGAAGTGCTGATATGTGGTGCAGGATTTTAGTGACTAGAAATCAGACTTTTATCAACCGGAATTGGACTTTTAGCAACTGGATCTGGGCTATTTATATAGCGAAATTGCTGCCTCATTTCTTATTTTCAAAAGGCATTTCCTCCCTCATCCAAGCTCCAATTTGAGTGATTAGAAGTCCTGTATGATCTTTGAGAGCATGGCTACTTGGGTTTATGATTAGAAGTTGTTGAGGAACCCTCTTTTGAGGTGAATTTCTTGTTTTAGCTATTGCCCTCTCTTTAATTTTAGCTTGAATTGGATTTTTATTGCATATGTTGTTGTGGGTTGTTTTAGGACTCGGATTGTGTTCATATTTGGAACACAAGTTTGAGGCAAAGTTTAGGACCTTATGACAGATTCAATTTTAGAAATTTTGGTGCGGGTCCCACAATTCTCGTTTGACTCTAAAAATTGACTCGGCTTCATTTTAGGTAATTTTGGTGTCTAAACGACCGTATTGACGTTGTGATCCTATTTTTGATAGTGTAACAGTGTTTAGAATACTTTTGGAATGAAAAAAGTATGGCCTTGTGAGTTGGAGCGCGCGGTCAACCTACAGGTAGGGTGCGACTTCCTATCTATCTAGATTGAGCCTCAATGAGTGAACTCATGTTGATTAGTGTGAATTGGGGGCAGGGACCTACTATTCTTACCTTTCTTCTTACACACCATATTTTAGGTTTGATAGACATTATTTCGGGCATAGTACCTTGCTAGTTGGATGGTTTGGGTTTGTGTATGCTATGTGAATTACTTGAATCTACTTGCTTTCGCAACCTTCGCCTAGGATAGACAAGTGTTGCCTTAGACTCTCAAACGTTGTTGCTTTGCTTTGTCTTCGACGTTGTTTTGGACATACTAGATCCTCGTAATCTGGAATAACATACTGAGTCTGATAATATGAGCCTTAGTTTAGGCAAATTCGTGGCTTATTAGATCTTCTATCCTCTCTCACCCTATTTCTGTAATTCTAAGGTGTTACCGGAGGTTTACGCTATCGCAACGATTAGAGATTAAATTGTACACTACTACAAACAAGCCTTTTAATGGAAATAAAATACAGCTTTAGCGGCAATAACTTTTGCCGCTATAACATATACCAGCCAATGTTCTTTAGTCGACAATGCCAAGGTCGGCAAAGACTTTCCCAGCCATTGTGTGAAATGTTGGTAAAGGGTAGCATGAAATGCCGCTAAAAAACATGAGCTTTTATGACAATTGTTTTTGGCAATTATTTTGGCTACTAAAGCTAATTCCTAACGTCTAACTATGGTCTTTTAGCGTCCATTATTTTAGTCAATAAATCCAAATAAAAAGCAGCAAAAAGCTATTAGTTTTAACGGCAATTTTTTATGGCAATAAATAGCTACAGTATCCCTTCCAGAAAACATGTCAGTTTTCCATTTTAGCGTCCATTTTTATGATAGGTAATTTAAATTAAATTGTTGCTAATAGTTGAAATCATTAACGACAATTGTTTGAAGGCAATATTAAAGACTAAAATATTTCTTTTAAAAACTTTTATATGCAACCCTTTAGCGGCCACTTTTATGGCTAATAATTAAATAAATTGATACTAATATCATTATCTTTAACGACAATTGTTTAGCCACGATTAATAATAAATACTACATTCACCTAGAAAATGTATATATACAAATCCAACAAACTTATTGGCAAAAGAGAGCCTCATAGTGACAATAAAATTTGGAAAATGTTGAAGTTATATTACTATTAATTCATAAATATAATATATCTCCCTAAATCTTGAAAAATAAAAAAAATTACTAATCCAAAATACAAATGTAACAATTGATAAAAACTTATTGTTTGTATTAATATATTAAATAATGTCTTCAATTAAGTTTCACAACTCTTCTTCATATTGAAATCTCCCACATGTGAAATCTATGAACTTCATATTGTTTGACCTGAAATAAAAAAATAAGTGTACGAAAAGATGAAAGGTAATGTAAAAAAACAACGCAAGTAGTGTGACTAATTTGAAAACTTACAAGCAAGAAACATCTAATAACAAGAAGTCTTATTCTTTCATATGGATTTAGAATTACATTATCTTATTTCTAAACAAAATACTGAGAATGTAAAAAGACGTGGAGGCAAAATATGCCACAGTTGAAGTTCATAATAATACCGCTAATTTGATTGATATGTCAAGTGTCAAATTTGGGCAGAAAAATAACTCAAAACATAGGTGATACAAGTGAGCAATCCGAGAAGGAGAGAAGTGAATTGTTGTGTGCGCTGAAAGAATTTGCGAGTTTAGTATCCTCTCTGAAGGAATCTGTCTAGACACTTGTCCAACAACATGTCCAGAAATCTGTCCAGCAACTTGTCCAAGGGAATTGTGAGTTCAACTGCCAGACAAATTTGCAGAGAATAGAGGTGTGAGATAGTAAGGCTTAAACCAGTCAGGGTTATAGGTCGTGTCGAGCTTTAGACTATGTGGATAGGTCAAAACTAATTGCTGGAAGTAGAGGATCTACATGCTATGTTGCTATCGTTTTTAGAGTTGAAATATTGCATAGGAATTCCAAGGAAAAGAGTAATTGCTAAAAGTAAAGGTGTTTGTTCTCAGCTTGACCATGATCATATTGAGAAACTCAACAATATTATAAAAACTTCCTTATTTGTTGAAGTCCTTAAACTCTACTTCTCTATTCTCTAAGAATGAGTCTACAAATTGTTCTATGAAACTACCGGAAAAAAATGATCACACTAATAATTCTTGTTTTCTCTATTTACTAATAGAAAATTACCAAGTATGAGGGGATAAAATATAAAGGCACTTTGAAGCTCGATTTCGTATATAATTGTGCAACAACTAATTGCTGAAAGTAGTTGTCCTATTGGATATTTTACTAGTGTTCTTCAAGTAGAAAATTCATTTAGGAATTCTGAGAAAGCAAGAAATTTTCTCAAGGATCGCTAAGCTTCTTAAAATAATGTTGAAAGAGAATAAACTATTTTTTCAAGAAAATAAATTGGATGACCAATTAATGAGAGTTCTAAGCTCGTGCAATAATCAGTCGACAAAAAATTGTCACCATCTCAAAAAAAAAAGATTTGCGACACACTTCGGATCCTTTGGAACTCACAAATCTGTCCAACGATTAGTCAAAGAGAATGAGGTCGCAACCTCACTAGCAACCTGTCAAAGGGGATTGCAAGTTCAATTTCTGGTCTGATTTGCAGAGATTAGAGGTATGAAACAGTAAAGCTAAAATCAGTCACTGTTAAAGCTTGAACTAAGCTTTAGTTTATGTAGTTGGGCTGCAACTAAATGCAGGAAGCAGAAGATCTATAGGAAATGTTGCTAATATTTTTCAAGTAGAAATTTCACTTAGGAATTCTGAGGCAACAACTAATTGTTGAAACTACATGTGGTTAATTTGTTGTCATCTTGACCATGATCATAGCGAGATACTCAACAATAATATAGTAAACACTTCCTAGTTCCTACGTACCTATGTGTTGAAGTCCTTAAACTCTAATTCACTCTTTGACAGGTTGCTATGGAATGGGGGTAGCAAATTGTTCTATGGAACTACTAGAGAAAATGATCACATTAATAATCCTTGTTTTCTTTATAAAGTAATAGATAGTTATCAAGAATGAGGGGATAAAAAATAAAGCCTCTTCAAATCTCGATTCCGTATACACAAGGCAACAACGGATTGCTAAAAGTAGAGGTGTTGCATGTGATTTTGCTAATCTTAAAGTAGAAAAAACCACTTGAAATTCCAAAGAGGCAAAATTTTTTCTCAAAGATAGCGAAACTTCTTACAATAATGTTTAAGGAGAGTAAACTATTTTGACGAGGAAAATGATTAGATCACTAATTAGTAAGTGTCCTAAGCTCAATAAATAGTCAATAAATAAACATCTCTTACCATCTCAATAAACTAAGATTTGCGACTCACTTAGAGTCTTTTTTAACTCGCAAATTTGTCTGACGATCTGTCGAAGAGAATGAAGTCGCAAATTCACCAACAACCTGTTCAAGGGGATTACAATTTCAATTTTGTGATAGATTTGCAGATAACATAGGCATGGAATAGTAGTGCTTAAACTAGCCATCGTTACAACTCTGCTCGAGGTTTAGACGATGTGATTGGTCTGCAACTAATTGGTCAAGTTTTAGCTGTTGCATGTAATTGTTCAGATTTTAAGCTTTATTGAATATCTATCAGTATGCACTATACTAGATTTGAAACTATTGATAGAATATGCTCTTGTGAATGTCTTTTTGTATCTTAGATGAATCAACTCAATATTTACTATTTTCTAAACTATATTCATTAAAACAAAGTAAGGGCATTCACTATATCAAGGACATAATAAGTACAACATAAATTATTTGATTCATCAACCCACAAAACTTTTCGAATCAGAATAACTCAAAAAATAGCACCAAAGGATAAAGAAAAATAGCATCGTGACATGGAGTAATTTCAGCATCGCTAGATATCCTTAATGACTGTGTTACTTGTTCTTGGCTATTATTGGTGTTGGGAAGCTGACAAATATTACCAAGTTAATAGTACTTATATAGGATTGAAATTTCATTAAAAATGTCTAAGACTTGTAATGGAGTTACTTGTTCATTTGAGTTCCCATTGATATCTTGAGACATCGATTCATGAGGAGCGTATTTTTGCATGAATTATCTCATATGTCTGATTACAATCATCTATCAAAGAAAATAAACTCGTAACCTCCAACAACTTTCCAAGGGATTTGTGAGTCTAATTAACGGATAGATTTGCAAAGAGTTGAGGCGTAAAATAGTGAAGCAGGAACCAGCCATCCTTACAGCTCTTGCTTGGATTTTAGTTAACGTAATTAGGCAACAACTAATTGATGAAAGTAGAGGTGCTAAAACTCGCACATTAAACAACCAATAATTAGAGCTCCTCGGTTGTATGTTTCACATTTAAATTAACCAATTTATATTTCATGTTTTCTCTCCAAAGTAATAAACATATTATGCAATCATACAAGTAGTAGAAGCAAAAAAGGAGTTGAGAGTTCAACAACCTGTCTAAAGGAATTTGTCTAGTAACCAATCTAAATGAATTGTGAGTTCAATTGCTAGACATATTTGCTGAGGATAGAGGAGTGAAGCAGCAGTGTTGAAACCAAGCGTCGTTACATTTCTTTCTCAAGCTTCAGTTGATGTAACAGGGCTGCAACTAATTGCTAAAATTAGAGATTCTACATGTGATGTTTTAATGTTCTTCAACTAGAAAATTCACTTAGGAATTTCGAGGAAGCAAGAAATTTTATCAAATTTAGCAAAATTCTTAAAATAATATTGAAGGAGAGTAAACTATTTTGACGAGGAAAAATATTAAATTACCCATTAATAAGAGTCCTAAGCTCACACATTACACAATCAATGAACAAAAAGTCATTACCGTCTTAATAAAAAAATAATTGCAACTCACATAGGGACCTTTTTAACTCGCAAATTTGCCCAGCCATTTGATAAAGAGAATGAAGTCGTAACTTGTCCAAGGGAATTGTGAGTTAAATTTCTTGGTGGATTTGTAGATAACAGAGTTGTGGTACAATAGTGTTGAAACTACCTGTCGTTATAGGTCTTTCTCGAGCTTTAGCCGATGTAATTGGGATGCAACTAATTTCTGAAAGTATAGGTTCTAGATATGATGTTTTAATGTTCTTTGAGTAGAAAATTCACTAAGGAATTCTAAGAAAGCAAGAAATTTTCTGAAAGGTAGAAAAGTTTCTTAAAATAATGTTGAAGGAGAGTAGATTGCTTTGACGAGAAAGAAGATTAGATCACCAATTAATAAGAGTACCAAGCTCACACATTAAACAATCAATTAAGAACACCATTACCATCTCAATAAAAAAAAAATTGCAACTCAGTTAGGGTCCTTTTAAACTCACAATCTGTCAAAAAGAATGAAGTCACAACCTGACTAGTAAGTTCAATTTTTTGATAGATTTGAAGAGAACAGAGGTTTGGAATAGTAGTGTTAAAACCAGCAATCATTACAACTCTTACTTGAGCTTTAGTCGATGTAACTAGGTTGCAACAATATGCTAAAAGTAGAGATGCTACAGGGGATCTTTTAATCTTCTTCAGGTAATTAATTAGCTCAAGAATTTCAAGGAAGCAAGAAATTTTCTCAAAGGTTGCAAAGCTTCTGAAAATAATGTTGAAGGAGAGTAGACTATTTTGATGAGAAAAAAGATTGGATCACCAAGTGCATTGAATAGTCGATCAACAAAATATCTGTATCATCTCAATAAAAATAGTTACAACTCACTTAGTGTCCTTTTAAACTCCCAAGTCTATCTGGCCATCTTTCAAAGGGAATGAACTCACAGTTTGTCCAACAACATGTCAAAAGGAATTGCAAGTTCAATTGCTGGACAGATTTTCAGAGAGCATAGGCATAGAACAATAGTCATAGAACCAGCCGTCGTTATGACTCTTGCTCTAGCTTTAGTCGATACAACTGAATAACACTAATTGATTAAGTTTTAGTTGCTGCCCAGTTATATAAGAAAATAATAAGCTTGATAATGATCTTACTCTTGAGACACATTAGTAATTGCATTCAAGATTACAAACTCCTAAATATCGAATATGGAGGCCAAAAGAAAAACCAAATATGATCAACGCATTTACAAATTCAACCACTCTCATAAAAACAACTGGAATCGTCAAATTCTAAGGTGCTAATACTATATCATTTACCTGTTGTTACAACATGTAAATCATTGACGATTAATTATTACATTGTATTCAAGTCATGTACTTTAAAAGTTACATTTGTGGTTAGAGAGTTCAAATAAAACAAATGAACTGAATAGTTCACATCCACCTAAAATATTATTCAAATAGCTGATTTTTCAGCAATATATTATCACAATTTCAAGTAACTGAAATGAATGTCATTAACAAAGAACTCATGGAAGGGATTTATTGATACGGTACAAAATGTCAAAGCTGCAGAAGGGGCCTGCACTTTGAATTAGGAATCCTATGTAATCGCTGAACTTGAAATTTCCATAGAAAACATCTTAAGTCTTAGTCAAAATGAAATAAAAATTTTCTTGTACTAATTCTTGTATTCACAATGGAACTTCTTAATGGTCATACATTACCAATATATTAAAAGTCGTCTATCCCACAACGAAATCAATTCGATTTATATAACAAAGGAACCGATTCATATAAATTGCAGTCAAATTAATAGAATTCAAAGATCACCAATTTCTCTTAGGAAACACAGATTAATGAACATGATAAAAAGAAAAACATATTTTTAAAATCTCAAAGGATATCTATAGAAAAACAATGATAGAACAAGAATTAGATACCAGCCTATACAATATTAATACCTAAATTTTGGAGAGAAGCGATCTATGTACCTGTTATTTAGTATGTCATTGTTATGATGGAATACGCTTCTCCATGTTGTTGTTCTGATGGTTAGGTTGGACTTCTAGGTTATAAATTTTACACGCATAAGAGCTTTTATTTGTCAAAGGCGGGAGTTTTTTTAATTAGAATAGGAAAATGATTTGCACAAACGTGGGAGTTTTTTTAATTTTAGAAAAAAATAAGAATTTTCAGCTATTCTTTTTAATTGCAACTAAAAATGTACTTATTACTGGCCATTATACATTAGCCATTGATACTTTGCCTCCTGTTAATACATTAGCGGCAATTACATTATTTCCATAAAATAAATATTGTTATAGCCTATTTTTGTAGTAGTGATACTAGGCTGGGAGCCTTCTGTTGATACCTTTGGGTGGGTGGCGTACCATAGTGACTTAACATGGGATTCTCCTTGGAATTACACACCCTTGGCACTCTTGTTAGTTAGGTTATGAGTTGGTTGGTTGTAGTGATTATTTATGGTTTGAGGTTGTTATTTTCAGCTCGAGGCTGACATTTCATAGTTCGAGGCTGTTATTTCCAGCGTGAGACCAATGCTTTGGGTTCGAGGCCCAGATTCAATCACCTTGGGTTCGAGGCCTAGATTCTATCATTTTGGGTTCAAGGCTAGCTTCTACCACTTTGGGTTTGAGGCCCATATCCTATTATTGTGGTTTCGAGGCCCGGTTGACTTCTTTTGAACTTGGGTTTGAGTATCTTATTTTTGTAGTCTTAGTTATTCTATGTACCTATCGGGCTTATGGGATCCGTTCGGGTTTTATTTTAACTTGTGAACTACACTACCATAAAAATGATTTTTAGTGATAATTCTTTAGCGACAATAATCTAATTGCCAGCAATATATTTTTTTGAAGTGAAAATCCAGTGACAAATGAACATTAGCCATGAATACAATATTTTTAGTGACAATTAGAAGTAAATGTCCATAAAACAGCTCACCAATAATTAAAATTTCATTATTTTTTTAACTTTCCTCATTTTTATTTTCATTCACTCCTTCAATTTTATGTATGCAAGAGAAATTTCTTTTCTACTTCAAATTTATATTTCACTTGAAAGTTGGAGGTCTTCTTTAGGGTCTTTTCTTATTCTAATTGTACTCCACTGTTTATAACCAAATTATTGAGTTGTAATTAATCTACGGTTTCTTCTCGTCTTAGATTTTCTCATGACTTTTAGTTTTTTAAAATTAATTCTAAGGTTTGAATTACTCATTTAGGGGTTTCTATGTTCTATTTTTTAACTTATATCATTGCAGAACTGAATCTTTAGTTTTTGGTTGACTAGAACCTGACATGAAGTGATTCAAAATAAAAGATAGGGCAAAACAATTGTGGCTATTTTTGGTAGGGTTATCTAATTCTGATTTTTAATTAGGTAGATAAAGGCAACCATTTCAATTTTTGATTTCTATGCTCGTGAACTTAAGAGTTATTGTACTCATATTCATGAATATTGTAAACTTGCCGTTTCTAATATGAATATTTTAGCATTGTTTATTTCTCATGAACAAGGTTGTTTGAGTAGTGTGAGTTTTGTTCCTCATAAATGTTTGGTCAATGTTTGCCTTGATGTTTTAGGTATATTTCACTTCATATATCTATAAATGCATTAGAAATTTTGATTCATTATTGCTCATATTTCATTGAGATATTTTATTTGTCTAGAAATTTTTATCTAGGGATATTTGGTAGACCAGATCATTTGGGTTTGTTATCAATTATATTTGGTTATTGTTTAGTGAGTATCTTGTGTTTTATTATTGTCCTTTAGTTTTCATGTTTGTGTTCTTTTATATATCTGCTAAAAGTCTGTTGGACGTGCTTGAAGTCTTTTGTTGCTACAATCTATTTTTCAAGTAAAGAGAAAAGACTACTAGCCTTCGACTTAATCTTGAGGATTTTCATGCTTCTAGGGTTGTCACACTTGGTAAATTGCTTGATACTATAAATTATTAATTTTGCTTTTTACATTGATTTGGACTTGCCTCAACATTGTGCTTGTTCATTGAACCTAGGCATTTTTTGAATTTAGATTAGTATGCATTTTAAAAGTTTTAAACTACCACATAATTCAAGTTGAAGTTAGTTTGATTAGTAGTTCATGTGTACATCCGCTGCTAGAACTTGTTTGATGTTTATTGTATTGAGTCATTAAGTGTATTAAGTTATGTGTCCGTTCATGTTCTAGTATATATATTTATTTCTTAAATCTAGATGCAAAGCTGATTTATCAGAGCACAGAGAAGGGAACTAGTGACCCTAAATGGTTTAGTTATTAGTAAGAGAATCGAATAGTTAACTTTTTCAGTATTCGATCCTCGTGATATTTGGTTTGTCTCGTCCCTGTTTTCTTTGTTAGCCATCCTTAATCTATGACTGTGCACTTCCTTACAATTTAAAATTGACTCTATGTCAAAAAATAAATAAAAAATAGGCTTGATTATATGAGCTTCATGTTCTTGTGTCAAATTATGATCTTTTATGGATATGCTTAAACCATCCTGCTCAAAACTCACGCATCTGTAAGATGTTCAATAGTAGGCTAAAAACTAATTTACAATTTGTGTTGTATCCTATTGTATATTATGTTTTTGACGTAGAAAAAAAATTTCAATTATGACATATGTTCCATGAGAAATTTTACTAGAGAAAAACTATATTTTGTGAGACAAACTACTTTTTAATTTTGCATGTTATCAAGTTTATACTTTCCATGATGCAAAAAATAATTTATACATATTTAATAAATTTCCTAATATAAATGCATAGTCTACTTAAAAGCTAATGGGTTAATCCTAACCCTTAAAGAATACTCTTCCGCCCCCTAATAACAAAGATAAACAATTTTGAGGTTCTGATTTATCAACATAAAGTCTATGTCTAGTTCAAGTGATTATTTGAGACAATATCTTACGTGACCCATCTTATACAAAACTCTATTTTCACATGTATATTGCTTATTTTCAAGTAAAGTAAGTAATTTTTATTTATTAACCAAAGTACTTTTGTTATTTTCTTTACTTTAATCTTTTTTTAATCCCGCATAGAATGCATTAACTCCTTTAGTCATGCACGAAGTTTATAATTACTCCATATGATGACAAAATATAGTTCAAACATTCAGTAACTGCTATGTTGTAGTATTTTAAGAAGAATTTTCATGAACATACTAATTTTCAGCAACAAACATATGCTGGGATAACTGCATTACATGTTCTGTAATAAGCTAAAAAAATCATCTATGGCTGCAATATATTTGGTTAAAATATTGCACCAGAAATGAAGTAAGGAGACACATCTGATCAGTAGAAAACTGCAACCCAATTAATTATATCAAATTACATTTATATTGGGTAAGAAGTGTTATTGATAAGTTAGTAATAAATATGAACATACCTTGTAATACTCCTCCAAATGAATGTAAAGCTAATAATGATATAGAAAATGACACTGAATATCGAAGTGATTTCGAATAATATTTTAAATTTTAAAAGAGGTTATCATTTTCAATCTAAATTTTAACTTCTCTTCGCTTTTGCCCCCTCTACAGATTAGCTTTAAATGTAAAACTACTAATGATATAGAAAATATAAAGTTAATAATGATATAGAAAATGACACTCTATGTTTAACTTGATGAATGTCAGCTTGTCAATTATTTTTCTGTCCAACTTATTTATAGAGATTTTCTTCACTAATCACTTTAGAAAAAAATAGTCAATGGATTAAACAATTTGTGCATAGTAGCATGAATTCTTTAAGTTATATTTCAATTGTCTTTTGCAGAAAGTATTTTTATTGCAATAATTAGTTGTTGTGAAGAGTTGCTAGAGAACTTAACTAGTCAACTTGTGAACCAGAGTATTAAGGCTGTATTTCTTCTTCATAGAATTGATGATTATATTTTCTTCATATAGCAAGTTCAATCCTCCTGAAACATATTTATGTGCTCAAAATCAAAATGAAAAATAAAAACTAATTTCTTAAATTACATTCTTGTTTTCAACAACTGTGTCGGATTGGTTATGTCCTTTTAGCCTTTTATAGGATGACATTCTTGAAATTAGAAAATCTCAACTTGAAGATGTAGGATAAAGTTGGTGATATATATTATCTCTTTGTAAATAGTTTTGTTGATTAGTGTCAATATATATATATATATATATATATATATATATATATATATATATATATATATATATATATATATTAATAAATGAACAAGCAAAAAGACTAACACAACATCAAGCAGTTGTACTACAAATAATGATAAATTGTACCATAAACTTGGGCCCACTTTATTTTTTTGTTTGGTTGCTTAAGTCCACGTGTGTATCTAAGTTCAATGCCTCCAATTTTTCATTTTTTTGACAGTCACGTATTACCATCTTTATTTGTTTTTCTTTTACCTTTGTGAGAGACATCTGATTTTCACTGTCATAGTCCCCAAATTTCTTCAGCTTCTCGCTCTTTTCTCTACAAAAATGTAAAGTGACAGTATTGTTCATCTTCATTGAAGGCATAGAAATATCCGATGAAACTTTAACCATTCTCCATACTAGCTGTCTTTTCATTTCTTGGTTATTTTCTTTAGTAGCTATTGTCTAACTAGCTTTCTTCCATTATTTTTCAGCTATTATCATAAATCTACTAGAGAATCCCAACGATATCTAACAACTATCAGTATTTGTAATTTTATTTCTTTTATTTCGAATTTTGGTCTAATTTTGTCGATTTTTTATTCAACTGGTTTGAATTTTCATCCAATTTTGCCGATCTATTTGATTTTTGTGTTTTATTAATATTACATGCACCAAATTTAGGGTTAATTAGATGTTGTTACTTCTGGTTCTTATTCTACTTCTCATGTCTGTTACCCTATTTAATTGTTTATATTTTTATTTTTTTTTAAAGGATTGGTTATTGAAATTTAGTGTTCCTATCGCTTTATTCTTGATGTGGGTGTTTTTCAAATTTATTAATTTCTTATATGTAGGTCTTTGCATTTACTTCAAGGAGAAAGGGGAGAATTGCAAACCCATGCACATTCCACAGTATTTTCCATTTTTCTTTTCTTATTTCCACTCTAGA
Source organism: Solanum pinnatisectum (assembly GCA_035578085.1). Lineage (NCBI taxonomy): Eukaryota > Viridiplantae > Streptophyta > Magnoliopsida > Solanales > Solanaceae > Solanum > Solanum pinnatisectum. Next base: position 227,478 of record JAWPEI010000022.1, on the reverse strand, counting down.
TGTCCCCCATAAAACAATTTTCAACTTTTGGTGGATTCAAGTCTCATTTATTCATTTTCTTTCTTTCCTTTTCAAAACTTTTTCTTTCTTTAAAACTTTCCATCTATCCTTCAATTTCTCTGTTCTTTTTTATTTTTTAAATTTTTTTTATATCCAGCCCTCATGTGGTAAGCATCCCTTCGATGAATTTCCCATAATAGCCCCAACTTAGGCTTTTAGCCTCAACTTTAACAACCTCAAGTTCAAAGAGGGAAGGGTTCAAAAGAGGGTTACATTTTCAAAAAGGATAAGGCTTGTAATGTTGTTACCAATAAAAAGAATTACGCTAAAAGGGGACAACTAAGGATATATTTAGTGCAAAGGTGGGATTTTTAGGCCAAGTGGACTTCAAGAACATCAAAGAAAGCCTAAGATCTTTTTCCAACCAAACTCAATCAAGACCAACATTTCAAGACCAACTGACAAGTTCTAGGTGACAAAAGCGAACACAAGGCATTATTCAACAACTCACCACACATGGCTTGCAAATCAATTAAGAAATTTCAAAATCTTACTTTCTTTTCAAAATACAAGTAGCATTGGGCATTTTAACCGCTAACAAATCAAAAGTCACAAAAAGAGTTGTTACAAATTCATTCATAACATGCTCAACCTTTTAGAAACCTCAAAGAGGTATGCTATAATTATTCACATGCATGACAATGTTATTAGCACCAACCAAGTCAAAACCTTCACCGATGATTTTTCCCTTAAGAAAGTTGTCAACCAATCCATCATCAGGTAGCCTCATGCATCTATTCGGGAACGACTACTCAGACTTCGCCCCAATCAACGTCACTCACAAGCAATCAACGATTTACCCTTAATAAAGTCGTCACTCTCTATCCATCATTGGGCATCGTCAATTCAAATCTTATTATCAAAACAAAAACAAAGAAGCTACAAACTACAAATTAAAAACTAAAATAGACCAATCCAACACAATATCAATAGAAACATCCACAATATCAAAGTCCGACAAGGGCACACCAATCCATAACAAAGAAAGAAAAGTATGCCTTACAAGGACACAATCAGAGTATGAATAAACAATCAACAAAATGACTACAAAGGAGGCCTCCCCAACTGAAAATGAGATTGTGTCCTCACTTCGGGCCAAGTAATCATCATATTTTCGGGCACATTTTGCCTATAGGAACCTGTTCTAATAAAAAACACTCTTCCTCCTCAATTTCTAGAGCCATTTCTTGATCATCTGAATTGGTTTCGAAAGCCATTTTTAGTTCAAAACACCTACAAATGAAGCCAACATGTCAAAAGTTCTCGTGGACGCTTAAAAAGTGTATTAGGAAGTATTTAAGCTAAATAAATCATCAAAAGAAGGTTCGAGCTAAGTGAAGCGAAGCTACTATTTTAGGTTTGCCATCACTGTCTCCTCTGTGTTCACAGAGGAGTGTCGTGTTACTTGTTCTTCCCGGTACATGTTGGCTGACCTACAAGTGGTTTATAGTAGGTGTCATCATGACTCGGGAAGTTGGGTCGTAACAGAAATATACTTTAGTTGAGTTGGATATGAAACAATCCAACGCACTATCTCCTTGTGTAAGAGGCTCCATGTATAGGTTATTTTGCCTATACATCTTATTAGATTTTCAGTTTTCCCTTATCCTTGATTGCCCTAGTGTCAAGGAAGATTGCATATACTTCCACCTCTTTAGGCATTGCTTATTCTTAAGGTTTGCTATTATTAGATGTGGTATTCAAAAAGTTGTTGTTTTGATACTTATATGGTTTTCATCCTCTATAGAATATGGTTTCTGTCTTAAGCAAAAGAATAGTTGCACGTTTACTATAATCAATAGGAAATGATTGAGAAGGCAAATATCATTAAGAAGTAGTTTGATAAGAAAAAATGTTCTTAGAAAATAGTAATTCAACATATGATGAAACTTACCAAAATTTGCTATAATGCTGAAATACTTGGTAGCTGCAACAACATACTTAAAGAGTGCCAAAGAACCTGTTAGAAAATCTAACACCGATCCTGCACTCATAGTCTGCAAATTGATCAATATTTAAACAGTAAGTTTCAAGGAAGAGCTTCATGGTGGAAGGATATCGACAACCATAACACCTTATTCAAATTTCCAAAAAAATAACCTGTTCAAATACCTGAGAGAACTGCAAACACCTCCCTGGATGGTTATGAAGACCTGCTTAATTGAACTTCTTCACTCTTGGATGGGAAGATAAATATTTTCTGTAATTTTTTCTACATTCTCCTGCAATATATTGAAATTATTTAGTTAGAACACTGCGATATGAAAAAATGTTACAAACCATCCTTACTTCATAGAACAATATAAAGATAAAGATGCAGCAATATGCATGCCATAATCATGAAAATCTATAGGATCAAGAATAATAGATTAACAAAGGCGCATGAAGGCACATATGTTTCTAGAACGAGTGGTGGGACAACAAATTTCACCACCAAAAAAAGCAAATAAAATTAAACTTGTTGTTTTTCGACACAAAGAGCCATTGTTTTGATTCCTCTTAAACTAAGCCAACAATTGAATGGAGCTAACCCTACACCTTCAACATTTTGTAGGAAGTATACCTCCTTCACCAAGCTAGTTAAGTAGGAAAATTTATAAGCAAATTATCGGCAGGACACAAGACATGTTCAAAGAGAAACAAGGCATAAGATATTATTTATGTTCATTACATAGTGCATATTTAACTAAAGATTTTCAAGGATAGACTTGTCAATGAACTGATATCTTAAACTTTACTTAACTTTATCAACAACAAAAATAATTAATAAGCTTAATCGTTAAGTATAAGGTCAGTCAGGAAAAGAATTTATGTATGACAAAGTATTGCACAAATTTGTGCATGGTAGGGTCTATAGGGGACTGCATAGAGAGGACTTCTTGTACTCACCGTAATCCATATGGATGGGATCCATTCTTGACTTGCATACAACCCTAAGTAATTAAACAAAGATTGTCTGAAGGCTCATCCTCAGGCCTTAGTGAAGGCCCTTATTCACAAAAGAGAATTATGGGAGTTGCGAGACTATCGGCCTTTATATCCTTTTAATCCAATCCAAAGAAAATAGAAATCTTATTTTTATAAGAAGTGGAAGAGGAAAAGGAAGCATATCAACATTTCCTGCCTTTTGTTGAACAATTTTAGAGTTTCATTATGAGTTGAGTTAGTATTCATTGCTAGAGAAACCAATAATGGGTCTACTTAAAAACTGACATTCACTATAGTCAAGTTCCTAAAGTGATTATTTGTTAAGAAAACATAAAAAGACCATAGAAAACTAAGAATGTATAATCATAAGATAACAATAAATCAAATTTTGAAACGTATGAGAAATAGAGGAAAAATTTCTCCTCTGACAGAAAGTACACCAGTCATGAGATCACTATAACCGGATATGAACTTAGTAGTTGCATGCACTACAAAATCTACAAAACCACAGACAAGTAAGCTTTCATTCCATGTATGTTATTGGTGAGTATTCCATTTAGCGGAACAAAAAGTATTTGTAAAATATCTACTCTGAGCTCCAAGGGATGGGATAGTACTCTGGAGATAATGCTGTTATCTACTAGTACAAGATCCGCATGTGCATAAGCCATCTGGACAATTTTCTAAATCAGAACAGACAACAATATAAGACAAAAAATAATTATCTTTTGAAGATCTATATATTACTATCTATCAGCAACAGTAAAAGTTGAAAATTATACGTGTATAAGCTACATACGCCACTATTAATCACCCATACGAATATCACAAATTTCTTTATAAGGGTTGGTTGTACTTTCCAGCCAAACATGCTTAGCCCATGGTTTAATCACAAAAGCAACCTCATCTAAGTTAGTGGTATCCACTCGCCTGTACAAATAAGTTGACAATCAAGATTCTAATAACCTAATTGAAAACAAAGTTACATCGACAATTAAGATTTTAATCACTATTTCCTCCGTGTGGGCGGGGGAGTGTTGTGTTACTTGACATTCTAGGTATAAGTTGGCGTACCTACTGGTGGGTTATAGTAGTTGCCATCATGACTGGGGAAGTTGGGTCCTGACACAAATATTCTTTAGTTAAGTTGGATATGAACTAGTCCAACACACTATCCCCTCGTCTTTCTATTAGTTTTAGAGTAAGAGGCTCCAGGTCTAGGTTATTTTGCCTATGCTTCTTATTGGTAGTTTAGTTTTCCTCTATTCTTGATTGCGCTAGTGTCAAGGAGGATTGCCTATGCTTCCATCTCTTTATGTTGCTCATTCTTACGGTTTGCTATTAGATGTGGTATTCACAAAAGAACAACGAATCACACATTATTTATGTTAAATACACTTTACATAACTGACTAAAGATTTTCAGATATATACTTGTAAATGAACTAATTTCTTAAACTTTACTTTAACTTTATCAACAACAAAAAGGAGAATTCTTAAACTTCATGGTCAATTATATTTCAATTAGAAAATGTAATTAGCATAATCGTCAGATTACCTGGAAAGGAAACTACGCCAATTTTAGTAGATTTGCCAACTGTTGCAGAACCTGATGACTAGCAACCCTTCTTTTCAGTGAATCATACCCAAGAAGATGGAGAACAACAGGAAATAAATGCATACTATTCTTAGAAGAATTTTAACTTATGACTCTAATTATCTACCCACGGTGTTTACCACCTTTTCGTTGCTGATGTCCCCGATATATACTTAAGCAAACTTGGTACAGTTGATGCAGCAACCATCCCAAATGCATCTAAACACTACTTAACAACGTCATCCATCTTCTTAACCAACCTATCAATGGTCGAGAACAATTTAGCATTGCAAAAAAATAGTGGCAGCCACCTCTCCCCATTCATACAAAGTAGAGCCACAAAAGAAAAGTGCCTTTCCCTTCAAAACTTCAATACCCTGCTCAATTAGAGTCAACAGATTCAGAACAAGATTTTTGTTTTCGATTAAGGCAAGAAGGTACCTTCCAACACTTGGAAGTGTATCACTTTCAAGGAGGGACATGTTCAGAATGTTTAAGTAGATCTATTGCTCTCGTAGATTACGCTTGACCAAGCTTGAAACCATATCCTTGAATGAAAGTATTTCCATGATTTGTTGAATAAGGGTTAAAAAATGAACCAGACGAGCCAAGCAAGACCCTACTGTTAGCCTTAGGATCTCCTGCTTTCTAGGAGCCCTAAATATGTAGCAGAGGATAGTAATAATATCTTGGCTGGTGAAACAAGCAAACCAGTGCCCTCATTGACTGAAGATATTTTCAATAGTCCTTAGAGCATAAAGTTGAGTAATATCCTCCTCTCCGTTTCGTAAAAGCAATGAAACCAATGAAATTATTGGACTTGGAACCTACAACATTAACATTTTCAGAAAGGAATGTGAAGACCAGTACCCTCCTTACACTGGTGGTTGAATTGTGTTTCTGACAGTGTCTATGCTTTTAAGTGATTGATCATAGAACACTTAATACTTAAAACCTAATTGCAATATAGCTTAGTAATTTATTGCGTAGAAGAATTTTAACAAATATAACACTCTCTCCGTTTCAATTTGTTTGTCCTACTTTCCTTTTTTGTCTGTTTCAAGTACAATGTGACTTCTCTTTTTTGGCAACCCTTAAATTTCATCTTTCCACATGACATGCTTAAGACCACGAGATTTAAGAGCACTTGGTACATTCTACATATCTTTAGTTTAAGTTTACAAGATTCAAAAGTCTTCTTTACTTTCTTAAAATCCATGCCAAGTCAAAACAAGACAAAAATTAATATGGAGGGAGTAATGAACTTGAAAATCTGCACCAATAAGAAGTTACAGCAACAAAGATACTTGCTAACAGGATGAGGGTCGGCTGTCCTTAGATGGAGATTCCATTGGTTTATTATCCCGAGCATGCTCATTTTGAGTAGCTATATAAAATAGTAATTCGCCCAAAGCAGCCACGAAAAACCTTCTCACTTTCTCTTGCCTGTCTCTCAGTTCATTAGTTTGTGCACCTAATATTCTAGAATTTGCCAGCTCATCCCCAAAAAAATTAAAGTGACGAATAAACAAGACAATAAGTGAAGCAAGTTGAGCATGCAACAGAGAAACCTTGGAGTGATGAAGCATTTTGAGTAGAACCAATACAATAGACCCATTGGTCAAGACATTGGTTGCATCAGCATTGCTGCTCAAAATCTCAAGGTATTTGATCACATTTTGATTCTCCCTTAAGGGAGTATTCCCAAATTCTAGTATTCTAATTATTCCTTTGACATTTTGACAAAATCAGACAGTTAAGGTGCATCAAATGAAACTGAAGGACAATACTGATGATTCTACTATTCTAATTACACCTTTGACATTTTGAAAAAAATCAGATAGTTGAGGTGCATCAAATGAAACTGAAGGAATTGCATCTGAACCTTTATTGGATTTTCTACTAGGCATTAAAGGTCTAACTAAGAGATCAGATGGGTTCTAAATAATATCTGAAAGGCTCGTAGATGGTTTTGAGATATCAGAGAAATCATATTTTTATAAGAACTAGAAGAGGAAAAGGAAGCATGATTGAATTTGTTGTATGTCACATTAGGGAAAAAAGAGGCGAGAGAGAGCTGAACTACCTGGGAAGATGGTGTCTTTTATATATCACTCAATTTTCTTGCCAATCCAAAATTACACAGCTGCCAGGAAACAAATAGAAGTTTAACGTCATATAACTAGTCAAAAGCACTCATCATGATGTGGAAAAGTCACAACATAAAGATCACCATACCTTCGTGATTCCATTTTCATCCAACATGATGTTTGATAGCTTTAAGTTAGAGTAAATTATTCCCTTTGAATGCAAGTATCTGGTATAGTAGACAAAACACCAAAAAAGTAATTCATGCCAAAAACAACAAGTGTTACAAAAGAACAGTGAAGGCAAAAGTTACTAACTTACAGAAGAGCTCTAACAAGGCCACTAGCGCGTTCATGTATTGAATATTCAGGAAGCTTACCATCCTTCAACCATATATTAAATGATGTTAAAAATCTCCCAGGTGTAGTTTAAACTAAAATACAAGTAAGATGATGCAGATGCAAGTTGTGACATTACCAACTACAGTAAATTTATTGAGGTCATTTTGACTACTCTTTAAATATAAAACAAAAAAGAAACCTATTTCTTTCACATCATTTTGTTGGCACAAGAGAAAAGTTACTTTTATTTGTGAGACTACAAACAATCATCTCTATTAAAGTGTTCAATCGCACATGACACTGATGTCCTTAGTGCCTGTTTGGGAAATCCCAATGTAGGCATGCAACAAATTTACCCTGAAACCTCAATATCCCACCGTAAGCCATATGGATGGGATCCATTCTTGACTTGCATACAACCCTAAGTAAGTAAAGAAAGATTGTCCGAAGGCTCATCCTCGGGCCTTAGTGAAAGCCCTTCTTCAAAGAAGAGAATTATGGGAGTTGTGAGACTATCTGCCTTTATATCCTTTTAATCCAGTCCAAAGAAAATAGAAATCTTATTTTTATAAAGAGTGGAAGAGGAAAAGGAAGCAGGATATCAGCACTTCCTACATATCGTTGAACAATTCTACAATTTCACTATGAGTTGGGTTAGTAATTCATTGCTGAGAAACCAATAATGGGTCTACGTACAAACTCACGTTCAATATAGTTAAGATCCTAATGTAATTATTGGTTTAGGAAAAAAAAAAGACCATAGAAAACTAAGAATATACAGTCATAAGATAACAATATATCAAATTTTGAAATGTCTGCAAAATAGAGGAAAAACCTTTCTCCTCTGACAGAAAGTACACCAGCCATGAGATCACTATAACCAGATATGAACTTAGTAGCTGAATGCACCACTATATCTAAAAAACCATGGACAAGTAAGCTAACATTCAATGCATGTTATTTACCTACTTCGAGATCCAAAGGATGGGAAAATTTCTGGAGATATTGTTGTTATCTACTAGCACAAGAGCCCCATGTGCATGAGCCATCTTAGCAATTTTCTGTGATAAATCAAAAGAGACAGTTGTATGAGACAAGAATCATTATCTTTTGAAGATCTATATATGAGCATCAATAAAAGCTGAAAATTATACGTGCATACTCTACATATGCCACTGTGAATCACCTACATGAATATCACAAATATGTTTATAAGGGTTGGTTGGACTTTCCAGCCAAACAAGCTTTGTCCATGGTTTAGTCACAAAAGCAACCTCATCTAAGTTAGTGGTATCCACTCGCATGTACAAATATCTAAGTTAGTGGTATACACTCACCTGTACAAATATCTAAGTTAGTGGTATCCACTTGCCTATACAAATAAGATAACAATCAAGATTCTAATAACCTAATTGAAAACATAGTCATCACTGTCTCCTCTACGTTTGTAAAAGAGTGTCGTGTTAATTGTCATTTTGTGTATGGGATAGATTACCTATAGACGTGTACTGTAGGTGTCATCGTGACTCGGGACGTCGGGTCGTGATACAAATATACTTTAGTTGAGTTGGATATGAAATAGTCCAACAAACTATCTGTAATGACCCTCCTTGTCACTTTTATGGTTTACCTTTTTTATTTCGTTTAGAGTGTTCTTGTAAAACTCCAAGTCATTTATGACTTGTTGAGACTGACAGTTTGGTCACCTGGTGGTTCGTTTAGTTATTGCGTGAGTTTTAGTGTTTTTGGAGCTTATGAAACTTGAACAATCACTTTCGATCAAAAGTTCAAGAAGATGACATCTGAATCCAATTCTGACATTTCCATCGGCTCTGGAAGGGTCATCTGTAGCAACCCAAAAATTAGTAGACTAAACTAGAGCCAAAAGCTAGGGTTCTAGAGTGTGAGGTTTGGAATTTGAGTCATAGATGAGACTTTACATTCTTGGAATGAGGGGTTTAATGGTTGAATGTCAAGGCACGTCTTAGACCCCATAGTTTAGAAGACTATCTATGGATTGGTATAGGGTTGCAAGGGCTTAAGCTTGAAAGGAAAAGTGGAGGAAAAACCTTGAAGTTGCCTTGAGCCACTTGGTGATGGGCAGTACCATCGCCCAAGTGACTTGGTGATTAGCCAAAGGGGCCATGATTGCCTAGTGGGCAGCTTCCCTATGACCTAGCTACTGGTTCATAGGGAGAGCTAGGCCGGGGCTCGCAAACCCACTTGGTGCATCGCCAAGCTGCCTCCTCTATCGTCTAGTGAGCTCCCAATTTATGGAGCTAATGGTTCATTGGGCGAGCCAAGGGCCCACTTGGCGAGTCGCCTAGTGCCCTTGGCGAGCCAAGAGGGACAAATGGGCGAGGTAAGTCGTGAATGTTAGCAAATTTTAAGTTAAAATGTTTAGGGTCCTTAGTTCTTTACCAAAGTTGACCCTACATTATTCTATTTCTTTCCTAGCAACTATATAAGATTATTAGACCTAAGTTTACCTCAATTAAGTCATTCTCCCTAGATTCAAGAGAAAACCCAACTTCATCCTCTCCATAGAATATTTCTCTCTCTAGAAAACCCTCAATTGAAGAAGGAGATAGAGCTTGAAGCTTGGGTCAAGAACAAAGTCTATTGTTGAGAGCTTGTGCTAGGGCTTTGATTAAAGGTATGTTCATATTTTCATCTATGGGTTCTTCCACCCATAGAGTCCCCTAGAATTTCCCCTAATTTGTGAAGAAGAACCCCAATCAAGCTAAGGTTACTTCCAATGTATGGGTTTTAGGTGGGTATGAATCCAAAGGGTTAGATACTACTCATATATGATTAATTTAGTTATTCATGATATTATGAAGATTTTATGTGAATTCCTTGGTTAACCCTAATTTTCAAAGTATGTGGGTTTATGCTTTTGGATGAGAAATTGATGATTCTTGCTAGATTCTCTTGGGTTGTTATTATGTATAGAACTTATCCAAGAATGGAAATATGAAATCATGAATTGAACTAGCCTTATGCATGTATGATAGAGCATGAATTGTAGTGATTAGAATTGGGACTTCTTGATGAATTATACTTAGAATTGCCTATGACTAAGGCTTAGGGCAAATGTGCTTTGTGATCTAGACTAGTATGATGATTGTGGAGTAAAGCTTGAATGTAGGGCTTGAAGCCACGATGTTGATCAATAGGGCTTAAAGGGTAAGTTTAATATGATGAACTAGCTTGCATAGAATTGATACATAATAGAGAGTTATGGTGGAATGCTTTCACCCACATGACCTACCTAGAACTATATGAATGCTTGTATGTAGAATGTGAAGGGTTAATCATCTAAAAATGAATCATTCTTGTTAGAATAGAATAGCTTGAGGTTGAAGTCCTATGATTCCTTCATGGATAGTTGAATTATGTAGCTTGGGATAGTAAATCTCATGGTAGCTTGGGATTGAGGAATTAAGCTCTCCTAAGGTTAGCTTGAACTAGCATTGGTAGGATGCTTTCATGGTAGCTTGCATTAGTATAGGCATGGTAGAATAGGATTGAGGATCTATACTCTCCTATGGGTAGCTTGAACTAGCATTGTTAGAATGCCTTCATGGTAGCTTGACTTGGTTTGGAGAAGACGATTTCATGGTAGCTTAGGATTGAGACACCACACTCTCCTAAGGATAGCTTAGGGTTGAGGGTTCATACTCCCCTAAGGGTAGCTTGCATCCTATTGAATGTTGCATGGTAGCTAGGTTGGTATACTTGTATCCTTCCTAGCATAGCTTGGATTGCATGGTAAGGTGTTTTCCATGGTAGTTAGGTCTAGCCTAGTATGTGCTATTCTTTGATAGTCCAGAATGATAAATAGTAAGCATTGAGTAAGCTAGCCTAAAGTAGTACTTAGTGTGAGTGGTAGTATGGGATTCCACTCATACATGGCACAAGTATAACTTGAAGCTACTTATGAAGTGTCCTCTTATGTGATGTATGCCTAGCTTGGATTTTTGCTATAGTTGCCTTCCATGATATGATTGACTTAAGTTGATAGTTCTTTGTCAATATGTAGTAGGTCTATAGTGACACCTAGAAATGGTAAATATGAATAGGGTGACTTCAAGATATGCTTAGTGTGTGTTGTATTATGGGATGCCACACATGCATTGCACAAGTGTGCCTTGAGGTTACTTAGGAGTATAAGTGCTCTTATGACATGAAAACCTAGGTCTTGACTATGAAGGTGGACTATGCCCAAGAATGACCAAAGAGAGGTACTTAGCTTGGATAGTAGTATGGACTGCTATCTTTGTCTTGCACAAGTATCTTGGAGGTGGCTTGTGAAGTAGTTCACTTGTGAAAGATTATGGTTGAAGGATGTAATTATGAAGGTTAAGTTAAGGCTATGCTATAAGAATGTTTTAGCTCTTATGTTCATATACATTGTATTATTGTTGACTTGTGATGTTATGATACTTTAATGGAGTTTATGTTATTATCTCTTATGATTATGTCTTATGTTGACTAACCATTTTGAGATGTTTTATGTTGGTATGTTAGCTTTCATACTTGGTACATTTTGTACTAAAGCATATTGCCTACATTCTAATCAAATGTAGGGTGTTGGAGATTGAGTTGCTTTGGAGGATAGGTTTCTAAGGCGTTTGAAGACTTGAAGAGTTGGTGAGTCCTCATAGCTTCGTAAACAAACCCACTATGTTCCTTTTATGTCTTTTCTTATGTTTTAGACTTTATATCGGCTGCGTCCCAAGACTTTTATTCATGTTATTCATAGATAGTTTGAGACAAAGACTTAGTAAAGACTTCCGCTTTTATGAAATGTTTTCGATTGAATGTTTTAAAGAAAGTTTCAAATTTTCCCTACTGTTCTATGATCTCATGTTATGATGACGCTAAGGGCTTGTATTATAACCCTTCGGGGTCGAGTACGCCGTGTTACATCTAGGGGATACCCCTAGGTCGTGACATCATCTTAGGCTAGTAGCATGGTCGGCATGACTCCTAAGGTTTTCAGTGTGAGTTGGTCCGATTAGGCATTTTAACTTTAAAGTTTAAGCCTAAGTTTGACTTTATTCAACATTTTGAGCAAACGCGTTGGATGAGAATTTTGTCAGTGCGGTTAGCTCTGGATTGTCGAGTTTGGTCTAGATTGACCCTTCGTTCATGATCTGAGGAATCTAAACTTTTTTCGAGCCCCTTTGTGGTTTTTGACTTAAAATGGCAGTTGGGTGTGGGACCCACTTTTAGTTGAGATGACCTCGTATGGAAATTTCAACTCCAAAATTGACCCATCTCTATTTGTTGTGATTTTGGTGTCTAAATAACCGTACTAACATTGTTATGCTATATTTGATAGTGTGACAATGTTCAAAGGCCATTCGAAAAGCAAAAGCTCCGGTGACGTGATTTGTAGTGCGCACGTTCGACCTTAATGTAGGCTATGACTTTTTTTTTATTAGATTGAGCATAATTGTGTAAAAGCATGCTAATTGGAGTGAATTGGGGGTGGCTACCAGTTTCTTACTTTACTTTGATTAGATACCTTGTGTTAGAATTGATTGGCCATATTTCGGGTGTAGTACCATGTTAGCCAGTTTAGTAGAGTTGAGTGCTTATGTGCTAAATGTTGTTGTATGCTTGTATGCTATGTGTTGTATGCTTTGTTTATCCTTAACTGTGAGCATGATGTCCTTAGTCTAGGTTAGGCTAGTGTTGCCTTAGACTTATGACCCGTGGGGGCTAGATAGGCTTGACTTTCTACAACGTCGTTTGGATGACTTAGATCCTTGTAGACTGGAGCAACAAACTTGAGTCTGATAGGTGAAGCCTTAGATAGGTGCTATCGTTGCTTGTTGCACTTTTGTATCTTCTCCCCTTACTTCTGCAGTTTCGACACGTTCTCAAAGGTTCGGTGCATCACTAAAGGCGTTGGATTGAGATAGTATAGGCTTGGAGCCTTTTCTGTGATTTCTTGGAGTGGACGGTGCCACAATGGCTATTGATAGATTGAATCCTATTTGAGATACCATCACCCCTAGGGTTGTTCTTTCTTATTGGGCAGGGAGCGTATCGCTGGCTGGGTGGACTCGGTGATTTCGGTGATCGCCCTCGAGCATCTCTTTCTAGCTGGGCTGGGAGTGTGCTGCTGGTTGGGTGTCCTCGGGTCGCACTTTCTAGTTGGGCTGGGAGTGGATTGTCTGGTTAGGTGCCCTTGGGGTCACTCTTTCTAGCTGGGCTGGGAGTGCACTTGGTACATTCTGCATATCATTAATTATAGGACTTGGAACCTACAAGATTAACATTTTCAAAAAAGAATGTTAAGACCAGTACCCTCCTTACACTGGTGCTTGAATTGTGTTTCTGACAGTGCCTATGCTTTTAAGTGATTGATCATAGAACACTTAATACTTAAAACCTAATTGCAATATAGCTTAGTAATTTATTGCGTAGAGGAATTTTAACAATTATAACACTCCCTCCGTTTCAATTTGTTTGTCCCACTTTCCTCTTTTGTCTGTTTCAAGTACAGTGTGACTTCTCTTTTTTGGCAACTCTTAAATTTCATCTTTCCACATGACATGTTTAAGACCACGAGTTTTAAGAACACTTGGTACATTCTACATATCTTTAGTTTAAGTTCATAAGATTCAAAAGTCTTCTTTACTTTCTTAAAATCCATGCCAAGTCAAAACAAGACAAAAATTAATATGGAGGGACTAATGAACTTGAAAATCTGCACCAATAAGAAGTTACAGCAACAAAGATACCTGCTAACATGATGAGGGTCGGCTGTCCTTAGATAAAGATTCCATTGGTTTATTATCCTGAGCATGCTCATTTTGAGAAGATATATAAAATAGTGACTCGCCCGAAGCAGCCATGGAAAACCTTCTCACTTTCTCTTGCATGTCTCTCAGACCATTAGTTAGTGCACCTAATATTCCAGAATTTGCCAACTCATCCCCAAAAAAAGTAAAGTGACGAATCAACAAGACATTAAGTGAAGCAAGTTTAGCATGCAACAGAGAAACCTTGGAGTGATGAAGCATTTTGAGTAGAACCAATACAATAGACCCATTGGTCAAGGCGTTGGCTGCATCAGCATTGCTGCTCAAAATCTCAAGGTATTTGATCACATTTTGCTTCTCCCTTGAGGGAGTATTCCCCGATTCTACTATTCTAATTGCACCTTTGACATTTTGAAAAAATCAGACAGTTGAGGTGCATCAAATGAAACTGAAGGAATTGCATCTGAACCTTTATCTGATTTTCTGCTAGGGATTACAGGTTTGACTGACAGAGCAGATGGCTGCCAAATAATATCTGAAAGGTTCGTAGACGGTTTTGAGATATCAGAGAAATCATATTTTTATAAGAACTAGAAGAGGAAAAGGAAGTATGATTGAGTTTTCTGTATGTCGCATTAGGGAAAAAAGGAGGCGAGAGAGAGCTGAACTACCTGGGAGGAAGGTGTCTTTTATATATCACTCAATTTTCTTGCGAATCCAAAATCACACAGCTGCCAGGAAACAAATAGAACTTTAACGTCATATAACTGGTCAAAAGCACTCATCAGTGTAAAAGTCACAACATAAAGATCACCTTACCTTCGTGATTCCATTTTCATCCAACATGATGTTTGATCGCTTTAAGTCACAGTAAATTATTCCCTTTGAATGCAAGTATCTGGTATAGTAGACAGAACACCAAAAAAGTAATTCATACAAAACAAAACAAGTGTTACAAAAGAACAATGAAGGCTAAAGTTACTAACTTTCAGAAGAGCTCTAACAAGGCCACAAGCACGTTCATGTATTGAATATTCAGGAAGCTTACCATCCTTCAACCAGAGATTAAATGATGTTAAAAATCTCCCATGTGTGGTTTAACTAAAATACAGGTAAGATGATGCAAATGAAAGTTGTGACATTACCAACTACAGTAAACTGAGGTCATTTTGACTACTCTTTAAATATACATAAAAAAAGAAACCTATTCCTTTCACATCATTTTGCTGGCACAAGAGACAAGTTACCTTTATTTGTGAGACTACAAACAATCATCTCTATTAAAATGTTCAATCGCACATGACACTGATGTCCTTAGTGCTTGTTTGGGAAATCCCAATGTAGGCATGCAACAAATTTACCCTGAAACCTCAATATCCCACCGTAAGCCATATGGATGGGATCCATTCTTCACTTGCATACAAGTAAGTAAAGAAAGATTGTCCGAAGGCTCATCCTCGGGCCTTAGTGAAAGCCCTTCTTCAAAGAAGAGAATTATGGGAGTTGTGAGACTATTGGCCTTTAAATTCTTTTAATCCAGTCCAAAGAAAATAGAAATCTTATTTTTATAAAGAGTGGAAGAGGAAAAGGAAGCAGGATATTCATACTTCCTACATTTTGTTGAACAATTCTACAGTTTCAGTATGAGTTGGGTTAGTAATTCATTGCTAGAGAAACCAGTAATGCGTCTACTTACAAACTCACGTTCACTATATTTAAGATCCTAATGTGATTATTGGTTTAGGAAACCAAAAAAGACCATAGAAAACTAAGAATATACAATCATAAGATAATAATAAATCAAATTTTGAAACATATGAGAAATATTGGAAAAACCTTTCTCCTCTGAAAAAAGGAACACCAGTCATGAGATCACTATAACTGGATATGAACTTAGTAGCTGAATGCACCACAATATCTACAAAACCATGGACAAGTAAGCTAACATTCAATGCATGTTATTGACCTGCTTCGAGCTCCAAATGATGGGACAATTTATGGATATATTGTTGTTATCTACTAGCACAAGTGCCCCATGTGCATGAGTCATCTTAGCAATTTTCTGTGATAAATCAAAAGAGACAACAATATGAGACAAAAATCATTATCTTTTGAAGATCTATATATGAGTAACAATAAAATCTGAAAATTGTACGTGCATAATGTACATATGCCACTGTGAATCACCCACATGAATATCACAAATTTGTTTATAAGGGTTGGTTGGACTTTACAGCCAAACAAGCTTTGTCCATGGTTTAATCACAAAAGCAACCTTATCTAAGTTAGTGGTATCCACCCACCTGTACAAATATGATGGCAATCAAGATTCTAATAACCTAATTAAAAACACAGTCATCACTTCCTCCTTTGCAAACGCAGAGGAGTGTCGCGTAAATTGTCATTCTGTGTATGGGTTGGCTTACCTATAGGCGGGACAGTAGGTGTCATCGTGACTCGGGATGTTAGGTCGTGACACAAATATACTTTAGTTGAGTTGGATATGAAATAGTCCAACACACTATCTGTAATGACCCTCCTTGTCATTTCTGTGGTTTGCCTTTTTTGTGTCGTTTAGGGCACCTTCCTTTCAAATTTTTGAGGAGACCTAATGCAAAATGTAGCAAGTACAATCAACAAGGTCATGAAGCTATAATTTGTAAAGCCAAAATTCAGCAGCCTAAAGTTGAAGCTCAAGTTGTTGATCGAGAAGAAGAAGATCATCTCTTTGTTGCAACTTGTTTCACAAGCCTAGATTCAAGTGAAAGTTGGTTAATTGATAGTGGTTACTCTAACCACATGACTAATGTCTAGTAAGATGTTTTTCAAAGAGTTGTGGAACACTAAGACAAAAAAGTTAGAATTGGAAAGGCAAGGGCGCCATAGCCATTACAGTGGCTCTAGAACTAAGTTTATCCTAAATGTTTTGTATGTTCTAGACCTTAATCGAAACCTTCTCCGTGTTGGTCAATTAATGGAGACTGGATTCGATCTATTCTTCAAAAACAAAACTTGTGTGATAGAAGATCCATCCGACGATGAGATGTTCAAGGTCAAAATGGAGGGGAGGTATTTCCCTCTAAATCCTTTAGAAGAAGAGCAGACAACTTTTCTTATGTCAGGAAACTCTACAGAAGTTTTGTATAAAAGAATGGGTCATTTTCATCGTCAAGGTATGATGTTCTTTCAAAGAAAGGAACTTGTGAATGGTACCAAGATTGCAAAATCGGTGGAAAAATTGCCAAGCTTGTTTACTTAGAAACCTTTCCCAAAAGAACTTGGAGAGTATAAAAAAAGCTTCAGCTCATTCATACAGACCTGTGTGGACCTCACAGAACACCATCTTTAAATGGTAGTCTTTACTACATTGTATTTATTGATTATATAACACGACTGACCCAGATTTTTTCTTAAAATTCAAGTTAGAGGTAGCTGATGTGTTTTGGAATTTTAAGGCAAAGATGGAATATCAAAGTGGTTGCAAAATTCAGACTTTAGGTCTGATAATGGGAAGGAGTACACTTCAAATCAGTTCAAATTACTTTGTGACAAAGCTGGGATAGAACATCAGCTAACAGTCCCTTATACTCCACAACAAAATGGAATTAGTGATCAGAAAAATAGAACTATAATGGAGATGACTAGTGCATGCTACATAAGAAACATCTACTAAAAAGGTTCTTGGCGGAGGTTGCCAGCACTGTTGCTTTTTTGCAAAACAAACTTCCTTCTAGATCTGTAAAGGATAAAACACCATTTGAAGCATGGTATGGTCATAAAACCTCATTGCAATTTCTCACAATTTTCGGCTGCTTGTGTTTCTCTTATACCATAGTCCATAGGTTAAAAGAGATAAGCTTGATAAGAATGCAGTTCCTGGAATCGTTATAGGCTAAAATGTTTTCTCCAAAGCATATAAGGACTATGAACCTCAAATGGAGAAAATTGTAGTAAATAGAGATGTCCACTTCATTGAGGACCAACAGTGGACTTGGGAGAAGCTTGAAAACAATCCACCAGTTGACAGTCTATTAGATCCAAAAGATCTAGTTGATGATCCTCCTAGTAGAGGGACGCGGTTGATCTCTAATGTCTATCGGAGATGTAATACTGCAATTTGTGAGCCCACAAGCTATGAGGAAGTAGAAGGGGATGACAAATGGGTGGCAACAATGAAGGAGGAGATGATGATGATCGGAAAAAATCAAATCTGGGTGCTTGTTGAGAAATCTCTAGACAGAAAGATCATTGGTGTAAAATGGGTCTTCAGGACAAAGATAAATGCTAATGGCTTCATTAACAAACACAAAACAAGGATTGTAGTGAAAGGTTAGACTCAGATCTTTGAAGTAGATTACTTAGAACTTTCACACAGTTTCTCGACTTGACACAATCAGATTGCTACTAGTCATTGCAACGGAAAAAGGTTGGAAAGTTTATCAACTTGATGTTAAGTTGGCCTTTCTCAATGGTCTTCTCCATGAGGAGATTTATGTTGAGCAACCGGATGGTTTTGTTGTCAAAGGGCAAGAAAATAAGGTTTGTTTGCTAAAGAAATCACTCTATGGTTTAAAGCTCCAAGAGCTTGGTATAGCAAGATTGATGATCATTTGCTAAGTTTAGGCTACAAGAAGAGCCTATCTGAGTCTACACTTTATGTTAAGTGTTCAGGTGCAGACATACTTATTATTTCTTTGTATGTTGACTATCTCTTTTTCACAGGAAGTAAGGCTTTCCTAATTGAGGACTTCAAGTTGGAAATTATGAAGGTCTTTGAAATGACAAACCTTGGACTGATGGTGAACTTTCTTGGAGTGGAGATCAAACAAAATGAAGACAATATGTTCATTTGCCAGAGAAAATATGCTCAAGAAATCCTAAAGAAGTTTCATATGGAAGACTGCAAAGTTATGAGTACTCCAATGAACCAAAAGTAAAAGTTTTCCAAAGATGATGGAATAGAAAAGGTGGATGAGGCATATTATAGAAGTCTTATTGGCTGCTTGATGTATTTGATTGCAACTAGGCCTTATATTCTATATGCAATGAGTTTTTGTCTCGATTCATGCATTGTGCAAGTAATTCACACTTTAGAGAAGCTAAAGGAATTGTCAGATACATCAAGGGAACTATCAACTATGGTGGTAAGTTTCACAAAAGTCAGAAGTTTAGACTTAACGGATTCTTCGATAGTGATTGGGGTGGTGAACCTGATATGAAGAGTACTTCATGTTTTTGTTTCATCCTTGAGTTAGGAGCTTTCTCTTGGTATCCAAGAATAAAGATATTACTACAATCAACAGCCAGGGTAGATTATTGCTGCAACAGCAGCAGCTGTAAATCAAACACTATGGTTGAGAAAAATTATGTGTGATATGAATACGGAGCAAAAAGAAGGGACTGAGGTTTTATTGATAACCAAGATGCAATTTCTATTGCTAATAATCAAATTTTTCATGAAAAAACAATGCATTTCAATATTTAGTTGTTTTTCTTAAGAGTCGTGTAGAAACATGGGGATGTGAAACTTCTTTACTACAAGAGTGATGAGCAGGTTGCCCCCTTTCCCAATTCCAGACTTCTCAGATCCAGATAAAACAACATAATTATTAATGGGGTGGGGTTGCTGGAGCATTGAGTCAATACCTTGCTTATTGTTGGCATCCTTGCTTTGCTTGCTATGAAATACTTTATGGGCAACACTGGGAATGAGGACAACAACACTACCATGGGGTTGAGGGGTGGGAAGCATGAAGTCAATACCTTGCTTATTGTTGGCATCCTTGCTTTGATTGTCCTGATAACCTTTAGGGTAAACACTGGGGGTGGGGACTATAAACACTACCATGTGGTTGAGGGGTGGGGATCATTGAGTCAATACTTTTTTGTTGTTCCTTACTGGTTTGATTTTGATGTGGTACTGGTTTATAAACCTGATTTTGTTGGGTTTTTTGGTGATTCCTCTTATTATTTTGAGGAAAGCCTATAAAGTTCTTTTTCTTTTGTGTCTGCCATTGGTCTTCTTGCATTTTTTGTTGATCATGGTAAGTTCTTGATGGTTGTTCTTTGGTACCTGAAACACTTGCAAAAATATTATTTTTAACAGGTTGAGAATTAATTGGTAGAGTAGTTACCTAAGTGTCATTTCATTATGTTGTTTTGGTTTTGTTCTTTTTTGCTGCTTCAGCCTCCTTTCATCTTCTATATTCATCATCTCTCCTCTTGACTTTACATGTATGAACTTTACGGCCTTGGTGTTTGCAGTAATCACTATCTTGACGTGTTGAAGCCTGTGGAAAAATAGATGTGCATGCAAATATGGTGGAAACAAATCTAATATGCCTAGAGTGATATACTTGGTTCATAAAGACATCAACAACCTCTTTCTCATCAACTTTCCTTACATCAGATGGCCATCCAAGTGGCCTGAATTGATACAATTTGCAGGAAATTACTTCCATGATATCAAAATTACAAAGGTAAGTTGATTTAAGCCAGGAAAGATAAGCGCTGGTGGTATTGTTAGACTTGCCCAAGGTGATTTAATCTATGCTTATGCTACTCCACTAGGCTATGGTACCAGTAACCACGCATGGATTGAAGCTGCTCACTGGGGTATATATTGGTGTCTAAATAATGGTTTTAACCAGGTGATTTTGGAAGTAGACTCCAAGTTAGTGGTTCACTGGATAAAACAACAAGCTGCTCTACCTTGGAATTTGCAGCATGTGATCAATTCCAATCATTTTCCTGTAATCACTCCTTTAGAGAGGCTAACTTTATTGCTGATGTTTTACTTAAAACTATACATAACAGTGAAGTCCCTCAACATTACTTCCATGTCCACCAGCTACCAAAAGAAGCTATAGGATACTACATGTTGGATAAGAGTGAGATGCCAAATTTTAGTAGAAGAAAGATGAAGAAGATCAGAGAACCACCTTGATCCGACAGCTTTCTATATGGTTCATGTGAAGATGCCCTTTTGTTTTTTTTCTTGTTTTTTCTTCATACTTTGTAAGGGGAGAGTCTCCCTCATTTATCGCTTTCCTAGATTACTTGTATTGAATAGAGTCCTCTCTTCTAGGTGCATAGTTGATCTAGGTTTCTTTTCTAGTATTGGGGATGAGTTGGTCGTCCTTAGTAGGATAGCCGACTTATGAACCACCATAGGATCGGAGGTAAGGTTTATGTCCCCTCCTTGTATTTCCCTTGTTTTTGTTTTATTAATGATAAGGCCTGGGGGTGTTGCTCAACCCATGACCCATCTCAAGGGTCACTAAAAAAAACTTTAAGTCATAAACCCTAAACCTTTGGGCCTAACCCTAAATTCTAATCTCTAAACCTTAAACCTTAGGGCCTAAATCGTAAACCCTAAACTCTAATTCCTAAACCGTAAACCTTAGGACCTAAATGCTTAACCTCTTAGGGCCTAAATCCTAAACCTTAAACCTTAGGGCCTACATCCTAAACCCTAAACCTTAGGGCGTAAACCCTAAAACATAAACCATAAATCTAAAACCCTAAGTCTCAGAGCCTAAACCCTAAGCCTTAAGCCCTAAACCTAAATCGTAGGACCTAAAACTTATAAATCCTAAAGCATAAACCATAAACTCTAAATCTTAGGGCCTAAACTCTAAAACCTAAATTATAAACCATAAACCATAAATCATAAATCTTAGGATCTAAACCCTAAATCATAAACCTTAGGGCGTAAACCATAAATCCTAAAACCTAAACCTTAGGACCTACTATCTAAACCCGAAATCCTAAACCTTAGGGCCTAAACTCTAAACCCTACACCCAACCGTAAATTCTAAATTCTAAACCTTATACATTACGACAATAAATTTAAATCCTTAACTCTAAGCCTTAGGGCCTAAACCTAAAACCATAAACCATAAACCCAAACCCTAAGACTTTGGGCCTAAATGCTAAACCCTAAACGTTAGGACATAAACTCTTAAATCATAAACAATAAACTCTAAGCTTTAGTGCCAAAACCCTAAACCTTAGGGTCTAACCCTAAACCATAAACCATAAATTATGAACTCTAAGCCTTAGTGCGTAAACTCTAAAACTTACCTTTAACCCTAAACTTTAGGGCCTAAACTATAAATCATAAACTCTAAACCTTAAACCCTACACCTTAGGGAATAAACCCTAAACTTTAGGGCCTTAACATTAAACCCTAAACCCTAAACCTTAATGCCAAAACCCTAAAACCTAAACCATAAATATACCTTAGTGTTTAAGCCCTAAACATAATAGAGCAATTGGGACATGACTCGAAACCACTTTGTGTAGAGTAGACTGCTTTAGATTACTAAATTGGCAATAACATTCGGGGGAAACCAATATCATGTATATTCCAAAGGAATTAATATGGTTGTCTCATTTAAACCAAGTGTAAGTTCCACATCAAGTTGCAAATCAACTAGTCCCATGCCCTCCATACAATTTGAAAATTCCCCCAAAGCTGAAGTTCTCCTAATGCAGTCCTACATATATGAAATTCACCACAAATAGGCCATGGCCCCTCCATTAGACTTCTGACGTCAGCTAATTCCTCTCATACCAGTCTCCATTATAATTTTCTGTTAGAAGCATACACACAAGTGATATGGCATTTAATTGGGCCTAAAATCTAAACCCCATACCTTATAAACTAAACCTAAAACCTTAACCTTTGGGCCTAAATCTCAAATCCTAAACCTTACAACATCAACCCTAAACCCTAAACCCTAAACCTACATGCCTAACCCTAAACCCTAATTTCTAAACCCTAAACCTTAGGGCCTAAACCCTAAACCCTACTCAGACTTCGCCACATCGAACACCAATCAAACACTCACATGCAATCGACGATTTAAAATATTTAAACAAAAACAAAGAAGCCACAAACTACAAATCAAAAACTAAGATAGACCACCCTAATCCTTAGGGCCTAAACCCTAAACTCAAAACCCTATACCCTAAACTCTAAAACTTAGGTCCTAAACCCTAAACCTAGTGCCTAAACCCTAAACTATAAACCTAATGGCCTAAACCCTAAACCATAAACCTTAGGACCTAGACCCTAAAGCCTTAAATATAAGCTCTAAACTCTAAACCTTAGACTCTAACCACTAAACCATAAACCATAAGCCTTAAACCCTAAACCCTAAGCATAACATCTAAACCTTAGGTCCTAAATCTCAAATCCTAAACCTTATAGCATCAACCCTAAACCGTAAACCTACATGCCTAACCCTAAACCCTAATTTCTAAACCCTAAACCTTAGGGCCTAAACTCTAAACGCTACTCAGACTTCGCCACATCCAACACTAATAAAACACTCACAAGCAATCGATGATTTACCCTTAAGAAAGTCTTCAATCTATCCATTATCGAGCATCATCAATCCATATCTCAAATATTTAAACAAAAACAAAGAAGCCACAAACTTCAAATCAAAAACTAAGATAGACCACCCTAAACCTTAGGGCCTAAACCCTAAACTCGAAACCCTATACCCTAAACTCTAAAACTTAGGTCCTAAACCCTAAACCTAGTGCCTAAACCCTAAACTATAAACCTAATGTCGTAAACCCTAAACCCTAAACCATAGGACCTAGACGCTAAAGCCTAAAATATAAACTCTAAACTCGAATCCTTAGACCCTAACCACTAAACCATAAACCATAAGCCTTAAACCCTAAACCCTAAAGCATCAAATCTAAACTTTAGGTCCTAAATCCTAAAACCTAAACCATAAACATGAAACCTAACCCATAAACCATAAACCGTAAACCATAAACAATAAATTGTAAACATTAGGGCCTAAGCCCTTTTACCTTAGAGCCTAAACTCTAAACCCTAAATCATAAATCATAAACCATAAACCATAAATCCTCAACCCTAAACCTTATGGCTTAAACCATAAATCGTAAACCCTAAACCTTAGGGCCTAAACCAAAAATCTAAACCTTAAACCTTAGGGTCTAAACCCTAAATCGTACACCTTAGGGACTAAACCCTAAATCCTAAACCCTAAACCTTATGGTCTAAAATATAAACCAGAAATTCAAAGTCCTAAACCTAAATCACTAAGTCATATTGCCTAAACCCTAACCTTAGGTCGTCAAATCTAAACCCTAAACCTAATTAGGTCTTTAACCTTAAACCCTAAACTCTAAACCTTAGAGCCTAAATCCTTAAGCATAAACCATAAATCCTAACCCCTAAACCCTAAAACTTAAACCTTATGGTTTAAACCCTGAACCCTAGACTTTTGGGACTAAACCCTAAACCCTAAACCCTAAACCCTAGGGCCTAAACCATGAATCATAAACCCTAAACTAAGCAGGCCTAAACCCTAAATCCTAAGCCATAAACACTATACTCTAGACCTTAAATATTAGGGTCTAATCCTAAACCCTTAACCTAATATCATAAACCCTATATCCTATGGCATAAACCCTAAATACTAATCCATAAACCTTAAACATTAAACTTTATGGCTTAAACCCTAAACTCTGAACCCTAAACCTAAATTCGAAAACCTAAACCTTACAGCCTAAACCTATACCCTAAATCCTAAACTTAAACTCATGGTCTGAGTTGTTGCCTGAAAATGACCCCTTGAATCAACTTCTTTATACAAAAAATTCACTTTTTTCTTATTGAACTAGAGCATTAACCTCAACCTTGCATGATTTCACCTTACCCTCACCATTTCTATGAATCAATTCAGACCCCTCCATAGACTCATAATATAGAGAATCTACAACTTCAGGATCTATATCTTCAATCAAAATTGGATTCAAATTTTGAGTGTCATTTTGAGTAGTCGTGTTGATCTTGTTGTTGATGGTACCTTGTATCATAGGAGCTTGATGAGTTGTGGTAGTAGGAGCTCTAAGGTCAATCCTAGAGTCATCCATATTATAACTACCACCCCTTTTGGTTCCCCTTTCTGAAAGTTAGTGATTTTCTCCTGTATACCCCCTTTGGGGTGGGGTTGATGGAGAATTGAGTTAATACCTTGCTTATTGTTGGCATCATTTCTTTGCTTGTTATGAAATACTTTTGGGGCAACACTGGAAATGGGGACAACAACACAACCATGGGGTTGAGGTGTGGGGAGCAATGAGTCAATACCTTGCTTATTATTGGCATCTTTGATTTGATTGTCCTGATAAACATTAGGGGCAACACTGGGGTGGGGACTGCAACACTACTATCGGGTTGAGAGGTGGGGAGTATTGAGTCAATACCTTTTTGTTGTTCCTGATTGGTTTGATTCTGATGTTGTACTAGTTTATAAACCTGACTTTGTTGGTTTTTTGGTGATTCCTCTTATTGTTTTAAGGACAACCTCTAAATTTCTTTTTCTTTTATGTCTGCATTGGTCTTTTTGCAATTTTTGTTGATCCTGATAAGTTCTTGCTAGCTATCTTTGGTACCTGAAACACTAACATAAATATTATTCTTAACAAATTGAGATTTAATTGATAGAGTAGTTACTTGAGTGTCATTTGCTTGGGTTGTTTTTTTTTTTTTTTGTTCTTGTTTGCTGCTTCCACCTCCTATCTTCTTCTATATTCATCATCTTTCCTCTTGACATTACATGTATGAACCTCTTATGGCCTTGGTGTTTGCAGTAATCATTATCTTTACTTGTTGGAACTTGTGGAAAAATAGATATGCATACAAATATAGAGGAAACAAATCTAATATAACTAGAGTGATATACTTGCTGCTTAAAGACATCAACAACCTCTTACTCATCAACTATCCTTACATAAAATGGTCATCCAAGTGGCTTGAGTTGATACAGTTTGGAGGAAATTTCTTCCATGATATCAAAATTATGAAGGTAAGGGTTTAAGCTACCTACAAATGTAGGTAAAATCAACTATGATGGTAGTGCATTAGACAACGCAGGAAAGATAGGGGCTGGTGGTATTGTCAGAGATACCCAAGGTGAGTTAATCTATACTTATGCTACTCCACTAGGCCATGGTACCAACAACCAGGCAGAGATTGAAGCTGCTCAATGGATCTATCTTGGTGTCTAAATAATGGATTTAACCAGGTGTTTTTGGAAGCAGACTAGTGGTTCACTAGATAAAATTGCAAGTTGCTCCACCTTAGAATTTGTAGAATGATGTAGCTAACCTTAAGAGAACATGTGATTAGTTCCAATCCTTTTCCTGTAATCACACCTTTAGAGAGGTTAACTTTGTGGTTGATGTTTTATCCAAAACTAGCCATAACAGTGAATCCCTCAACATTACTTCCATGTCCACCAGCTACCAAAAGAAGCTAGAGGATACTACATGCTAGACAAGAGTGAGATGCCAAATTTTAGAAGAAGAAAGATGATGAAGATCAGAAAACCACCTTGATCCGACAGCTTTCCTTATGATACAAAAGGGAACATATACTTTCAAGAAGAGCTTTAAAGGAAAAAAATACACACAAGGACATCACAAAATCAACTAAACTCAAATTCTCTAGAATCCCTTGAAACCTGGCCTAAGATCATTTTAAGTACTCCCTTTGTTTCAATTTGTTTGTCTTACCTTCCTTTTTAGGCTTTTTAAAAAAGAATGCCTCTTTTCTAATTTGAAATTCCTTAATTTCATTATCCCGCATTGCATTTTTGTGACCAGAAAATCAAAGAACATTTCGGTACAGTATACAATTTTAGTTTCAAGACTACAAAATTCAAAAGTACTCTTTACTTTCTTAAACTTTGTGTCAAGTCAAAGAAAGATAAATAAATTGAAACTGAGGGAGTAACAACCTTTGATCATTTTTAGTATCAACTATACATACAGGTTTACGATATTCCATTACCAGCAAGAAGACACATTCAAACATGCAGTTGAATTGACTAAAACAGTAAATTAGTATAAGAAATTCATAAAATTGCACTACTTGGGAATATACTACAAGCATCTCTCTCTCTCTCTCAATCACACACATTATCAAATAAAGAAAGGAGCTTACTTTTGTAATGTTGTAAGAACTAGATTTAGACTCCTCAATAATCACAATGTGAATGAGGAAGAAAGTGTATATTTGGAAAGTATTTCGATATGATGCAACTCGATCAGCAAGCGAACACTCATCCCCTTCACTGTCATTCTTCTCTTCATCAGCATTTCCATCCTTCTGCTCAGACACCCTCCAAAGAGAATCCACAGTAGGGAGCAGCACACGGAGATTGGACCTAAGTGACTCAACAAGATTGAGCTTACAGTCAGGAGTAAAGCAAGAAAACTCCTTCATTAACGGATACACAAGATCGAACACATCCTGCTCCTCCACGCAGAATAACTCTTTGTCAGATAAGTCAAAGGAGACACATGTTTAATTGCAAACAAAAAACAACAAATTTAGAGAAATGAGTTGGAAAAATAAAAAAAGAATGACAACCCAGATGGAAAATTAGAAAAGAAAAAAAAAAGATCCCAGATGAAAAAATGGCAAGGAATGTGAACCAAGTAGGAAAATCGATAAAAAGAATGAGAACCCACATGAAGAATTTCAAAAGATATTGAAAATTTGGTCTTGGGAGTTTCGGCAAGGTGAAAACCCAAGATGGGAAATACATACGATGAATTCTTCCAATTCAGAAAGACGAAGAGCACTAAGTAAAGTGGGATTTTAAACTGAGGGGCGACTGCAATCTGAGTCTTCCTCTTCAAGAGGGCCTAAACATTTTTGTAAATATGAAAGATTGAGCCATTTAAGAGTAAGGTTTAAAGATTTCTATAGCATAAAATGGTGGGAATTTCCTTATATGATTTTAAATAAGCATAAAGCGATAAAGCAGGGAGGCGGGGTGGGGGTGGGGAGTAGAGTTTGAAATGGGAAATGTGGGTGTATGAGAGCGGGAAGAGGAAGAGGAAAGGCACAAAATTAAATATTTAATTGCCAAAACCTAGGCAGAGAATTCACCGATCTTAGCCAATGGGAGGCAAGCAAAGGCCTTGTAGCAACTTCTAACCTAGTAATCAGCATGATCTTGGCATAGAAAACAATGTGTAGACTATTACTAGGCTTATTATTTCTTTTAAATGGACTTAGATAGAGAACCGGAACAATAACAACTACTATGTCTCAATATCAAACAAGTTGGATTCATGAACAAAAATAACTTTGTAGAAAGACCAAAATCAAATGTGGAACAAAAAAAAGTTCATAATATATGGAGAATTGAATCCCATATGATCCATAGAATTGCCTCAGAGTGTACTGGAACTCAATCAAGAATTGAATCTTACATTTTTCAGGAAAATGATCCACACCATGATTAGGCTCAGAGGACAATTGACCATAAAAAAAGTTAGCATACAATGCAGTTAAAAGGAAAGTCAATTGCTCTAATGTAATTGAAAATGCAAGGAAACATTTAATTCTAAGAGGCTGGTCTAGGACCTTCGCCATAACCTGGTTATTCTTCTAGTGGAATTGGATGTATCAAGATTTTGATCACTTTTGCTGCTGTTCTTAGCTCTGGATGTAGGGGAATTTGAAGTATCAAGATTTTGATCACTTTTGCTGCTGTTCTTAGCTCTGGATGTAGGGGAATTTGAAGTATCAAGATTTTGATCACTTTTACTACTGTTGTTAGCTCTGGATCTAGTGGAACCTGCAAATGTACAATTGTTAGTGTTTGTATAGGATGTAGGATATAGGATGTTGTAAGGAGCCTCTGGTGCGATTTATATAGGATTGAACTTTATTTTCATCAATTACTGAATCAGTCACCTCACTGGAAGCATGAGAATTTGCTTCTGACTCAGCACATAGTGGTTCAAAAGGTGACCATTTTGTTTGCACTTCCATTGATGGATCAGCGACTTCAGAATTTGTTACATGACTAAGAAAATGAAGTTATGGAAAATTCAAGATAACCAAATTAGGAACTAAGCCCACTCTTTTCCATCATAGATCATATGAAATAGAGCAAATACAACAATCCTGCTTCATGTTGGCTTCACTCATTTTGTCAATATAGTTTGCACATTGACTTTGAAAGTTTTATCAATCAGTTTCACCACTAGCCTCTTTATATATCTCCAGCTCTCTCAACAAAATAACTTTAGAGCTCTTTTTATCAATATCTACTCATAATTGTACAATTCTGAAAAAAACCATCATTTAAATTTTATATGGATTTTTGAAAGAAAAAGTTAGAGTGAAGGATCAACTATTTATATAAGTTACTACCATGTAATAACTTGTTAACAGCTACTACCTCCTCTACATTGTTTTTAAATTATTTGGATGAATAAAATCACAAATAACTTGTATAAATTAAAGTGACAAGCATGGAGCTCTAGTTCCCTCCGCCAAAAATATTTTCAAAATAAAACTTTCTAAGTGAAACATGAAATAGTAATAACTACATAAATAGGCAATAGACTTGGAGAAAACTACATTTAGTAATTTCAGATTCCCCAATTTCCTCTTCTTCTTTTTCAGTCACTGTGATGCTCTCCAAGCTCTCCACTTTCTGTTGACGGCTTTGAGCATTTTTGGTAGTAAGTCTTATTCCTTCCTCTCACTGTCGAATTTATTCAACTTTTCTTCAAACTCCTCAATGCATGATTCGAGTTAAGGTTTAGCAAACTTCTTCCCCTAAATGAAGACATTCAAATAGGCAGATAAAGTTCACTTGGTTTCTTCAATCGCGTTCGCGAAAGGTACTTTCCCTACTAGAAATTGCATTTTCAGCTCTTGACCTCTTTTTGCCTCAAGTTCACTTGGTTTCTTAAAATATCTCCTAAATCAACTCTCCATTTAATTTTCCTGCAAATATGAAAAAAACCACATTAAAAGCACAAATTCTAAACTAAAGCAAGCCAAAATAATTACAAAAAGTGCCTCAAATGAGTGGAAATCCACCACTCATCAACACCCTTGACTTAGAAACTTTGTTTGTCCTCAAGTAAAGAAAATCAAAAACACAAGAGGCTCTTATTTCAAAACACACCACAAATCAATTTAGCTTTCTCAATAAAGCACAAAGGTAATGGCCTCGGTTGGTACTAACAAATAGTCCACATGCAAAATTTTCACAAAAGAAATCCCTCTCATTCTCATGAAACATTTTCAAAAACCAAGAATCATTTAAGTGACAACAACTCAAACTCAAGAAATGACTCAACTCATTAACTGTTTCACATACTCACTTGACTCAATTAGGAATTTTCAAAATCACCATTTTTTCAACTTTAATGTCCTCACAAGAAAGAAGTGTCCCAAAACCCCACACACATATAAACAAGACAAGGGACAAATATGCAACACTCACACTCACACTCACAAAGAGTCATCTCATGCACACAACTATCACACCATAGGCTTACCCATACTTTTAATCAACATTGACTCAACTCCATTTGCTTAGAAATCTCCAAGGACTTTGTTAAGCTTGTAATGTAGGCTTAGGGAAGGTTAGGATATCATTTAGGTATAAGTGACTACGCCCTCATTGAACACTACACAACAACTCATCGTTTCCAACTTTCTCCACTTCTCTTCGTCATGCACATTCCATAGTACTTTTCATTTTTCTTTTCTTATTTCCACTCTAGAGGCCCCAATTGCAACCATTTTCAACTTTTCGAGAATTCAAGCCTCATTTATTCATTTTTTTATTTCTTTTTCAAAGTTTTTCTTTCTTTAAGACTTCCCATCCATCCTTCAATTTCTCTTCTTTTTTTTTTCTCTTCCTTTTTTTTATCAGGCCCTCATGTGGTAAGCATTCCTTCAATGAATTTCCCATAACAACCCTCATGTGGTAAGCATTCCTTCAGTGGCAAATTTAGAAGAGGAGGAGTATGATAAGGCATGGTGGTAAGATGTCTGTGCAAGTTATGATGATGGAGATAAATAGGAACCTTCACTACTTGGCAATTACAAGGTATCCTTGGTTGAGGAACATCCCTGATAGTTTTCCTCTGATAGTGAAATTCTTTGAAGCTTATACCCCATTAATTGAACGTAAAGTGGTGCAGTGGAAACTACCTAACGAAGGTGTCTATAAGTGCAATTCAGATGGAGACTCAAAAGGAAATCCAGGACCTAGTGCAAGTGCTTTCTGCATTAGAAATGATGCAGGAGAGTTTATATTTTCTGAAGCTAAAAGCTTGGAAAGTGCTACCAGTTTAGAGGCAGAAGTAGTGGCGTTGAGAAGTGGACTGGAATTTTTGTATTTTAAACAATTTGTTGCCTATTATCCTTGAAACTGATTCTTTCGCAGTTAAACTGACACTAGATGTAATATAGGAAGTCCCATGTAACATATAGAGATGTGGAAATCAAGCATACACTAAGGGAGGGTAACATGCTTGCAGATTTTTTTGGCTAATCAAGTTTTCTGTTTTGTATGAATCAAAGAATAACATATAATTTAATACAAGAAGTCCAAAATGAAGGAAAAGCTATAATAAACATGGATTGGGATTAAATTTCTAATATACGGCTAACAAGATGTCTAAATGAGAAATTTAGAATGCTACAATAACGATATTATGCCAGTTAAGAGTTCACAACAATCACAAAGATTTTCACTGGAAGAGAAACAAACTTACTAGATCGTGTGTGAAAATTGCAATTGGATCTGAATTTTCCTATCCTCTTTGGCAGTGGTATTAGTTCTCTGTGAGCTCAACCTGCCGAGAAAAGGAATTAATATGAAATGATTTCAATTATCAGCATCACAAAATTCAGTTTTGTACAATTAAAGATTCATCCAAGAACAGAATTTAAGATTCAAGATTTAACACTGATGGTTTTTACACTGTTAAGTTTGAGTAAACTGTAAGTTTCTACTTGTCGATATGTTCTGTTGTGGCCTGTGGGTCTTGACAACCTCTTCTTGTCATGTTAGGAAGATCAAGGAACCGTAAACAGGATGTACCCCATAGCAAGGGCATCTGAATTTTTGGTGATCACTGGCATTGGTATTAATGAACTGAAGATCACAAAAAAGACACTAGTATGGCCATTGCAGAAATGTCAGGTCATTGATGTTACTCCTGTGAACTATACTTTTGAAGTCAATGCTATGAGTACTGAGAAGCTGCCCTTCCTTCTCCCTATTGTTTTCACTATAGGTCCATGTGTGGATGACCGTGAGAGACTTATCAAATATGCTAAACTTCTATCCAACCATGCACGTGATTCACACGATGTGAAGGGCCTTGTTCAAGGTGTCATTGAGGGAGAGACTCATGTTTTGGCTGCTTCCATGACCATGGAGGAAATCTTTAAAGGCACAAAAGATTTCAAGAAGGAGGTATTTGACAAGGTTCAGCTTGAGCTCAACCAATTTGGCTTGCTGATTTACAATGCTTACATTAAGCAACTGGTCAATGTTCGAGGGCATGAATACTTTTCTTACTTGGGCAGAAAACTCAAATGGAAGCTCCAAACCAAGCAAAAATTGATGTTTCTAAGGCCAAAATGAAGGGTGAGACTGGAGTTAAGGAGCGAGAAGGTCTCACATATCAAAATGCTGCAAAGATTGATGTTGAAACAAAGATCATATCCACCCAAAGGGATGGTGCTGGAAAGAAAGAGGAGGTTAAAGTGAAGACTGATGTTAAGATATATGAAAATCAGAGAGAAGTTGAGGTGGCTGAGGCGAATTCTGTTCTAGCAACCAAGAAGGCTGGGTGGTCTCAGTAGGAAAAAATGGCTGAGATTGAAGCCCAAAAAGTATAGCAATACTGGAGGTTGTATTACAACAAGAAGATGAGAGAAATAATGCATTGACTATGACAGATAGCCTGAAAACACAACATCTCAGTAAGGCTACTGTTGACTATGAGATTAAGGCAAGTCCATCATGTCACAACACTTCTCTTTTAGTACCTTAGGGCGGATTTTTTTTGCTAATGAAGTTTTCTGTTTTGTAGGTACTCAAAGATTAACATATAATTCTATACAAGACGTCCAAAATGAAGGAAAAGTTATAATAAATATGGATCGGAATTAAATTCCCAATATACGACTAACAATATGTCAAAATGAGAACTTCAGATTGCTATAATAATGATACCATGCCAAAAATTGTAAGGGCTCGCAACAATCCCAAAGATTTTCACTGGAAGAGAAATAGACTTACTATATCGTGTGTGAAAGTTGCAATTGGATTTGAATTTTTCTCTCCTCTTTCCTCTATGAGCTCAACCTACCGAGAAAGGGAATTACTCTAAAATGATTTCAATTTACAGCATCACAAAATTCAATTTTCTACAATTAAAGATTCAACCAAGAACACAATTTAAGATTCAAGATTTAACACAGAAACACAATTCAAGATTAGACCCAGCTACGCATTGAATCTGAAGTCATAAGTAATCATTAACTACCATAAGAATGGTGATTCCAGACGAATTGAATTAAGGCTGGAAAAAAGAACATCTGGCTTAGGAAACGACACCCAAAAGAACAAGAAAATCAAGATTTTGGATTAGAGGAAAAGGGAAAATGGGTGAAGGTAAAAAGCATCTGCTTATTGTAAGAATGAAATAAAACAAAGAGCATAGCAAAACTTTAAATGTGTAACCCCTCAATTCAAGATCGAAAAGGGGAAATTGAGAAACCTGAATTGTTAATCTCCATTTCTAATCTTCTTGAAAAGGAAAACGACAGCCAAAACCTCCAATGCTAATCTTCTTGAAAAGGAAAACGACACCCAAAACCTCCATTGCTAATCTTCTTGAAAAGGAAAACGACACCCAAAATCTTCATTCCTAATCTTCATGAAAACGAAAACAACACCCAAAACCTCCACTGCTAATCTTCTTGATACTACTGAGAGTAACAGATGATTGAAGGAGATGGAAGAATGGAGGCAAAAAGGAAATATTTCAAAAGCACGAACTGTTACACTTATGCTCATCTTCCTACTTGTGACTTGCGAGTTTGACCTAAATAAATAAATAATATACTTAATATTTGTTTATTTTTTTCTACAAATATTTTAACACCTGCACCAAAATAAATAAATAAATAGTAATAATATAGTGATAATTAGGGTTGGGCATTCGGTCGGGTCGGTCGGTTTACAATATTTGGTTTGGTTTTTTGGTTTTTATGTAAATCAAAACCGAATTGAAATAAATTCGATTCAGTTCGGTTTTTGCATTTTTTTTTTTGGTTTATGAGGTTACACATTGGATATGTTGTTATGAACAAATTCAGCTCTTTGTAAAATTTCAAATAAAGGTGTGATTCGATCTCTGATAGAACGTACACAATAATCAGATGATTTTCAAAAATTTAGGAGAAAGGTTTTATAAAATTTTCAAATAGATGTCTTGTGTCTTAAATGACAGTCGACCTCTTGCTCTTGGATCACTTCCTATCATTTCAATTTTTAACTCTTTGCCTAATGAATCATCTCCTTGAAAGGCTAATTATTGACCTCACTACTCATTATATATCTTTAGATTATACACTCATGTTCAGTTAAAATATTTCCCAATAAGAATACAAAGATCTCTGTCTTTGAATGTGAGAGACGGGAGCGGTCGACAAGTGGTGTGTGCGAGTCATGATGACAACGACAATGATGGCGACGGCCCGTGGTGTGCGTAAGTCATGACAACGATGATGGATAACAGAGTGGTGGGTAGTAGCCATTTGGGGAGTGGGATGTAGGGGCCCAAGGCTCAAAGCATGAGTTCATGTGAGTAAATTACATTTTGATTTTTTGGTTTAACTGAATTAAATTATTAAAAACTCAAAAATCGAACTGAAAAAATTAAAATTTCAATATTTTAAATTGAAATGATTGATCAAATTGAAATCAAAATTTTAAAAAATTCAGTTTGATCGATTTTTTCGATTTGAACCGAAATATGTCAAGCCCTAGTGATGATGTAAATTAACTTATTGTACATATATTAGTGATGAAAACTTGAATAGATACGAAATTATACTAGATGTCCCTCAAAGTGTGTCATCTTGGTTTTTTGTCTCTCGTAGAAAAAGTCTTTAAGACTAGTATTTTTTCTTCAGTATCGCTTTTGAACTTGGCAGCAAAACTTACTTTAGCATTTTAACAAAACAAGTGTTTAAATACCTCTAAACAACTTTCAAGTTAATTAAATTACACCCTAAGGGGTGACGTGACAGAGTGAGTTGACTCACTCTCCTAAATGCACGTGAAGATATTTAAAAAAAATTATAAAATCATACACATTTCATTTTCTATAGGTCAACATATAATTAGTATTTTAAATATTACTTTATTGATATATTCACTTTTAAAAAATACATGATTTTTTTTGACGGCCCAAAAAAATTTAAATTTTTTTTCTTTATTTTGTTGTCTTCCCCAATATAGCTTCTTCCCCATGGAAGCATCACCATTTCCTTCATCTTCAACTTTGTTCACTACTTCCATTTCACCAATCATTTAGTAATCCATAAAATACAACACCAATATCTTTTATAGACGTCAATTTCACAAATATAACAATTTACATAAATTTTGAGTGACCCATTTTTATTTTTTTTTATTTCCACTAGACAAATTCAAGGTGGGGGAGAGGTGAGGGATTCGAAGAAGACAATATGGTATTGTAGTAGTTCTTCTCTAAAGTTATTTAAAAAAAATTGATTTTTTTGAGTGATCCATTTTAATTTTTTTAATTCTCACAAGGCAGATCCAAAGAGGGGAAAAGGAGGGGAGAGGAGACGAGGAATTTGAAGAAGATAATGTTGTATTGTAATGCTTCTTCTCTAAAACTATTTTTATATAAAAAAAATGTGAAGAGGCAGAAAAAGAGCAGTGAATGAAGAAGAAAGAAGTGAGGGGGAGGGGAAATAAAAATGGGTCTTTGATTTTAGAAAATGTATTTTTAATTAATTAATTAGTGTAAATTTTAAAAAGTGTTAAAGAAAAATATGGTGAATAAACAAAAATAAATAAATAAAAGTAATGACGTGGTGGTGACATGGCTATGTTGTGGCGCTTACATGGCTATGATGTGGCAGGTGAGTGGTATTATATTCATTTCAAAGTTGTTAAGGGGTATCTAAATGCATGTGTAGTTAAAGTTCTAAGGTAAATTTTGTTGCCAAGTTCAAAGGTGATTTTGTGTATTTTCTTTGTTTTCTTTATGTATAGAACAAATATAATTTTGTCCCTCTATACCTCAAATGTTTTTAAACAACCTCCATGTTCAATTGTCTTTCACCATTTTTTCTTCTTCTTTTCATTTTTGAGTTTTTTTTTTAATTTTTTTTATAATTTTTTTTACTTAACTCTTATTATTTTTTGCTAATGAATTGGAAGTTGAGTAGAAGATCTTCTTTCTTTAATGTAATGATCCTTCTAGTCATTTTGTAAATTTTACTTGTTTTCTAAAGCTTATCCCTGCTTACAACCTTTTTCATGGATAATTTATAAATTGCAGGAATAAGTGACCTGATTTTCGAAATAATATTTTATTTTTAATAAATAGAAGGGAAAAAGAGAATAAATTAAGAGTTCTATTGTTTTTAATAAATAGAAGGGAAAAAGAGAAAGAGTTCTATCTGTCTGTCGTTCTATTTGTCTGCCTGCTTGCCTATCTATCTATCTATCTATCTATCTATCTATCTATCTAAGCTTGCTAGCTAGCTAGCTATATGTCTGTCTGTCTATCTATCTATCTATCTATCCATCCATCTGTTTATTTATTTTACTAGTTTCATGGCACGTGTGTATAGTATATATAGTATACGATGTTGTAAAATAGAATTGATATTACTAAATTAATTATTTTTAGTAAATAATTATAACTTAAAAAAAATAGGACAAGTGCTTTAAAATGATTAATAGAGATTGTTATAGAGTTACTTGTATTTTGAGATCAAAATGACCAGATATTTTTGAAACATTTCAAAATACATTCAAAGTTCAAATATGGGGAGAAAGTGACATTTCTTTAGTAGTATTATTATTTACATAACTCAATTTTGTAAACAAATCTAACCAACAAATTTTTTTTAAAAAAATATCAATACAAAAAATGTCACCAATAGTCTTTCCTCTTGAGGTTATGAACATAAATGATGGACACCATTTAAGTATAATTTTTTTCTCTTAAATATTCATAGTTCAAATTAAGTATGTGCCTGAAACTAATAAGGATTACCATAAATATTTTAATACTTTATCTTTATACGTAATCTATCTTTTACCAATTAATATTTGAGTACGACTATCATAGAGAGGTAATTATAAAAAAAAAAAAAAAGATACTTTATTGTTATAACGAATGATTGTTAAATTGAGGTTTGAGTGTATGTCAAATATTTAGCTTGACAATTTCTTTCTTTTAGATATACATATATATTTAAGTAGCATAATTTAATTTTAATATATAGCATCACCTTTGGTGAAAAATATTTCATTTCTTTAAATTTCTACGTTATCTTTGTAGAATTGTAGTCTTCTCCTTTTTCTAGCAGCATACATACCATATAGTTGTTGTCTAATGAAAGTATCTAGTATCTTATAGAAGTTGTATCGTGATATAAAATATTAAACTTTTTCAATAATAAAAATTAATAGATGAATAAAATTTAAAGTATTGTTTATAGAATCTTTAATTTGAATCAAGATTATTTTATGATCAATCACTATTTTCTTATCTATTTTTATATAGCTAACAAGGAGTGTATCATGTGATCTAAAATATTCTCAAATTAAATGAACACAAAATAATAGGAAAAAATATATGGAAAGATACATAGCCAATGAAGAAGGAAGACGGAAATATAATTTCATGCTATATTCACAATAGAGTTCTATTTGATTAAAATCTCTTGTAACCAACACTTAACTTTCTTCATTCATTTTTACTTACATATCTATTAAAAAATATATATTATCATGTCAATATTATCATATTATAAGTAATAGTGAAAATCTATTTTTGAAATAGTAGATTTAACATCAAAACTAATAATTCAATGAACTACGTTAATGCTCATTGTTTTAGCCAAATCAGAAAGAAACTACTTCATTTGAGGGTAAGAAATAAAAAATAAAATACCAAAGAAGAAATATCATACCCACATCATGTGATTTTATTCATATTTTCTTTATTATTATTGTCTTTCCCATAACATTTCCTCACTGTTAACTCATGAAAATCGTTATAAAAAATACGAGTGTCAATTTATGAATGATTTACTACAATTTGTTCACCAACTCCATCTTATGTGTTACCTCAAATTTCATTGAATTTTGAACTTAATCAACTGTTACAAATAACCCTGAAATTTTTTTAAGAAGTAGATGAGTAGAAATCTTTAAAAATCATAGTTTAAAAGTGAGAGGAAAACCTCTATTTATAGCTAACAAATAGTAGTATTAATAGGTGCTAATTGGTCCTTATCAGAAAAGTTACAACCTTTCGTAAAAGTCATTGATCATCGAAACAATCACAACCTTTTGCAAAAGTCACAACTCATCGAAAAAGGCACAACCCTTCGAAAAAGTCACAATACTTTGAAAAAATCACAACCTTTCAGAAAAGTCACAACTCATCGAAAATGTCAAACATAAAATTTTCTCAAATTAAAATAAACACAAAATAATAGGAAAAAATATATGGAGTGATACATAGCCAATGAAGAAGGAAGACGAAAATATATGTTCATGTTATATTCACTTTAGAGTTCTATTTGATTAAAATCTCTTGTCACCAACACTTACATTCTTCATTCACTTTTACTTACATATCTATTGAAAATAATTATTATCATGTCTATATTATCATATTATAAGTAAAAGCGAAAATCTATTTTTGAAATAGTGGATTTAGCATCAAAACTAATGATTCAATGGACTGCGTTAATGCTCGGTGTTGTAGCAAAATCAGAAAGAAACTGCTTCATTTGAGGGTAAAAAAATAAATAAAAAACCAAAGAAGAAATATCTTACCCAAATCATGTGACTTCATTTATATTTGTTTATTATTATTGTCTTTCCCACAACATTTTGTCACTGTTAACTCATGTAAATCGTAAGAAAATATACGAGGTGAATTTATGAAAGATTTGCAACAATTTGTTCACCAACTCTTTCTTATCTGGTACCTCGAATTTCGTTAAATTTTTAACTTAATCAACTGTTACAAATAACCCTTGGATTTTTTAAGAAGAAGAAGAAGAGTAGAAAATTTTTAAAAAATTGTAGTTTAAAAGTGAGAGGAAACGCTCTATTTATTTCTAACAAATAGTAATATTAATAGGTGCTAATTGTTCCTTATAAGAAAAGTTACAACCTTTCGTAAAATTCACTGCTCCTCGTAAAAATCACAACCATTTGCAAAAGTCACAACTCATCGGAAAAGGCACAACCCTTCAGAAAAGTCACAACCCTTTGAAAAAATCACAACCTGTCGAAAAAGTCACAACTCATCAAAATGTCAAACATAAAATTTTCTCAAATTAAAATGAACAGAAAATAATAGGAAAAAAATATATGGAACTATGCATAGCCTATGAAGAAGGAAGAAGAAAATATATGTTCATGCTATATTCACTATAGAGTTCTATTTGATTAAAACATCTTGTCACCAACACTTTACTTTCTTCATTCAATTTACTTACATATCTATTAAAAACTTGTTATTATCATGTCTATATTATCATATTTAGGTAATAGTGAAAATCTATTTTTGAAATAGTTGATTTAACATCAAAACTAATGATTCAATGGACTACATTGGTGCTCCTTGTTTTAGCAAAATCAAAAAGAAGTTGCTTAATTTGAGAGTTAAAAAAATAAAAAACCAAAAACCAAAAACCAAAGAAGAAATATCTTACCCAAATCATGTTACTTTATTCATATTTGTTTATTATTATTATCTTTACCACTACATTTCGTCACTGTTAACTCATGAAAATCGTAACAAAATATACGAGTGTGAATTTATGAATGATTTGCTGCTATTTGTTCACCAACTCTTTCTTATGTGGTACCTCGAATTTCGTTGAATTTTGAACTTCATCAAATGTTACAAATAACCGTGAGATTTTTTAAGAAGAAAAAGAAGAGTAGAAAACTTTAAAAAACCGTGGTTTAAAAGTGAGAGGAAACCCTCTATTTATAGCTAACAAATAGTAGTATTAATAGGTGCTAATTGTTCCTTATCAGAAAAGTTACAACCTTTTGTAAAAGTCACTGCTTATCGGAAAAATCACAATCTTTTGCAGAAGTCACAACTCATCGAAAAAGGCACAACCCTTTGGAAAAGTCACAACCTTTCATAAAAGTCAAAACTCATCAAAAATGTTAAAACCAGTCAAAAAGTCTCACCGGAAAAGGCACAACCCTTCAGAAAAGTCACAACCCTTTGAAAAAATCACAACCTTTCAGAAAAGTCAGAACTCATCGAAAATGTCAAAATTCGTCAAAAAGTTTGGAAAAGTCACATTTCTTTGAGAAAATCACAACCCTTTAGTATGAAAGGGTATTTAGAGTTAATATAATACAAATAATTAAATTAATAAATATAACAAATTGAGTATTTTTAATTTGGGATATTATAGTAATTCAACATTCATTTTAGGAGTTCATACTTTTAAGGTAGTATAGATAGATTTAGATATTATATTAAAAGCAGACACATTTTCACATTTAAGGGCTGTGAAATTTCCAAAGAGCTATAATTTTTCCGATGAGTTGCAACCTTTTCAAAGGGTTGTGACTTTTTTACAAGGTTGTGACTTTTCCAAAGAGTTGTGACTTTTTTGAAGGGTTGTGACTTTCCAAAGAGTTATGAATTTTCGATGAGTTGTGACCTTTTTGAAGGGTTGTGACTTTTTTTTTTTTTATAAGACACTAATCATTTTTCATACACTACTCTTTGTTGGCTATAAAAAGAGGGGTTTCCTCAAATTTTTGAACTACAATTTTTTAATGTTTTTCATTGTTCTTCTTCTTCTTAAAACACTCAATATAATATATTTTCTATAGTTTATATTATATTTATTTGTTTATATTATATTAAAAGAAGACACCTTTTACATTGAATGGTTACGACTTTTCCAAAGACTTGTGACTTTTTCAATGAGTTGTGACCTTTTCGAAAAATGTAACTTTTATGATAAGAAACAATATGTGCATGCTCATACTACCCTTTGTTAACTATAAATAGAGGAATTTCCTCACATTTTTAAACTACAATTTTTTTATGCTTAAATTCTTCTCTTAATAAAAACTCAAGTTTGATTTACAGATGTTGATAGTTTCAAAGTTCACTGAAACTTGATCACTTCCTAACATGAATGTTAAAATTAATATAATACTCTGACTAAAAACATCCAATTTAATATATATTCTATATTTTATATCAACATTTATTTATATTATATTATATCACATTGAAAGTAAGAACTCCAACGATACAATAATAACTAAGCAATGCACTTTGGAGGAGGGAGGATAAAATATATTTAAGAGGTGTAACAAATAGATTTTAAGAGTTGCTAGCTAGCTTTCATTAGTAATCATAAAAAAATTTACATTCACTATTCATAGGAACTTATACTTTATCATTCATTTTATAATTGTTTACTTAATTTTTTTATTTAATAATATTCACATTATTTTTCAAAATTGCATACATGGTTTGATATTCACGTGCACTGCACTTGAGTCAAAACTAGTATATATATATATATATATAAAGTGCGAGGTTTAGCAATGCAAGAAATTCCATACATGTGACAAAAAAAACATCAACAAAAATAATTGTTGAAGGAAGAAGTGGAACTCTGTATAATGTTAAGATAAGGGTGAGTAGAAATAAATGCTTAGTTATTGACCAAGAAAGAAAGAAATGAGAGTCTTTGGGCATTGCTTAAGCTAAGTCAAACTTGAAAGTTGGGACGAATGTTATATGACTACCTAGTGATTTAAAAGACCCGTGGGTTCATTTTGGGAACTAGAGCTTCTTATTTAGGAAAAATACTCTTTCGGTAGATTCTAAATGGATATAATGAGACTAATTGTTTATTGGAGTAATTTAAATGATAAGTAATATTAAATAATTAATTTTTTTTATTAATAGTTAATGGGTGAAGTCTAATATTTATTTTATACCTTATACCACTTGGCCCATGTAATAACCCGTTAGGTCATTTTGAGAACTCACACTATTTTGACTCTTCCCGTAAAATTTTAGATGAAAATTTTGAACAATTCGGTAACTACGCTTATTTAATTGTCAGAAAATTTTTAATTATTAATTTAATTAGAAAGTAATGGGCCAAGTCTGGAATCTATCCTATACCCTTTACCATTTGGCGCATAAAATTAAATTAAGTTACTGGGTTTTGCCACTTAAAATACCTAATTACTTTATTTGGAAAAGAAAAAGAATTGTGGCAGAAAACTTCGCTCTGCAGACGAACGTGAGAAGAAGAGAAAACAAAATAAAACCGTACTTCGAACTTTAGGTAAGCAAACAATTAGTGCACATTCTTAATTTTTTTTATAGCTTGCTATGTATATGAGATATATGACGTTCTATTTAAATTGGGTGGACAAGGAATTGAAATTGTTTTCTCTAATTACGCTACCACGAGTGGAGGAATAAATTGAGGACTTGTGATAGTTGAATGTAAGGGTAATATTTAGGTAATGATAATTTAATAATTAGGATATAATGAATGAGCGTGGGGCTAATCATTGACAGACAAGGATGTCTGCATAAATGGAACCTGTATATAGTTTCATTTGTTATTATTTTATCTTATTTCGTGGTAAGGTTACAAGTGAGTAGCTATTGGCTTAAAATTTTTAATTTTCATATAGTTATTACTCTTTGAAGATTTAATATGTGGATATAGGTAACAAATTTTTGGTGGTATTGTATTATATGAATATCATTAGATTCATGATATTTGGGGCTTAACTCTAGGCTTGAAATATAACAAATAAGTGTTTGACATATCAGTTGACACCAAAATTAGGAGCTTGATTATAGATTAGTGTAAGTTTGGGTCTAG
The DNA here is from genome assembly GCA_035578085.1 of Solanum pinnatisectum. NCBI lineage: Eukaryota > Viridiplantae > Streptophyta > Magnoliopsida > Solanales > Solanaceae > Solanum > Solanum pinnatisectum. Next base: position 184,648 of record JAWPEI010000022.1, on the reverse strand, counting down.
GCTAGACATATATTAATATAGGTGTCTAAGGACTCGTTTGTTTAAGAATATTTCAAATTTGATAGATTCTGAACGTTCGGAAGCTTTGCGAAAGGGGAAGGAAAAATCTTAAGGATTCGTGGAACGTGTTCAGCATTCATGGTACGTTAACACTTTCAGACTTCGTTGAAGGACATTTTTCTAATTAAAGATTAATAATGAAATAGACCATGGGTAAGGGTGAAAGATGGTGGTCTTGTACCAATGGAGTGACAGGCATTGGTATGAGTACCAGTGCTATAAAGGAAAAACTTATTACTATAGAATGTGGATTGTAATCTGAGAATGCCAAAACACATGGGCATTAGCTGATGTATTGTTGATTTCTTCTGTGTGATTGTGTTTTTTTTTTACCCGTAAATTTGTTATAGCTGAGGTGATTACATATCATATTGATATTTGATTGATTGAGATGCATCATCATCCCTTTTCATTGATATTATATTGTGTACATACATCGACATGAGATTGAGTATAAGTTAGGCACGTGGAGATAGTCCGTGCCGGGGATTGTGAGATGTTAAGATTATAATTTGAGCACATAAAGATCGTCCGTGCGGAGATTGTTTGATTTTATGATAGTGCGTTGAGATCGTCCACACAAACACGTGGAGATCATCTTTGGCGGTATATGGAACTCGCGAGTCCCCCATGGGTCATGAACTCTCGATGTATTTCCGAGGATATCATGTATATACAGTTGACCCTCTTCTTCTTCTTATTTCTAGAGAGAAGATTTTTGAGAGGGAATTGGGTTTCTTTTGGGGATTTAGAAATAATGATTTGGAATGAGCTAATTAAGGGTCTAAAGTCTTTATATAGGTGGCCTAAATTAGGGTAAAAAATGACACCACTTAATCCCTAATTAATTCTGGAAAGTTCCACTAACCCCTCACTTAACCGCCTAAGACCAGCACACTGCCTCACCCACAAGACCACGCCCACGGGTCGTGGGTGGACCCACGGGTCGTGGGTGGACCCACGGTGCGTGCTGGTCAATCATGAGTTGTGGTCTGTGGGTCTTCATTTGGGCCCTTGACCTACGAAGCCAACCACGTGGCGTGGACCCATCCACGAGGCGTGGGTCCTTCCCGTGGTTACTGCCTTAGGCAAATTTCATGGAGGGTTCACCCACACTGCCCACCTACGAGCGTGGTTCCATCCATGGGGCGTGGATGGCCTCGTGGGTGGCACTGTTTTGTGCAGTTCTATAGTCTCCCTCAAGGACCCACGGTTGGTCCTTGGGGGTCATACCTTGACGTTCTAACACGAAACCCTATATTTTTAGGTACGGGGAGGTACATTCATGACTCTAACCCTCACATCAAGCTCTAGTTTAGCCTACTAGTTTCTGGGGTGTTACACTATCAATCATTAATTCTACTATAATACCTCTTTATCAAGCAAGCATAGAGAGCTAAGCTAGAACCGAATTTGCAACTTCAGTTCATCAATTAAAACACGAAAAAACAATTGAACCCATTTCCAAACAACATTAAATTCATAAATTAACAATACCCGTAAGCTAATTAATGCATTCGACTACATGATCACACCCCTTAGGTAAGGATTTTTAGCCAAAGATAGAAAAAAGTGAGAAATTGTTACCCAAAGGATTGTCCATCCAAATTATTAAAAATCTGCAATACACAATACTAGAATTAAAGCTAGAATCCTAAAACCTCAAATCCGAGATCCAAATGTTCTCCAAGGTGTTCAACAATGTAAAAAATGTAAAAGCTCTCAAAAATTAGGGAATACACACTCTATTAGTCGGGAATACAAACTCAAAAACTTAGAAATACACACTACTTGTAGACATTCATGTTGTCCTGATCGATCTTGGGTTTTACTCGAGGACAAGCAAAAGTTTAAGTTGGGAGTTTTGATGAGTCAGGAAGTTCGTCTCATTTAGGGCTTATTATTTAATGAATTAGTGTCCTCAATGCCTATTTTGTTCTCATAAGTGATGTTAATGTGTTTATATGCAGCAATGAAGGCTTAACAATAAGGCAAGGCCATTATATTGTGAAAAGGATCGAAAAAGTTGGAAAACCTGAAGAAATGAGAAGTTGGAGCTCGCAAAAGCCACTTGACGGCTTTCCGTGTGAGCCTCTTGCACGCCAAAATTTCCAGCGAAGTAGCTCATGTATCAAGCCAGCTTTGTGAGCAAAAGATTATTTGGTGATGCATCGATTGGATCGGTGAGCACGACCCAGCTCGCCTAATCTTCTAGAACAATTTGATGTAGGAGCCAAGACAATAAGGCGAGAAGAAGTGCAACTCGATAGATCACCGAGTCGATCGATGATCCCGACTAACTTCATCAAATAGATTCCATGTTGAGTTTTTGGGAATGTATAACTTCACCGACTAACTGGGGAATACACAATCTATTAAGAGTATCATTTTTCTATTTTCAAAAAATGAATTTATATGTTCCCAAAAACTTAGCATGGAATCCACTCGGTGAAGCTAGTCGGGATCACCGATCGACTTAGCGATCTGCCAAGTTGCACTTCTTCTCGCCTTATTGTCTTGGCTCATGCATCTAATTTTTCTGGAAGATTAGGCGATTTGGGTCATGATCACCGATCCATTCGGCACATCACTGAATCTTCTTTTGCTCGCCAAGTTGGGTTTGTACATGGGCTACTTTGCTGGAAATTTTGGCGAGCTGGAGGCTCACTTGGAAAGTCGCCGAGTGGCTTTTGCGAGCTCCGTCTTCTCTTTTCTTCAACTTTTCTATCTTTTTCACTCCTTTTCGCAACATAATGACCTTTCCTTGTTCTTAAGCATTCATTGATGCATATAAACACATTAACATCAGTTATGAGCACAAAATAGGCCTTGAGGACACTAATTCATTGAATAATAAGCCCTAAATGAGTTGAACTTCCCAACTCATCAACACCCCCAACTTAAACTTTTGTTTATCCTCAAGTAAAACAAAAGATCGATCACGCCAACATGGATGTCTACAATTAGTGCTCCTTGGGACTCAACATGAATGCACACAAGGTTCAATCTACATATGCAATGTTTAATTGTGCACTGAAAGTTTCAAACCATGACTAGCACTCATCAAATAGAGTTCAAGCTCACAATGCTCACTTCAAATGCAAATTCATGCTCAACAAGAGTGTTCAAATGCCTTCACAACAAGAATGATTCCACGCTCTCACAAAGACAATCGAAGATTACGATTAAGGAATCAAAATCAACTCTCACACGCCCAAGGAGAAAAGCGTGCACTATTTTACCCAGAGGCTTTCCCATATTTTCTAACCAACACATCATTCGGCTCATGCAAGATCAAAAAGGTATTTTAAGGCCTGTAATTGGGCTGAGGGTACAGGTATGATCATTTTGTCTTAGTGACTTCTACCTTCACGAAGCATGACTCAAATTTCACTTGTTCTCCTTTTCTTTCATTCTTTTCACCTTCACAACTCATCCTTGGCATATTCAAAGCACACAAAATTTTTGGTATCGATTATTGGACACCCCTTTTATTTCCACAACATTGCACACTTTAAATTTTATCATTTCTTTGCTTCTTTTTTTCAGTTTTTTTTATATGGAGAGGTTCCATCATTTTTATACAGATTCCTTCAAGGACGAATTTTCATGAACTTCTTGCTAGATTTCCTTCCTTATTCTTACCACACTCCCAACTTAGGCTTTTTGCCTAAGTTGGCTATTCAAACAAACTAATGCTTCACGAAGGTTTTAGGTGGAGAGGATAAGGTCATTTGCGTTCATGTTTCATCAAAAAAAAAAAAAAAAAAACGGTTAGTCTCAAATGGTGTCAAGCTAGGTTCACACACTCACAAGGTTGTCACACAAAGGTATAGCAATTAGGTTCACTCTAAAAAATTTATGCATAAGATCATTTCCTCCATTCACCAAAATTAGTCAATTGGACCAACGGGGCAAGTTCTAAATATCATTGATGCTAAGCCAAAATACATATTTTTAATCATTATTTGCCTCATATTTAGTATTTATATCTGTCCTTTTTGGGCATGGATTTTATGGATTGTGCTTAATAGTATATTTTATTTGTAGGATTAAATTGGTGGAAAAATGAAGAAGTTTGGAGCTAAAACGAATTAAAGATAGAAGGTTGAAGAAGGAAATCAAGCAGGCAGCTTAATGGATTAAATTGAATATAATAATAATATTATAATTTATATTATAATGTGTGTATATATATATAAGTGCAGCGAAGAGAAATTCACTTTCAGTATAACACTGTTGCCACGTGGCAACCATTAAAGGCAGCAGCAACCCAACATGGCGGGGCAACACTATTTCACACGGAATCAAATTTCTTTTAGGTTTTGGGTTCCTAATTTGTTTTGGAATCAATTATTTTATTCATAGTTTTCTATATCTATAAATAGTCCATAAGAATAATTATTAAGGGAGGATGATACAATGTAGAGAATAATTTTTGATTTAGGGTTTTATTTTTTCTTCTCTTTTATTTATTTTACATCTTTTCTTTGAATGATTTGTTGTAATTGCTCTATGTCTATGTGGAGTTAAACTTCTCATTCTTGGATTATATTTTCTTACAAAATGATTGTTTAGTAATTTTGATTCTGCATAATTGTTTATCATATTGGTTGTTCTTATATTCTCGTGATTACTATTTCCATGCTTGATCACCATAGAGATAAATATATTGTCTACTCTTGAACTCAGGAGAGGAATAAAGGGATAGAACGTGGAATATAAGGAGCATGATCTTTTCTTTCATATCACTTGAATTGATTTGTGTCTAGGATAGGGATTTACCTAGGTACCTTGCTTGGCTAAAATACGGGAAGACAACGTAATGCTCCATAGTTGGTCCAGTCTATCCCCGCTCAACGATGTAGTTAGGCTGTCAATTGTGGTAGACAGTTAGAGGTCAGGAGATCATGACTATATTATCAACCCCGTGAATCAATAACTAGATAATCATATAAGTTGATGAAATTGATGCTAAGCATGATTGTTAGTTAAATCATAATCCTAGATCGATTCATTCATTGATCGTGTAAACATCTTTTTTTCTTAGTTAATTATGTTTTAGTTATTTTATCTTTATTTTTAGTTTAGTTAATATATATTCATCTTTTGAAATCCTTCCTTAAATAAATAATTAGAATTAATATAATTTAATAAGAATAATTAATTGACAAGTCCTTTGGGTTCGATAATCCGATTCTTTTAAGAGCCACTATATTACTTGCACGACCACATACACTTGCGTGTGCAATTGGTAGCAACAAGTTTTTGGTGCCGCTGTCGGGGACATAAAATTAATTGTTTTTCTAGGTTAAACTTTTTCTTTTATTTATTTAAGTTTATTATAGAAACCAAAAAAACAAAAAGAAAAAAAATAATTTCTTTTGTTATATTATTTTATTAGTGTCACTTTTTTTCTTTCGATCTTGTTTTTGCAGATGAGGGGAAGTCTGAGTACCCAAGAATTTAAAGTAAAGGAGCATGTTTGAGCTTAAGTGTGGAGTGCGTACGAACCTTGATGAAAAAAAAAGATTAAGAGAACATGCAACTATCTATGCCTAGAGGCCTCAGGGAGGAGTTCTTTCGTTCATTTTTAGCTTATGTATTGAATTGTTGCACTGGGGACAATGCCATGTTTTAAGTATGGGGTGGGGGAATGAATTCCTTATTTTTACTGCTTTATTGACTCTTTTCATTTTTTTTAGGATGTGTTCCTTGGCTTTTGTTTTCGGTTCTTTTCCTGAGGATAGTCCCTTTGAACCGAGTGTCTTTATTTTTTAGGAATAAGTTTTCTTTTAATTTTTTTTCTTGAAAGAAAAGAAAAGACCCTTTTGATGGTGTGATACTTGCTATTTAGGCCTAATTTTTGAGAAGTACTTTCTTGAGAATGCTTGATTGATAAGGAAATTGCAGACTCTTTGACACCTAAGCTGATGGTTGTGACTTTGTATATAGCTTATTTTATTTTGTAATTTGTTATGATTCTTTCTCTCTTAGAAGTGGAATTGATCCATCTTGATTGATACTTGTGCCATGTGTGGAGAGAATTTGTATATTCTATGTTTTACATCTTAGTCTAGAACTTGCCCTGCATATTATTGAAGCGAAATAAAAAGTGTTTCTTTGTTTAGGAGATGATAATAGGCTTTCTTTGTTTTGTTTTGTAAATTTTAGCCTTTCCAGATACATATGACTAGTAGCCCCTTTGAGCCTGTACCCTTTTATCGGTAGCCATATTTTTGCCTTGACCTTTTTGTTGAATCCCTACTTTTTGCACCTTGCTTCCTTGAGCACTGTAGCATAGACTTATTATATTTGTTAAATCTGAAGAAAAAGGGATGGTTGAGTGAAAAAGGTAATGAATGATAGCTACAAAGTGATTAAAAAGCCCTCTTTGAAAGAATGTGACATGAAAAAGAAAAAAGAAAAAAAAAAGAGAAACAAAATTAAAAAAAAATATATTCTTTGGAAACAAAATGATTGAAGCAAAAAAAAAAAAAATGCTTTCTTGTCTCTCATGCAAACCCTAATCCAAATTGCCCAGTAACACCTATTGCCACTCCAGCCACTAGCCAATCGTCTTTGGCGACTGGTCAGACAGTTCCTTTAACGTTCAATGAACACTTCCCCAACCTTACTCATATAACACGTCTATTCAATCCCAATTGTGGCGTTAAGGATCCTAATACTCTGCCTAGCGAACCTATAATGCATAATGATGATACAATCAGATTTAAGGAAGGAGTGTATGCAACTTTGCTAAAACCTAGTGGTATGAATGCAGTTGATTCAAGCAAAGGACTCCCAGCAGTACCTTTGAAGAAACCTACGTTTAACAATGGTATTCCTCGGATTACTTGGACGGAGGAAGAAGTAACACATATGAACATTATGGAGAATCTATAATATGCTGTGATAGGAAAGTTCTTTTATGGGTGGCTTGAGCTAGATGGGTTGAGAAGGAATATCCCTAAACAATGCAATATAAAAGGAGCATGTCAAATAGGTTTGCTGCGACATAGGCATGTTTTGATGAGATTTAAATTGTTTGAAGACTTTGTGAACTTGATGTCCAAACCTTCCTATTACATTACTGATAATGCAGGATTATACTATCCAATGAGACCCTTGATTTATGATGAGAAGTTTAGAGCTGATGAAGAAACATCATAGGCTATGGCATGGATATCCTTCCTTGATCTTTGGCCTACTTTTTTTGAGAGAGAAGATATTTTTTTCATTGGCATCAGCAGTGGGTAAATGAATTCAGTTAGATACGGCTACTATCAACAAAACAAGATCTAGTTGTGCTAGGGTTAAAGTCCAACTGGACTTATTAGGCGATCTTCCTAAGTTTGTGGAATTGGAGATTGAGAATGAAGAGAAAACCTCGTCAAGGGTGGAAAAGGTGAAAGTGGTTTATGATATGCTCCCTAAATATTGTAAAAGATGCAAATTACAAGGATATAATGAGGAAGAATGTAGAATACTACATCCTGAATTGAGAAAGCAAAAACAGAATGCAAATATGGAATTGAAGGACAAAGAATTGAGCAAGCCATCAAGGTTCCTTAAAAAACACTAGAACCCTACCAATAGAAGATTCATTAGAAAAACTGATAAGGAGGTTACTACTGTAGGCATGGAACTAGAGAAGGATGCTATTGTGACTAACAACTCATTTAATGCTCTTAATGAAGAACAAGATGAAGGAGAAAAGAATAAAGGGGAGGGGGGGGGGAATGAATACAAAAGAATGGATTACAATTCTTTCCACAAAATACAAACACAGTAGGTGATCAAGGTATAAATAATAGTGTAGCAGGTATTATAGCAGCGGTGATGAAGTTCAACAATGTGCTGCCTTCTCAAGAGCTTGAGGATCTAGATAAAACTCTGGTAATTCACACAGACCTACAAAATACAGGGAAGGTCAACAATAATAATGAAGATCAACTTGATGAATGCATACAAAGGAATGTAGTAAGTGAGGAACAAATTAATATTACTGAAATAGGTTTTTAGGAAGTTGAGGCTTTGGATAAAGCATTAGTAATTCACAAGGACCATCAGGTCTTACATGGGGACAGGTTAGGAGGACATGATGTTGTGGTTTTAGATATGGTGGATTTTGAGGAGGCTCCTCTTCTGTGTTCTGAGGAGGTAGTTAACATGTACAGTTCAACCAATAGAGAAAAGCTCCTTACAGGTTGCTCACTTGGCAGTCAAGAGCAAGTGCACAATGTTAGGAGCGTAAGAGAAGTTCATAATGCAGTAGTCAATTTTTTAGGGGCAATCAAACAATGTTCTCCTATTAAAGAATTACATGACTTGGTTTCTCATAAAACAACAAGTAAAGAAAGCACATCAGTGGAGGTTGCAGATCAACAACAAAATGGTCTAGTGATAGACAGGGATGAAGTTGAAAATCAAAGTGATCATGCACAAGTTGTAAATAATGCAGGAGGTTCCCCTCAAGGGAAATTAAAGAAGAAGAAGAGTAAGCCTCAAGGGGAAAAGTCTACTAGGACTAACCCTATGAGGTCTGATAAAGCTATGTTGAAATGATCTTTATAGCATTAATATGGAATATTATATCAGTTAGATCTAATCATTCTTTCCATAGAGTATAAATGCTTCATAGACATCATAAATTTGATTGGTTGCCTTAATGGAACCTTTTAAATAGATTAGGCAGATTCATCAGTTTAAAAGGAGATTAGGCATGGCCTATGCAAATTATAACATCATTGGGAAGATTTGGTTGTTTGTCAAGGAGGATATTAGGGTGGAGGTTGTTTCTGATTCTGAACAACAATTGACTATTAAAATGTTATTCCCTAGTGGGCATCAGATGGTTAGTACTCTTGTCTATGCTAAATGTATAGCTGCTAAAATACTTCCATTGTGGGTGGATATGTATGCAATTGGGAAAAATATGAATTTCCCTTGGTTTGTTGGAGGGGACTTTAATGTTGTTATTGCTGCAGAAGAAAAGATAGGTGGTCTACCTATCTATCCAAATGAGGTGGAGGATTGTGCTTTTTGTATCAATTCTTGTGAACTATTTGATATTAAATTCAAAGGTAGCCCTTTCACTTGGTGGAATGGGAGCTCTAATGGTGAATGTATTTTTTAAAAGATAGGTGGTCTACCTGTTTATCCAAATGATATGTGTAATGATTGCGCTCGAGAGACATTCATGAGGTTAAGGTCTGTTGGAGGCATAGTCCAATTGAGGAGTCTACCTGAGAGACCGAGCATGACATTTACTTTGAGCCTCCGGTACTTCTTGACTCTTACTTTTGTAGACAAAAGTCCTTTTTCGTAGTGGATGTTGTAATGACCTTTAGATCATTTCTATGTTTATGACTCATATTTGTTGTTTTTCCTATAGTGACCCCAAGTCATTTATGACTTGCTAGAATTGACCGTTTTGGTCACCTGGTCATTTGTTTATTTTTTATGTGAGTTTCAGTGTTTTGGAGCTTTTGAACCTTGACTGGTCAATTTTGATCAAATGTTCAAGAAGATGACCTCAAAACCCAATTCTGACGATTCCATCCACTTTGTAAGGGTAATATTAGGCTAGTAGAATGGTTGGCATGACTCCCAAAGCTTTCAGTGCGAGTCTGTGCGATTAGGCATTTTAACTTTCAAGTTAAGGCATAAGTTTGACTTTAGTCAACATTATGAGTAAACGAGCACGAATGAGAATTATGTCAACGCGGTTAGCTCCAAAATGTTGAAATTGGTCTAGAACTGCAATTTGTTTGGATCCCGAGGCTTCCAGACAAATTCTGAGCCCCCTTGGGAATTTTGGATTAAAATGGAGTTTGGTGTGGGATCCACTTTTTGCCGATATGACCTCGTATGGAAATTTTGACTTCTCGGTTGAGTCTGGAATATCGAATTTTGTAGGGTTGCATATCTCGTTTTCAAGCATGTGGTTTCGAACGAATTCGGAGTTTAAGGAAACTAGCTGAAGTGCTGAAATCTGGTGCATTCTTTTAGCGACTAGAGAATCAGACTTTTAGCCACCAGAAAATGACTTTTAGCGACTAGAAATGGACATTGAACGATCAGATCTCAGATATTTATATTGTGAACTTGCAGCCTCATTTCATATTTTTAAAAGGCAATTTCCCCTCATCTAAGCCCCAAATTGAGTGATTCATAGTCCTTTGTGATTGTTGAGAGCGTGGCTACTTGAGTTTGTGACTAGTATCTATTGAAGATCCCCATTGCTTCCTCATTTCTTGATTTCTTCAAATAAATGTCTCTCTAAAAAATTCTCTCTAAAGGAGACACTACCAGTTATGCCGGAATGCTGCGAAACGGTCGGTGGAGCCTTGCCGGAGCTATGACAAAAGATGGACAGTAGCATCATGCATAAAAACCAACTGGAATCACCTGCTAATTCCTTTCTTAGCTCTACGAATCCAAAAAATAGTGTCGCGATCCCTGTTAAAGTTTTTGAAAAAGAGCTACTTTGGGACTATAGCAAGGCACATTTATATTGATCTTGATAATGAGAAGGACCATGTCTCTATATGGAACAAAAAAAAGATGTATATTGAAGGGCAACTAATGAGACTGCAAGTATGGACTCCTACCTTTACTCCGGAAGAAGAAACTCCCATTGTTCCTATATGGATTACACTTCCAAAGTTGCCATGGCATTGCTATAACAAGGAATTTATCACAAAACTAGAAGAAGTGCCACAAAAGTAAGATTACAAATGGATGTTACCAAGGAAAGACCCCCCTCTCCGCCAACCCCATGTTTGGATAGGATTTGATGAGGAGGACTTTACTATTGGTAAATGGCAAGCTATTCAATATGACGGGCTCCCTGATTATTGTTCTTATTGCAAATATTAAGGCCACCTGTTCCATGTGTGCAAAATCAAGCTAAGGGATGAAGACAATAAGAGGAGAAATGAAGTTGAAGCTGAAAACAAGACTAAAAACAAAAAAGCTGATCCAACCACTAATCATATATCTCCTAATCTAAATGATACTCAATTAATGCTAATATAGCCTCTACTAGTAATGCAGGTACCAAGGACAACTAACAACAATTGAATAAAAAAATGAAGAACAACAAACTGAGGATTGGAAAACTCAAAGGAGATATTTTATATAAATCAAGACAAAAAATGATCAACAAAACAAAGTTGATAAACCTATTTCTCCAAGATATCAGCAAAATAATGACCTGCAAACTCACAATGTTCCACAATCAGGTATTTACTCAATGCTCCCCCAACTCCAAACCCTTAATCAACAACAAATCAAACAGGATAAGCAAAACAACCATTGCAAAGACCTAAGTATTGACTCAATGCTCCCACAACCCTAACACCCCCATAGTAATGCTTTTGTTGTATTTTCTGATTCTGAAGTTTTGGGAGGTGAGGATGGGGATTGAAGGAGAACATCACTAACCTGCAGGAAGGGGATCTAAAGGGGATGGAGAAACTTATGGTTCACCCTAGGAAGGACCTTAGTGCCCCTGCTTCAGCCTCCGATCAATGTGATGGTTTGAGTCTTTACTATATGAAATTGGGGTGCTTAGTTTACTTCTAGCTTTTGGAGAACTTTTCAGGATGAGTTGGGCACTCGTGTTGACCTTAGCATAGCTTCTCACCTATACACTGATGGTCAGTTGGAGCATACTATCCAAGTCCTTGAAGACATGTTGCGGGCTTGTGTCTTAGAGTTGGAGGTTAGTGGGACCAGTTCTTGCCTTTGGCGGAGTGAGCGTACAACAACAACAACTACCATTCTATAATTCAGATGAACCCGTTTCAAGCCTTATATGGTAGGTGTTGTCGCGTTGGTTGGTTTAAGCCTACACAACCTAGACCATGTGGCACAGACTTGATTCAGAAGGCCTTGGAGTAGGTGAGGGTGATCCAAGATAGGCTTCGAGCAGCTCAGAGTAGGCATAAGAGTTATGCAGATCGTAGGCGGCCTTCTTAGAGATTCTATGTTTGTGATAGAGTGTTCCTCTGTGTGTCGCCCATGAAGGGCGTTATGAGATTTGGGAGGCGGGGAAAGCTTAGACCCATGTATATTGGGCCTTTTGAGATCCCTCAAATAGTTGGAGAGGTTTTCTATGAGTTAGCTATGCCTCCGATGTTCTCAGCTATCCACCCAGTTTTCCATGTGTCGATGTTGCACCGATATGTTCATGACAAATCTCATGTACTTCAGTATGATGCAATACAGTTGGATGGTCGCTTGGCTTTCGTGGAGGAGCGAGTTGCCATTCTTGCTAAAGATGTGTGACATTGTGCTCGAGAGCCATTCCTATGGTTAAGGTCTGTTGGAGGCATCGTCCAGTTGAGGAGGCTACCTAGGAGACCGAGCATGATATGCAGGAGTAGTTTTGTAGCTTGTTTGAGCCTTTAGGTACTTCTTGACTCTTACTTTCGCAGACGAAAGTTCTTTTTCATAGTGAATGTTGTAATGACATTCAGGTCATTTATGTGTTTATGACTCATGTTCATCATTTAGAGCTTTCCTTTAGCGACCCCAAGTTATTTATGACTTGCTGGGACTTATAGTTTGGTCACCTAGTCGTTCGTTTAGTTTTTATGTAAGTACTAGTATTTTGGAGCTTTTGAACCTTGAACGGTCTGTTTTGATCAAAAGTTGAAGACAATGACCTCAGAATCCCTTTCTGACGATTCCATCAACTCCGAAAGAGTCATTTTAGGCTAGTAAGCATGGTCGGCATGACTCCTGAAGCTTTCATTGTGAGTCTGTGTGATTAGACATTTTAACCTTCAAGTTCAGGCCTAAAGTTTGACTTTCATCAACATTTTGAGGATGAGAATTTTGTCAGCGCGATTAACTCCAGAATTTTGAATTTGGTGTAGAACAACCCTTCCTTCGGATCTCGATGCTTCCATGCAAAGTGCGAACCCCCTTGTGGATTTTAGCTTAAAATGGAGTTTGGGTGTGTGACCCACTTTTTTTTTTCGAGATGACCTTGTATGGGAATTTTGATTATTCAGTTGAGTTCAAAAGATCAAATTTGGTAGGGTGCATATCTTGTTTGCTTGCAAGGGGTTCCGAACAAACTCGGAGAACCCAATTGGAGAATTTGGAGTTTAAGAAAACTAGCTGAAGTGGTGATATCTTGTGCAGGCTTTTCACGACCATAAATCATACTTTTATCGACCAGAATTGGACTTTTAGCTACCAAATTTTGGCTATTTATATAGCGAACTTGCAGTCTTATTTCTTATTTTTCAAAAGGCGATTTCTCCCTCATCCAAGCTCCAATTTAAGTGATTGGTAGTCGTGTGTGATCGTTGAGAGCGTGGCTGCTTGGGTTTGTGATTAGAATCTGTTGTGGGACCCTATAGCTTCCCTATTTCTTGAATTTTTTGGTCTAAAAATCCGCCCTAAAAACTTCTCTCTGAAGGAAACACACTACCAGTTCTGTGAAATTTCTATTGAAGCTCCGGTGAGCCAAAAGTTTCACACCCAACATCAAAATGATCAGGAAAGGGAGATACCCCACCCCACCTCTAAGATCTCAAGTGTGGATGCATTTTAAAAATCAAACAAGGTGATCATAATCCCTTAAGAACAACAGAGGACAAATTTGGAAAAGGAAGTTCAGGTCACCAGCTAATCGATTCCCATAGTGATATGAGACAGCTGAATGATCAAAAGAGGAATTCTAATAGAGAACAAATTAAGGAAGCTCAAAGCTCCTCGAATGTTTCCCTTAGAGCAGCTAAACGTGATCTTGCAGATAAAGAAGTACCTCGAGGGAGTCAACATGGTAAGAACAGTGAGAGGAACAATGAAGAGCAAGGCTGGAATCAACGAAAGGAGAAGAAGTTTCCCTCTACCCATGTTCAGCAAATGCCTAGCAACCAAGGAATCGAAGGTAAGTATTCTAACATTCTTCAAGTCCTATGATTTCTAACTCAATAGGTGTAGCTGGTACTCAAATGAAAGTCATTGCATGTGAGCAAAATTATGAACAACTAACTTCATATATGTAGAATAGTGATCAGGGGACTAACACTTCTGATATACCTCCCTCAGATAAGCCCAAAAACAATGAAAACACCAAGGATCATGATAATAGTAATTAGTCTAGAAAATTCCCACATACACCCCTCATGACCTTAATAAACTCACTTTCAATTTTGAGAAACATACACCTAACCTTTAGAATAAACAGCAAGTGCATCCTGTAAACTCCTACAAAAACACCAATCATGTGTCTTACTCCAATACCTACAAAAATAAACTTGTCCATGAACCTGGTCCATTTACAATTGTTTAGTCTTATGCTGCCATGTTGAGAGCCAACCAAGCCAAGAATGGAGTTCCCATTGAGCTATCTATCCCAAAAATCACTACTAGACAAGGTCTTCCCGCGGTTATCTTCAAAAAGGATGATACAAATTGATTTTTCAGTATAATAAATTTGTAGCTGATCATAATCCTTGTCCGAGTTTCCAAGTGCGGTTCTTGATTCAAGAAAATATTTACGAAAGTTCAAGATTAAAATTTGTCCATCTCTTGACTTTACTCTACTTTGTTTGAACCAAGTTGCAAGCTTATACATAATATTGTTTTAGTACATAATAGATGATCGCTTGGCCTTCGTGGAGGAGCATGTTGCCATTCTTGCCAGAGATGTGTGACGGTTGCGCTTGAGAGCCATTCATGAGGTTAAGGTCCATTGAAGGCATAGTCCAATTGTGTTAGACGGTTAGAGGTTGGGAGATCATGACTATATTATCAACCCCGAGAATCAATAACTAGATACTCAAATAATTTGATGAAATTAATGCTAAGCATGATTGTTAGTTAAATCATAATCCTAGATCGATTCATTCATTGATCGTGTAAACATCTATCTATTCTTAGTTAATTATTTTTTAGTTATTTTATCTTTATTTTTAGTTTAGTTAATATATATTCATCTTTTGAAATCCACCCTTAAATAATAATTTAATAAGAATAATTAATTGACAAGTCCTTTGGGTTCAATAATCCGGTTCTTTTAAGAGCCACTATATTACTTGCACAACCATGTACACTTGAGTGTGTAATTGGTAGCAACAAGTTTTTGGTGCCACTGTCGGGGACTTAGAATTAATTGTTTTTCTAGGTTAAACTTTTTCTTTTTATTTATTTAAGGTTTTTAGAAAAATAAAAAAAAATAAAAAGAAAAAAAATAATTTCTTTTGTTAAATTATTTTATTAGTGTCACTTTTTTTCTTTCAATCTTGATTTTGCAGATGAGGGGAAGTTTGAGTACCCAAAAATTTGAAGCAAATAAGCATGTTTGAGCTTAAGTCTGGAGTGCGTACAACCCTTGATTAAAAAAAAAGATAAAGAGAACATGCAACTATCTAGGTGATTCAGGATAGACTTCGAGAAGCTCAACGTAGGCACAAGAGTAATGTGGATCGTAGGCGGCCTCCTTAGAGATTCTGTGTTGGTGATAGAGTGTTCCTTCGTATGTCTCCCATGAAGGGAGTTATGATATTTGGGAGGCGTGGAAAGCTTAGACCCATGTATATTTGGCCTTTTGAGATTCTTCGGACAGTTGGAGAGGTTTCCTATGAGTTAGCTATGCCTCCGATGTTCTCAGCTATCCACCCAGTTTTCAATGTGTCAATGTTGCACCAGTATGTTCACGATGAGTCTCATGTGTTTCAGTATGATGCAATGCAGTTGAATGATTGCTTGACCTTCGTGGAGTGCCAGTTGCCATTCTTGCCATAGATGTGTGACACTTACGCTCGAGAGCCATTCCTATGGATAAGTCCGTTGGAGGCATCGTCTAGTTGAGGAGGCTACCTCAGAGACCAAGCATGATATGCGGGAGCAGTTTCCTGGCTTGTTTGAGCCTTCAGGTACTTTTTGACTCTTACTTTCGTGGACAAAAGTCCTTTTTTCATAGTGAATGATGTAATGACCTTCAGATCATTTCTGTGTTTATGACTCATGTTCATCGTTTACAGCTTTTCTTAAGCGACCCTAAGTTATTTATGACTTTTTGGGACAAACTGTTTGGTCACCTAGTCGTTCGTTTGGTTTTTATGTGAGTACTAGTGTTTTGGAGCTTTTGAACCTTGAACAGTCAATTTTGATCAAAAGTTCAAGACAATGACCTTAGAATCCTTTCTAACAATTCCATCAGCTTTGAAGGGTTATTTTAGGCTAGTATCATTGTTGGCATGACTCCCGAACCTTTCATTGCAAGTCTATGCAATTAGACATTTTAACTTTCAAGTTAAGGCTTAAAGTTTGACTATAGTCAACATCTGAGTAAACGATCTCAGATGAGAATTCTGTCAGCATGGTTAGCTCTGTAATGTTGAATTTGATGTAGAACAACCCTTCCTTTGGATCCTATGGCTTTCATGCATATTACGAGCCCCCTTGTGGAATTTGGCTTAAAATGAAGTTTGGGTGTGGGACCCACATCTTGCTGAGATGACCTCATATGGGAATTTGGACTGTTCCCTTGAGTCCGAAATATCAAATTTGGTAGGGTTGCATATCTCGTTTGCATGCACAGGGTTCCGAACAAATTCAAAGTTTAAGCAAACTAGCTGAAGTGTTGATATCTGGTACAGGCTTTTAGCGACCAGATCTCAACTATTTATATAGCGAACTTGCAGTCTTATTTCTTATTTTCAAAAGGCGATTTCTCCCTCATCCGAGCTCCAATTTGAGTGATTGGTAGTCTTGTGTGATCGTTAAGAGCGTGGCTATTTGGGTTTGTGATTAGAATCTGTTGTGGGACCCCATCGCTTCCTCATTTCTTGAATTTTTTTTGTCTAAAAATCCTCTCTAAAAACTTCTCTCTGAAGGAGACACACTACCAGTTCTGTCAGAATTTCTGTTGAAGATATCGGAGCTCCGGTGAGCCAAGAGTTTCAAACCCAATATCAAAATGATCAGGAAAGGGAGATACCCCACCCCACCTTTAAAATCTCAAGTGTGGATGCATTCTACAAATCAAAAAAGGTGATCATAATCCCTTGAGAACAACAGAGGACAAATTTGGATAAGAAAGTTCAGGTCACTGAGCTAAACGATTCCCATAGTGATATGAGATAGCTGAATGATCAAAAGAGGAATTCTAATAGAACAAATTGAGGAAGCTCAAAGCTCCTCGAATTTTTCCTTTAGAGTATCTAAACGTGATCTTGTGGATAAAGAAGTACCTCGAGGGAGTCAACATGGTAAGAATAGTGAGGGGAACAATGTAGAACAAGGCTGGAATCAACGAAAGGAGAAGAAGTTTCCCTCCACCCCTGTTCAGCAAATGCCTAGCAACCAAGGAATCGAAGGTAAGTATTCTAACATTCTTCAAGTCCTATGATTTCTAGCTTAATAGGTGTGGCTGGTACTCAAATGCAAGTCATTGCAAGTGGGCAAAATTGTGAACAACTAACTTTATATATGCATAATAGTGATTGGGGGACTAGCACTTCTGATATACCTCCCTCAAGTAAGCCCAAAAACAATTAAAACACCAAGGGTCATGATAATAGTAATCAATCTCAAAAACATCCCACATCCATCCCTCATGACCTCAATAAACTCACTTTCAATTTTGAGAAACATACGCCTAACCTTTAGAAGAAACAACATGTGCATCCAGTAAACTCCCACAAAAACACCAATCATGTGTCTTCCTCTAATACCTACAAAAATAAACGTGTCCCTGAACCTGGTCCATTTACTAGTCTTATGCTACCAGGTTCAGAGCCAACCAAGCCAAGAATGAAGTTCCCATTGAGCTATCTATCCCAAAATCACTACTAGACAAGGTCTTTCCGCAATTATCTTCAAAAAGGATGATACAAATAGATTTTTCGCTATAATAAATTTGTAGCTGATCAGAATCCTTGTACGAGTTTTCATGTGCAGTTCTTGATTCAAGAAAATATTTACGAATGTTCAAGATTAAAAATTTGTCCATCGCTTGACTTTACTCTACTTTGTTTGAACCAAGTTGCATGCTTATACATAATATTTTTTTACTACATAATATATGATCGCTTGGCCTTCATGGAGGAGCAAGTTGCCATTCTTGCCAGAGATGTGTGACGGTTGCGCTCAAGAGCCATTCATAAGGTTAAGGTCCATTAGAGGCATAGTCCAGTTGAGGAGGCTACCTTAGAGACCGAGCATGACTCTTACTTTGAGCCTCCGGTACTTCTTGACTCTTACTTTCGCGGACAAAAGTCTTTTTTCATAGTGGATGTCGTAATGACCTTCAGATCATTTCTATGTTTATGACTCATGTTTGTTGTTTTTCCTATAGTGACCTTAAGTCATTTATAACTTGCTGGAACTGACCGTTTCGGTCACCTAGCCGTTTGTTTAGTTTTTATGTGAGTTTTAGTATTTTGGAGCTTTTGAACCTTGACTGGTCAATTTTGATGAAATGTTCAAGAAGATGATCTCAAATTCAATTCTAACAATTCCACCCACTTTGTAAGGGTCATTTTAGGCTACTAGAATGGTTGGCATGACTCCCAAAGCTTTCAGTGCGAGTTTGTGCGATTAGGCGTTTTAACTTTCAAGTTAAGGCTTAAGTTTGACTTTAGTCAACATTTCGAGTAAATGAGCTTGAATGAGAATTATGTCAGCGCGGTTAGCTCCAAAATGTTGAATTTGTTCTAGAACCGCCCTTCGTTTGGATCCCGATGCTTCCGGGCAAATTCTAAGCCTCCTTGTGGATTTTGGCTTAAAATGGAGTGTAGTGTGGGACCCACTTTTTGCCGATATGACCTCGTATGGAAATTTTGACTACTTGATTGAGTTCAGCATATCAAATTTCGTAGGGTTGCATATCTCGTTTGCAAGCATGTGGTTCCGAACGAATTCAGAGTTTAAGAAACTAGCTGAAGTGCTGAAATCTAGTGCAGGCTAAAGCGACCAGAGAATCAGAATTTTAGAGACTAGAAATGGACTTTTAGAGACTATAAATGGACTTTGAGCAACCAGATCTCGAATATTTATATTGCAAAATGGCAGCCTCATTTCTTATTTTCAAAAGGTGATTTCCCCTCATCCTAGCCCCAAATTGAGTGATTCATAGTCCTGTGTGATCGTTAAGAGTGTGGCTACTTGAGTTTGTGACTAGAATCTGTTGATGAACCCTATCACTTCCTCATTTCTTGATTTTTTTCTCTCTAAAAATTTCTCTCTGAAGGACACACTACCAGTTCTACCGGAATGGCTGCGAAACCAGCGGTGGAGCCTTGCCAGAGCTATGACAAAAGATGGACAATAGCATCTGGCACAAAACCCAACTGGAATCACCTGCTAATTCCTGTCGTAGCTTTATGAATCTGAGAAATAGTGTTGCGATCCCTGTTGAAGTTTCTGAAGAAGAGCTACTTTTGGACAATAGCAAGGCACATTTATATTGATCTTGATGAGGAGGAGGACCATGTCTCTATATGGAACAAAAAAATATATGTATATTGAAGGGACACTAATGAGACTGCAAGTATGGAGGACCTTTACTCTGGAAGAAGAAACTCCCATTGTTCCTGTATGGATTACACTTCCAGAGTTGCTATGGCATTGCTATAACAAGGAATTTATCACTTCCTTGTTATATGCTATTGGTAAGAACTTATACTTAGATACATCATCTTTTCAGAAAACTAGAGGAAGTGTCACAAAAGTAAGATTACAAATGGATATTACCAAGGAAAGATCCCTTCCCCCAACCCTATGTTTGGATGGGATTTGATGAGGAGGACTTTACTATTGGTAAATGGCAAGCTATTCAATATGAAGGGCTCCCTGATTATTGTTCTTATTGCAAACATTAAGGCCACCTATTCCATGTGTGCAAAATCAAGCTAAGGGATGAAGACAATAAGAGGAGAAAAGAAGTTGAAGCTGAAAAAAAGACTGAAAACAAAAAATCAGATCCAACCACTAATCAGGTATCTCCTAATCTGAATAATACTCAATTAATGCTAATCTAGCCTCTACTAGTAATGCAGGTACCAAGGACAACCAACAACAATTGAATAAAAAAAATGAAGAATAACAAACTGAGGAATGGAAAAGTCAAAGGATATATTTTATAAAAATCAAGCCCAAAAATGATCAACAGAACAAGGTTGATAAACCCATTTCTCCAAGATATCAGTAAAATAATGACCTGCAAACTCACAATGTTCCACAATCAGGTATTGACTCAATGTTCCCCAACTCTAACCCCTTAATCAACAACGAAGTTTTGGGAGATGAGTATGGGGGATTGAAGAGGAACATCACTCACCTGAAGGAAAAGGATCCAAAGGGGAGGGAGAACCTTATGGTTGACCCTAGGAAGGACCTTAGTGACCCTGCTACCACAGTTCAACCTCCGATCAATGTGATGGTTTGAGTCTTTATTATATCAAATTGGGGTGCTCAATTTACTTCTAGCTTTTGGAGGACATTTCAGGATGAGTTGGGCACTCGTGTTTACCTTAGCATAGCTTTTCACCTACACACTGATGATCACTTGGGCGAAGTGAGCATACAACAACAACTACCATTCTAGCATTCAGATGAACCCGTTTGAGGCCTTATATGGTAGGTGTTGTTGCTCTCCAGTTGGTTGGTTTGAGCCTACACAACCTAGACCACATGGCACAGACTTGATTCAGAAGACCTTGGAGTAGGTGAGGGTGAATCAGGATAGACTTAGGGCAGCTTATAGTAGGCACAAGAGTTATGTAGATCATAGGTGGCCTCCTTAGAGATTCTATGTTAGTGATAGAGTGTTCCTCTGTGTGTCGCCCATGAAGGGCGTTATGAGATTTGGTAGGCAGGGAAAGTTTAGCCCCATGTATATTGGGCCTTTTGAGATCCTTCCGATAGTTGGAGAGGTTTCCTATGAGTTAGCTATGCCTCCAATGTTCTCAGCTATCCACCCAGTTTTCCATATGTCGATGTTGCGCCGGTATGTTCACGACATGTCTCATGTACTTCGGTATGATGCAATACAGTTGGATGATCGTTTGACTTGCGTGGAGGAGCCAGTTGCAATTCTTGTTAGAGATGTGTGAAACTTGCGCTCGAGAGGCATTCCTATGGTTAAGGTCCGTTAGAGGCATCGTCCAATTAAGGAGGCTACTTGGAAGACCGAGCATCATATGCGGGAGCAGTTTCCTGGCTTGTTTGAGCCTTCAGGTACTTCTTGACTCTTATTTTCACGGGCGAAAATCCTTTTTCGTAGTGCATGTTGTAATGACCATCAGGTCATTTCTATGTTTATGACTCATGTTTGTCATTTAGAGCTTTCCTGTAGCGACCCCAAGTTATTTATGACTTGATGGAACTGACAGTTTGGTCACCTGGCCATTCGTTCGGTTTTTATGTGAGTACTAGTGTTTTGGAGCTTTTGAACCTTGAACGGTTGTTTTCATCAAAAGTTCAAGACAATGACCTCAGAATCCTTTTCTGACGATTCCATCAGCTCCGAAAGGGTCATTTTTGGCTGGTAGTATGGTCGGCATGACTCTCGAAGCTTGCATTGCGGTCTGTACGATTAGACGTTTTAACTTTCAAGTAAAGGCCTAAAGTATGACTTTAGTCAACATTCTGAGTAAATGATCTTGGATGAGAATTCTATCAGCGCGGTTAGCTCTGGAATGTTGAATTTGTTGTAGAACATCCCTTCCTTTGGATCCCGAGGCTTCCATGCAAATTTCGAGCCCTCTTGTGGAATTTCGCTTAAAATGGAGTTTGGGTGTGGACCCACTTCTTGCCGAGATGACCTCGTATGGGAATTTGGACTGTTCCATTGAGCCCGGAATATCAAATTTGGCAGGGTTACATATCTAGTTTGCATGCACAATGTTCTGAACGAATTCGGAGTTTAAGCAAACTAAATGAAGTGCTGATATCTGGTGCAGGCTTTTAGCGACCCGAATTGGACTTTTAGCGACCAGATCTCGGCTATTTATATAGAGAACTTGCAGTCTTATTTCTTATTTTCAAAAGGCGATTTCTCCCTCATCCGAGCTTCAATTTGAGTGATTGGTAGTCCTGTGTGATCGTTGAGAGTGTGGCTACTTGGGTTTGTGATTAGAATCTGTTGTGGAACCCCATCGCTTCCTCATTTCTTAAATTTTTTTTCTAAAAATCCTCTCTAAAAACTTCTCTCTGAAGGAGACACATTACTAGTTCTATCGGAATTTCTGTTAAAGATGTCGGAGCTCCGGTGAGCCAAGAGTTTCAAACCCTACATCAAAATGATCAAGAAAGGGAGATAACCCACCCCACCTCTAAAATCTCAAGTGTGGATGCATTCTACAAATCAAACAAGGGGATCATAATCCCTGCAGAACAACAGAGGACAAATTTGGACAAAGAAGTTCAGGTTACTGAGCTAAACGGTTCCCGTAGTGACATGAGACAGCTGAATGATCAAAAGACGAATTCTAATATAGAACAAATTGAGGAAGTTCAAAGCTCCTCGAATTTTTCCTTTAGAGCAGCTAAACGTGATCTTGCAGATAAAGAAGTACCTCGAGGGAGTCAACATGGTAAGAATAGTGAAGGGAACAATGAAGAACAAGGTTGCAATCAAGATCCCTCCACCCCTGTTCAGCAAATGCCTAGCAACCAAGGAATTCAAGGTAAGTATTCTAACATTCTTCAAGCCCTATGATTTCTAACTCAATAGGTGTAGCTGATACTCAAATGCAAATCATTGCAACTGAGCAAAATTGTGAACAACTAACTTTATATATGCAGAATAGTGATCAAGGGACTAACACTTCTTATATACCTCCCTCAAATAATCCCAAAAACAATGAAAACACCAAGGATCATGATTATAGTAATCAGTCTCAAAAACTTCCCACATCCACCCTTCATGACCTCAATGAAACATACGCCTAACCTTTAGAATAAACAACATGTGCATCCAGTAAACTCCCATAAAAACACCAATCATGTGTCTTCCTCCATAACCTACAAAAATAAACTTGTCCCTGAACCTGGTCCATTTACAATCGTTTAGTCTTATGCTACCAGGTTGAGAGCCAACCAGGCCAAGGATGAAGTTCCCATTGAGCTATCTATCCCAAAAATCACTACTAGACAAGGTCTTCCCGCAGTTATCTTCAAAAAGGTTGATATAAATAGATTTTTTGTTGTAATAAATTTGTAGCTGATCAAAGTTTGACTCGCGATAAAAGTTATTTTAGCAGTAGTGATCTTTTAGTCATAATAAATTATTTCAAACAAAAAATTATAGTTAAAAATATATATTCTTACTATAATTTGTAGAAAAAATTATAAAAATAGTAAAATGAAATAGCCACAATTTTTTAATGATTCAATTTTGGCATAATTAATATTTACTTTGAGTACAAGAAAGTTATGCCTATAATTACTTTAATAGTTATAACGCGTAATCTTTGGGTTGCGATTAATTAGTGTCAACAATTATGAACTACATAATTTTTATATGTTCTATAATTCGTCAATATCTACCATATTTAAAGTGTACTAGATTACATCATTTTAATGTATGTAAAATAAAATAATACATAATTACGATATACATTATGAGACAAAAGATATTCAATTTTCATTTAATATGACTTTCTATTGAAGCAAACAATTAAACTCCACGTAACTAATAATAAATAAATATTTCTCTAATTAAAACTATGTTTATACTTAGTAATACACAATATTGTAAATTGAAGTAAGTATGAGTTCTAAAATTTCCAATTGAATTTTTTGTAAATGTAATTGACGAACAAAATTGCATACGTTCATACTACTATGTATATGTTTTTCTTTCTAGAAAATAAATATGAATATAATTTTGGACTTATATGTTTTAAATAAATGCTAATAATCGTGAGACATTTATAAAATGTCTTTAATAAGACATTAAATTTCTTATAATATAATTGCTTTAAGTAAAATGTATATTATTTTTCTAAAAAAGAACACACTCAACTTAAAAATTTAACTACATTTTATGTTATATGCAACCTTGCTCGTTAATAGTGTTCAAGTTTTTGTTGTGTATTTCAATAATTTATCAATTGACTAAATACAATTGTCTATTACACTTCTCATTATCACTCTATTTCTATATTTTTTTTAGCAGATCTCAAATAATGCCCGTTCATTTTTTAGAAAAAAATAATTAAATATGAACAATTAATGTGAAAACCAAATGAAAAAAAATATGATTCAAAATAAATAAGAATACATTCTAAGCAAATGAACTTATATTGAGTCGTAATTTTCAAATTAAACTAACAAATTTTTTACATTTCATTTTACCCTTGAACTTTGCGAAATGAATCAGATGTACTCCTATGTGCATTGTATTCTTATAGTAATAATTAAAAAAATTAAATTAAGTTTTCACTTTTATCAGCCTAAAAAGATATATTTGAGTCGTTTTTTTTAAATAATAAGGATATATGTAAGCCGTTATTTTAAAACCAAATGGTATATCAACTTTAAATTTCAAAGTTAAAAACTAATTACACCCTTGTTTCTTTATTATTATTATTATTATTATTATTATTATTATTATTATTATTATTATTATTATTATTATTATTATTATTATTATTATTATTATTATTATTATTATTATTATTATTATTATTATTATTATTATTATTATTATTATTATTATTATTATTATTATTATTATTATTATTATTATTATTATTATTATTATTATTATTCTTGTTATTGTTATTCTTGTTATTGTTATTGTTATTGATATTATTATTGATATTATTATTGTTGTTGTTATTATTATTATTATTATTATTATTATTATTATTATTATTATTATTATTATTATTATTATTATTGTTATTGTTATTGTTATGATTATTGGTGTTGTTATTATTATTGTTGTTGTTATTATTATTATTATTATTATTATTATTATTATTATTATTATGATTATTATTCTTATTATTATTATTATTCTTATTATTATTATTATTATTATTATTATTGTTATTGTTATTGTTATTGTTATTGATATTATTATTGTTGTTGTTGTTATTATTATTATTATTATTATTATTATTATTATTATTATTATTATTATTATTATTATTATTATTATTATTGTTATTGTTATTGTTATTATTATTGTTGTTGTTATTATTATTGTTGTTATTATTATTATTATTATTATTATTATTATTATTATTATTATTATTATTATTCTGATTATTATTCTTATTATTATTCTTATTCTTATTATTATTATTATTATTATTATTATTATTATTATTATTCTTATTATTATTCTTATTATTATTCTTATTGTTATTATCAAAGACTAAACCCTAAACCACGCTTGGAGTGTTGCTCAGGCTTTCACCTTTGAGGTTTTCTGAGGCTATGAATGAGGATGCCCACGAGTTTCTGACTACTTGCCTTATACATTTGGGACTGGTGGAGTTGAGAGAATCCAACTTCACTACTTATCAGTTTGATTAGCCAACCATACAGTCTTGACATACCTTCATTCAGACTAGGCCAGTTCGTTCCCTCTGGTCAGGTCACTTGGACTGAGTTTTTTTAGGCCTTTTTGGCTAGGTTCATCCCTTGCAGTGTTAGAGAGATCACCTTCGGGATCATTTCTCTAGGTTGGTGCAGGTTCTCCATGATTGTGTTAGAGTATGAGGCAAGGTTCCATGAGCTCTCCCGCCATGCCATTATGATTCTACCTATTGAGGAGGAAGAGAGAGTTTGATGGTTGTTTGTGGATTGAGGTTCCAGCTATGGATTGAGGCTCAGTCTATGATCTCCATGGATTGTTCCTTTCTGGAGATTGTCGATCATACCCCCACAATTGAGCAACGTGAGGCCCAAGGGGGAAGTGACAAGAGATCTAGATACGAGGGCAGCTACAACAGATCATGTTCCAGGTCCAGAGACACATATGATAGGATCTGACAATCACGTAGGCCTGTCTAGGCCTCATTACATATTTCAAAGGGTGACCGGTATAGCCGGAGTGAGGTTGGCTCCAGTTAGAGACATGAGTCCCATTCTTGTGCTTCAGACTGTGGTGGACATTCTTCTGGGAGTCGATCATCCCCAAGTTATTTTGATTGTGGAGAGTTGGATCACTAGGACAGAGATTGCCCTTTGCGTAGGCAGATTACTTTCGCTCCACAGGAAGCTCCACCAGTTGCACCTACCACTAGGGTCAAGGTTAGTGTAAACACCTAAGTTTAGACCGAACCCAAGATTTTATACCATTTTATTACTTAAATTATTTCTTATAGATTAAAATTTAATTGTCTAAAGTTATACTTCTTCCAAGTGAATTTATTTTAAATTGTTGAAAACTACAAAATAGAATCCCTTTTAAGGATACATTTGTTTTAATAATATTATTATTATTTTAAAAGAAAGAAAACCTACCAAAATATATATATATTTTAATTAAATATTATAGTCAGTTAATACTTTTAATTTATTTTAAAATTTATTATTTTAAGAAGAAAATAAAGAAGAAGAAAAAAAGAAAGAAAAAAAAGAACATACAAAAAGAATAATTTTTTTTTTTTAAAAAAAGGGAAAAAGTAATAAAAGGGAAAAGAGGAAGAAAAAAAATGTGTAAAATAATAAAGAAAAAAAATAAAACAAAATGTTCAATAAAAGAAGGAAAAAAATGCAAAAAAAAAAAAAAAAAAAAAAAAGAAAAAGAAAAGAAGGAAAAAAATAAAAGGGAAAAATCTTTCTTAAAAATAGTCCTAATCCCTTTAGAATTTTCATCCAAAACTAATCCCAAATCCCATAAAACTTTATCTCCAATTTTAAATCCAACTCAAAAGATAATCCTAAAATTACTCAAACTCTAAAATCTCACTCCTACACAATCCCTAATTTTTAGCAACTAGATGCCTATATATACTCTACCCACAAGACAATTCAAGAGACAAATTTAAATACAAATACAAGCATAAACCACAACAACAAAAAAAATCTTCCATTATTTACCTTTTTTAAAAGAAAAGAGTTTGAGAATTAGTGATATCAAGTTTGAGTCCTTGTTCGAGTTTTCATCTGCGGTTCTGGATTCAAGAAAATATCTACGAAAGTTCAAGATTAAAATTTGTAAAGGTCCATCTCTTGACTTTACTCTATTTTGTTTGTACTAAGTTGCATGCTTATACATAATATTTTTTTAGTATATAATATATGATCGCTTGACCATCATGGAGGAGCAAGTTGTCATTCTTGCTAGGTGTGACACTTGCGCTCGAGAGTCATTCCTATGGTTAAGGTCAGTTGGAGGCAACGTCCAGTTGAGGAGGCTACCTGGGAGACTGAGCATGATATGCGGGAGCAGTTTCCTGGCTTTTTTGAGCCTTCAAGTACTTTTTGACTCTTACTTTCGTGGACTACGAATGTTGTAATGACCTTCAGGTCATTTTTGTGTTTACGACTCATGTTCATCGTTTAGAGAATTTCTGTAGCAACCCCAAGTCATTTATGACTTTCTTGGACTGATAGTTCGGTCACCTGTTGTTTGTTTAGTTTTTATTTGAGTTTTAGTCAGTGTTATGAAAGGCGCTTGCCATGTCGCCAAAGGCGAGAAGCGAGGCTTCATCACCTATTATAGGTGTGGCGATGTGATTTCAGAAATGCGAGCAATGGCGATAGAAAGGCGAGAGGCAATATGGCAAGGTGGGGTGCCATGCGTCGCCTTTTTTTTTTTTTTGTTTTTTGTTTTTAACAAGGTTAGATTTAATAATTAAAAGGCAAAATTAGGGTTTTATACTAAATTAATATAATGTTTGTTTGTCCATAAATAGTGAATTCAATGGCGTGTGATGGTAACAAAAAGGACATTAGAGTATTGCTTGTCAATTGTCTTATGAATTATTGAGTCATTCAAATTCTAGACTTTTGACATCTACTATTAATTTTACAATTGAAATATGCTAATGAATGTCATTGCTATTGAAATTTTGGATATTTATATATGCAATTAAATATTTTAAGTTTTTGGTATTAATTGACGCCTCAATTCAAAATGGTGAGGGCCTCACCGAGAGGCGAGGCAGGCCCTTTGTCGCCTTTCGCCATCCAAAACACTGGTTTTAGTGTTTTGGAGCTTTTGAACCTTGAACGGTTAGTTTTGATCAAAATTCAAGAAAATGACCTTAGAATCCAATTATGACGATTTCATTAGCTCTGAAAGGGTCATTTTAGATTAGTAGCATGGTCGGCATGAATTCCAAAACTTTCAGTGCGAGTCTGTGCGACTAGGCGTTTTAACTTTCAAGTTAACGCTTAAGTTTGACTTTAGTCAACATGTTGAGTAAACAAGTTCAGATGGGAATTCCTTCGATGTGGTTAGCTCTGAAATATTGAATTTGGTCTAGAACATCCCTTTGTTTGGATCCTGAGGCTTCCAGGCATACTTCAAGTCCCCTTGTGAATTTTGGCTTAAAATGAAGTTTGGGTGTGGGATCCACTTTTTACCGAGATGACCTCGTATGGGAATTTTGACTGCTCGGTTGAGTCTGAAATATCAAAATTTTTTAGGAATGCATATTTCGTTTGCATGCATAGGAATTCAAACATATTTAGAGTTTAAGAAAACTAGCTGAAGTGTTGATATTTGGTGCAGGCTTTTAGCGAACAGAAATCAGACTTTTAGTGACCAGAATTGGACTTTTAGCTACCAGATCAAGGATATTTATATTGAGAACTTGCAATCTCATTTTTTATTTTCAAAAGGCGATTTCCCCTTATTCGAGCTCCAAATGGAGTGATTCATAGTCTTGTGTGATCCTTAAGAGCATGGCTACTTGAGTTTCTGACTAGAATATGTTGAGGAATCCCATCGCTTCCTCATTTCTTGATATTTTTCTCTATAAAGAAACTCTCTCTAAAAAATTCTCTTTGATGGTGACACACTACCAGTTCTGCTTGAATGGGTGCACAACCGCCTATGGTGCCTTGCCAGCTGCCAGACCTATGACAAAAGATGGACAATAGCACCACGAACAAAACCCAATTGGAATCACCTTCTAATTCCTTTCCTAGCTCTATGAATCTAAGAAATAGTGTCACAATACCTGTTCAAGTTTCGGAAGAAGAGCTACTTTGGTCACAAAAAAATATTTTCATGTTGCAAACTGGGTTGATTCATCTAGTTACGATAGACGGAGATGAATTCCCACATAAGGATCTACAGATAAAGATTAGCCAATTCCACCTTGCCAATCCCTAGTTCTAGCATAGCAATTTCAGGGGAAATGCGATGGAATCGCCTGAGCTGCGCACTAGATTTCGAACTGATTCCAAGGGGATAAGCAACAAATTAACCACAAGGGAGGATTCACCAAGTCAAGGCGCATCTAAAGATGTAATGGTAGCCAATTCCAACGGCGATGAAAGTCTCGCTAGAATTTCTGTTGAAGATGCTGGAGCTCTAGTGAGCCAAGAGTTTCAACCCCAACATCACAATGATCAAGAAAGGGAGATACACCACCCCACTTCTAAAATCTTAAGTGTGGATGTATTCTACGAATCAAACAAGGGGATCATAATCCCTGAAGAACAACAGAGGACAAATTTGGACAAGGAAGTTCAGGTCACCGAGCTAAATGATTCACATAGTGATATGAGACAACTGAATGATCAAAAGAGGAATTCTAATAGAGTACAAACTGAGGAAGCTCAAAGCTCCTCAAACTTTTCCTTTAGAGCCGCTAAACATGATCTTGCAGATGAAGAAGTACCTCGAGGGAGTCAACATGGTAAGAACACTCAGGGGAACAATGAAGAACAAGGCTAGAATCAACAAAAGGAAAAGAAGTTGCCCTCCACCCATGTTCAGCAAATGTGTAGCAACCAAGAAATCCAAGGTAATTATTCTAACACTTCTTCAAGTCCTATGATTTCTAACTCAATAGGTGTGGTTGATACTCAAATGCAAGTCATTGCAAGTGAGCAAAATTGTGTACAATTAACTTCATATATACATAATAGTGATCAAGGGACTAACACTTCTAATATACTTCTCTCAAATAAGCCTTACAATAGTGAAAACACCTAGGATCATGATAGTAGTCATCAGTCTCAAAAACTTCCTACATCCACCCTTCATGATCTCAATAAACTCATTTCCAATTTGAGAAACAGAATCTTAACCTTCAGAATAAACAACATGTGCATCCAGAAAACACCCACAAAAATACCAATCAAGTGACTTCCTCCAATACCTACAAAAATGAGCTTGTCCCTGAACCTGGTCCATATACAGTCTAGTCTTATGTTGCCAGGTTGAGAGCCAACCAAGCCAAGAATGAACTTCCCATTGAGCTATCTATCCCTAAAATCATAACTAGACAAGGTCTTCCTGCAGTTATCATCAAAAAGGAAGATTACATAGTAAATCTAGTAGCTAGATATAGATTTACTTTAGTCGAAAAATTCACCAACACTATGCCTAAAATTGAGCTCATTCGCAAAAGCTTCATTCTCTAAAATCAGTTAACTAGAGGAGTCAAGATGGCATATTTATATTGATCTTGATGATGAGGAGGACCATGTCTATGTATGGAACCAAAAAAAGATGTATATTGAAGGGCAACTAATGAGACTGAAAGTATGGACTCCTACCTTTATTCCAGAAGAAGAAACTTCCATTGTTCCTGTATGGATTACACTTCCAGAGTTGCCATAGCATTGCTATAACAAGGAATTTATCACAGCCTTGTTTTCTCCTATTGGTAAGACCTTATACTTAGATGGAACATCTCTTTAGAAAACTAGAGGAACTACTGCAAAAGTAAGATTACAAATGGATGTTTCCAAGAAAAGACTCCCTCCCCCCCAACCCCATGTTTGGATGGGATTTGATGAGGAGGACTTTACTATTGGTAAATGACAAGCTATTGAATATGAGGGGCTCCCTGATTATTGTTCTTATTGAAAACATCTAGGCCACCTGTTCCATGTGTGCAAAATCAAGCTAAGGGATGAAGACAATAAGAGGAGAAAGGAATTTTAAGCTGAAAACAAGACCGAAAACAAAAAGGCTGATCCAACCACTAATCAGGTATCTCATAATCTAAATGATACTCAATTAATGCTAATCTAGCCTCTACTAGTAATGCAGGTACTAAGGACAACAAGCAGCAATTGAATAAAAAAAATGAAGAACAACAAACTAAGGACCAAAAAACTCAAAGGAGATATTTTATAAAAATCAAGCCCAAAAATGATCAACACAACAAGGTTGATAAACCTATTTCTCCAAGATATCAGCAAAATAATGGACCTGTAAACTCACAGTGTTCCACAATCAGGTATTGACTCAATGCTCCCCCAACTCCAACCCCTTAATTAACAACAAATCAACCAGGATAAGCAAACCAAGCATTGCAAGGACCCAAGTATTGATTCAATGCTCCCACACCCCCAACACCCCCGTAATAATGCTTTTGTTGTATTATCTAATTCTTAAGTATTATTATTATTATTATTATTATTATTATTATTATTATTATTATTATTATTATTTTTAAATTCGTATAGTTATTATTAAGGCCTAAACCCTAAACCACGCTTGGAGTGTTTCTCAGGCTTTCACCTTTGAGGTTTTCTGAGGCTATGAATACGGATGCCCATGAGTTTCTAACTACTTACCGGAGCATCTTTATACATTTGGGACTGGTGAAGTCGAGAGAATCCAACTTCACTACTTATCAGTTAGATGGGCCAACCATACAATCTTGACATACCTTCATTCAGACTAGGCTAGTTTGTTCCCTCCGGTCAGGTCACTTGGATTGTGTTTTTTTAGGCCTTTTTTGCTAGGTTCATCCCTTGCAGTGTTAGAGAGATCACCTCCAGGATCATTTCTCTAGGTTGGAGCAGGCTCTCCATGATTGTGTTAGAGTATGAGGCAAGGTTCCACGAGCTATCTTGCCATGCCATTATGATTCTATCTATTGAGGAGGAGGAGAGAGTTTGATGCTTATTGAGGAGAAGTAAGAAGCCCCTTTGACATCTCTTCATCTGCAAATAATTCTCAATGTGAAAACACAGAGCCAGGGGGCTTGAGCCTAAGTCTATGATCTCCGTGGATTGTTCCTTTCCGAAGATTGTCGATCATGCCTCCATTATTGAGTAGCATGAGGCCCAAGGGGTCAGTGAAAAGAGAGCTAGATATGAGGGCAGCTACAACAGATCATGTTCCAGGTCCAGAGACACATATGATAGGATCCGACAATCAGGTAGGCCTGTCTAGGCCTCATTACATATTTCAAAGGGTGACCGGTATAGCCGGAGTGAGGTTGGCTCCAGTCAGAGACATGAGTCCCATTCTTGTGCTTCAGACTGTGGTGGACGTTCTTCTGGGAGTCGATCATCCCCAAGTTATTTTGATTGTGGAGGGTTGGATCACTAGGACAAAGATTGCCCTTTGCGTAGGCAGATTACTTTCGCTCCACAGGAAGCTCCACTAGTTGCACCTACAACGAGGGTCGAGGTCAATGTAAACACCTAAGATTAGACTGAACCCATGATTTTACACCATTTTATTACTTAAATTATTTCTTGTAGGTTAAAATTGAATTATCTAAAATTATACTTCTTCCTAGTGAATTTATTTAAATTGTTGAAAACTACAAAATAGAATACCTTTTGAGGATACATTTATTTTAATATTATTATTATTATTATTTTAAAAGAAAGAAAATCTACCAATATGTGTGTGTGTGTGTTTCAATTAAATGTTATAGTCAGTTCATACTTTTAATTGATTTTAAAATTTATTATTTTAAGAAGAAAATAAAGAATAAGAAAAAAAGAAAGAATATTAAAAAAGAACAATTTTTTTTTATAAAAAAAGGAAAAAGTATTAAAGGGGAAAATAGGAAGAAAAAAAAACGTGTAAAATAATAAAGAAAAAAATAAAAGAAAATGTTCAGTAAAAGACGAAAAAAATGCAAAAAAAAAAAAAAAAAAAAAAAAGAAAAAAAAATAGAAGAGAAAAGAAAGAAAAAATAAAAGGGAAAAATCTTGTTAAAAAATAGTCCTAATCCCTTTAGAATTTTCATCCAAAACTAATCCCAAATCCCGTAAAACTTTATCTCCAATTTAAGATCCAACTCAAAAGACAATCCTAAAATTACTCAAACTCTAAAATCTCACTCCTACACAATCCCTAATTTTTAGCAACTAGATGCCTATATGTACTCTACCCACATGACAATTCAGGAGACAAATTCAAATACAACATACACACATAAACCACAACAACAACAAAAATCTTACTTTATTTACCTTTTTTTAAAAGAAAAGAATTTGAGAATTAGTGATATTAACTTTGAGTCCTTGTTCGAGTTTTCATGTGCGGTTCTTGATTCAAGAAAGTATCTACGAAAGTTCAAGATTAAAATTTGTAAAGGTCCATCCCTTGACTTTACTCTATTTTGTTTGTACTAAGTTGCATGCTTATACATAATATTTTTTTAGGATATAATATATGATCGCTTAACTTTTGTGAAGGAGCAAGTTGCCATTCTTGCCAGGTGTGACACTTGGCTCGAGAGCCATTCCTATGGTTAAGGTCTGTTGGAGGCATGGTCCAGTTGAGGAGGCTACCTGGGAGATCGAGCACGATATGCGGGAGCAGTTTCTTGGCTTTTTTGAGCCTTCAAGTACTTTTTGACTCTTACTTTCGCAAAATATGAATATTGTAATGACCTTCAAGTCATTTTTTATGTTTACGACTCATGTTCATCGTTTAGAGCATTTTTGTAGCAACCCCAAGTCATTTATCACTTGCTGGGATTGATAGTTTGGTCACCTGGTCGTTGATTTAGTTTTTATTTGAGTTTTAGTTAGTGTTATGAAAGGCACTTGCCATGTCGCCAAAGGCGAGAGGCGAGGTGAGACAAGGCCTCATCACCTATTATAGGTGTGGTGATGCGATTTCAGAAAGATGAACAATGGCGATAGAAAGGCGAGAGGCAATATGGCAAGGCGGGGCACCATGTGTCGCCTTTTTGTTTTAAAAGGGTCAGATTTAATAACTAAAAGGCAAAATTAGGGATTTGTTTGGTGTTTTTGCAAACCTGGGCTCTCTTCTCTTTATTGTAACTTGCACGATCTCTTGTCATCTTCCATCGCGACTGTTTCACCTTTGAGAGGATTAGACCTTCGCTGCTACTCAGACCTTTGTGTCACGAGTCGCGACTCTCAGGTACATTCTTCTTCTTTTCTTTCTTTAGTTGTTCTCTTCTTCTGTTACTCCTCTTCGTCTTCTTCTCCTTCTTCTTATCCTTCTCCTTCTCATTCTCCTTCTCCTTCTTCTTCTTCTACTCTGTTTTTCAAATAGTGGCGCATGGCTCTGTTTTTCTTTTTTAATTTGTAGCTAATGAACTGACTGCCATTCTGTTTCTACCTATATTTTTTTAAAAAAAAAATCAATCCTTCTATATTTATTTTTTCACTACTCAATTTAGTTTCGTACTAATTAATATAATATTTGTTTGTCCATAAATACTGAATTCAATGGCGTCTGATGGTAACAAGAAGGACATTGGAGTATTGCTTGTCAATTGTCTTTTGAATTATTGAGTCATTCAAGTTCTTGACTTTTAACATCTACTATTAATTTTACAATTGAAATATGCTAATGAATGTTATTGCTATTGAAAATTTGGCTATTTATATATGCAATTAAATATTTTAATTCTTTGGTATTAATTGACGCCTCAATTCAAAAAGGCAAGCGCCTCGTTGCGAGGCGAGGCAGGCCCTTATCGCCTTTCGCCGTCCAAAACATTGGTTTTAGTGTTTTGGAGCTTTTCAACCTTGAACGGTCAGTTTTGATCAAAATTCATGAAGATGACCTTAGAATCCAATTATGAAGATTTCATCAGCTTTAAAAGGGTAATTTTAGGTTAGTAGCATGGTCGGCATGAATTTTGAAGCTTTCAGTGTGAGTCTGTGCGATTAGGCATTTTAACTTTCAAGTTAAGGCTTAAGTTTGACTTTAGTCAACATTCTGAGTAAACGAGTTCGGATGAGAATTCCTTCAATGTGGTTAGCTCTGAAATGTTGAATTTGGTCTAGAACAACCCTTTGTTTGGATCCCGAGGCTTCCAGGCATATTTTGAGCCCCCTTGTGGATTTTGGCTTAAAGTGGAGTTTGGGTGTGTAATGAGTCCACAAATTGATAGAATTAGTGTCCTCAAATGCATATTTTGTCTCGATATATGATGAAAACCCTTAAGTTTCAGGTATTTGGAGTTTGAGGGAAAGCATGGACACTACTTAGCAAAAAGGAACAAAAGCAGCTGAAAGAATGAAGAAATGAAGATCTGAGAATCGCCGAACCCGTTCGGTGAGTCACCAAAAGGTCTTATCCTCACCTTTTGTTCCAGTATACTGAGCCCTGAAAGAAAGGATCAAATTGGCGGTGAAAAGGAGCAATCGGCATATCGCCAAGCAGTTCCGCGAAGCAGTACTATGTCTCCCAATGATCCAAAGCATGACGATGCTGAAGGATAGAGCAAGATGGTGATGAAACATACCAAAGGGTGGATCACTGAGCTGATCGACGATCTCGACTAACTACATCGAATGATCTGCTGTAGCACAGATTTTTGAAAACTATAAATACTCGTTAAGAGTTGTGGCTTATTATCAGATTTTTAATATATATCTTTTAACATAGATTTTTGAGTTATAAGTTTGGAGAGGGTTTTGAAGAACTTAAAGATTCAAAGGGTTTCAACTCCAACAATTTGGGTTTGGGTCTCTTGGATTCTTCATTCTTGGCTTGTTTTGAGACTAAAATCTTCATACCCATTTGAATGAAAACTCATTTTGGTATAAATTTCTCTCTCTTTTACATGTCTAGCTAAAATCCCAATTCTTGGGGTGTGATTATGTGAATATGGGTTAGAATAATTATTGAGTCTTGTTTGTTGATAGTTTATTTGTTGTTTAGATGTGATTTCGTTTAGTAGTTGTGTTGGAACTTAATGAAATTGTAATTGCAAATACGATTTCACTTTTGTGTTTTTGGCTTGCTCGAGAGAGAGGTCATAAAACTACGACTACTAAATTGATGGCCGGTGGGAGTGGGTTGACATAAGGTTTAGCTCGAGAGAGTGAACCCTAGTCCTTCTCCCACACACTCAGCTCGAGAGAGTGAGTGGGCTAAGGAGGATGTTGTTCTTCATGCGGCAAGTGGGTGTCTGAGAGGAACCCATTTGATTCGAGGTAAGTTGTTCGAGTGAAAGCTTACCCCCACTATAGTCTAGCCTAGTCACAAATATTAAACAAAATTACTATCAAAAGCATGTACCCAACGATCTAGTCTAACCCGTATTCCTATCACATCCAAGAATCCCCTCTCCTTGATTGGTATTCTTCATATCTTTGCTTGTTTTTACTTACTTGTGACAAACCCCCATCATTAATTGACACTCTTGTGTCACCCCTTTTGATTTAACATGTTTTTATTCAATAATGTTTTTAATTATGACTAATAATTAGAACTTAATTTTATTTCTCTATTAATTCTCAAAACCACTCCCTTGGGACTCTACCCCAACCCTTGGTTGGGTTACTATACTATTGTACGATCATAGACACTTGCATTGGAAGTTGTGTCTTGATTACGCAAACATTAAAATGGAGCCGCTGCCGGGGAGTGGTGTCACTTGAGAATTCTTAGTTTCGTAAATTGTTTGTTCTTCTTAATCATAGTTTGCTTACTTAATTTTTAGTTTTGTTTTGTTTGCTTGTGTGAATATTTTAGAAAGCATGAGTGTTAACGGTAGCAACGGTAGCCATGTGGGCCACCAAGACGACATCAAAAATCTCAATGATGTCCAATAGCCCAACATGAATGGCCCCTATCTCATGGGAGGTATTGGAGCCAACCGTTTACCTCCAGCCGAGTGAAATGCAGTGTTCCACATAACAGCACTATGTTGCAGCTCTTGCAACTAAAGGGACTTTTTAGAGGGTTGACACACGAGAATCCTTACGAGCATCTTCGAAAGTTCGTGGATGTGTGCGGACCATTGTCGTTCAAAAACATCTCTCAGGAGTCATTCCGGTTAAGATTATTCCCTTTCTCGTTGATTGGAAAGGCCTGCAAATGGCTGGCTGAGTTGCCGTGTTAATCCATCACTTCCTGGAGGAATTGGTAATCGCATTTCAAGTGCGATTTTTCCCTCCCTCGAAGATGATGACCCTTCAGGA
The DNA here is from genome assembly GCA_035578085.1 of Solanum pinnatisectum. Classification (NCBI taxonomy): domain Eukaryota; kingdom Viridiplantae; phylum Streptophyta; class Magnoliopsida; order Solanales; family Solanaceae; genus Solanum; species Solanum pinnatisectum. The sequence continues at coordinate 147,298 of JAWPEI010000022.1, read as the reverse complement.
TAGCATTCAGAGCTTTAAGCATCTGGAAGGAGAGCCTCTGTACGAGACTTGGTTACGGTTCAAAAAGTTGGTGCTTCAATGCCCAACCCATGGTTTACTCGATAATGTGCTGCTTCAGTACTTTTACCGGAGTTTGGACTCTGTAAACAAAAGGGTCGCTGACCAACTTTCACCTGGAGGCTTAATGCAACAGCCATATGCAGTAGCAGTACAACCTTTAGATAGCATGACAACTATCAACAGAGCGTGGTACACTCGCGAGGACCAAGTCTCGCCTCTCACCTTCAAGCTATCTAAGGAGCAGATTGAAAAAGATCATGAGAGAGACCAAAACATGGCCAAGATCATGACACAACTTGACATTTTATCCAAAAATATCATGGGGGCTGGTGCCTGTGGTGTCAATGTCGTGGGGGTCGGGTGTGCAAATCCTAAGGAGATGAAGTTTGAAGCCTTGTATAATGAGGAGGTAAACTTTCAAGCTAACCAAGGCAGTGGCTATCGCTCAAACTACCCAAGGCAGGGTGGTAACCAAGGTTGGGCTAGAGACGAAGGTTGGAAGGAACGAGATCGTGAATGGAGGGACCGTAATCCGAATTGGAAGGATGGGGAAAAGGATAGATATGTGCCTCCCCATGAGCACCAAAAGCCCAAGGACTCAGAAGGTGGTAGGTTCATCGTTAACAAAGTTGAAGGGTTAGACAAAATGTTAAAAGGCATAAAGGAAGATGTGTCCACCCTTAGCTAGATCGTCACCTCCCATTCAGTTTCGATCATGCAGTTAGAGACCCAAATGTGCCATATCTTGTCTCATCTCAATCTGAGACAACAAGGGGGTTTGCCTAGTGATACTATAGCTAACCCCAAGAATGAGGTTTGAAGGTGGGCTTGCGTCGTGCCACGGCGTTAACTAAGGTGATGTTTGGGAGGCAACCCAAAAACCCTTTTATTGCTTTATGTTGGTTTTAGAAATAATGATGTGTTAATTGTACAGGAAGAAGTGTGGGAAACATTTGGAAAGAAAGAGACTGGCGAGGGAAATATTAGTTGAAGAGTCGCCAAAGTATTATGTGACCCGACTCACACCACCATTTGATCCAACACAGCTTAGGTTTGGGGTCTGTAATACTGGCGGTCCTAAAGAAATGATTGGTGAGTCATCAATCAGCTCGGTGACCCCGATTTGTATCACCATTTGGATCCACACATTAATTGGGAGATTTTGTAGCACTCGGCATGGAGGGTAATTGCTCGGTGTGACGCTGAATGGTTCGGCGCTCACGATAATGCCACCGAGTGGGCAAGAACTGGACGGTTTTTCAAGCCAAAGGTTTAAAAGTTTCAATTTCCTATGCTCTCCCTCATTTTCAAACTTTACAAACTCGCACCTAGTTTTATTCTCAATATCACTGAATCTCTATTGTGTTTTGGATATAAAATTGTGCTTGGATCTGGATTGCGTTGCCACCTAGCATCTCATTAACATCTTAATCAGCATCCAAGGTTGGTTTTCGAGCCCTACGTTCCTTTTATCAAAAGTTGTGCTCCAATGCAATGACATTACTTTGATGATGTGTGCTGGTCCTCTTTGGTAGGATTAAAATATTTGTTTACCTGTTTGGTTCGCAAATTTTTCCCTTATTAAGTTAAATAGTTAATTCCCGAAGATTGCTCTTTAAAATGAAAAATAAAATAAAATAATAGGTTATGCATAAATGTTGATGGGCATGAACCTAAGTTGGCTATTACATGTTTTGATTTTACTTTCAGTGGTTGTGGGGTTGAATTTAGGAAGTTGGGTCAAAAGTTGGCACGTTGGATAATTTGGCGAGCTGGGTCGAGCTTGCCGAACCACTCGGCGGTTCGCCTAAAGTCCCTATCTCGCCTTTAATTCAATGCTAAATGTGATGTTGAATTCTGTAACTTTTGGCGAGAAACATGATGTTGCCAAACACATTCGGTGCTGATGAGTCCACAAATTGGAATCATTTAGGGCTATATTTTAATAGGATTTGTGTTCTCAAATGCTTATTTTATCTTAATATCTGATGAAAACCCTTAAGTTTCAAGTATTTGAAGTTTGAAGGAAAGCATGGACACTACGTCATAAAAAGGAACGAAAAGGATGAAAAGAACGAAGAAATGAAGGCCTAAGGATCGTTGAGTCCACTTAGCGAATCGCCAAAGGGTCTTACTTCCCCTTTTGTTTCAGTGTGCTGAGCCCTGAAGGAAAGGATTAAGTCACTGGAAAAAGGGAGCAGTCGGTGCATCGCTGAGAAGTTCTGTGAAGTAGTACCATGTCGCCCAATGACCTAGAGTACGACGATGCTGAAGGATGGTGCAAGACGACGATGAACTACACCAAAAGGCGAATCGCCGAGTTGATCGGCGATTGTGGCTAAAGATGCCGAATGATCCGCTTTAGCATAAATTTGTGAAAGCTATAAATACTAGTTAGAGTTGTAGTTTTAAGAGTGGAACAATTATTATAATTTTCATATAGAATAGTACCCTTTAATATTTTTGCTCTAAGTTTGAGGGGGTTTTGAAGACTTGAAGTTCAAAAGGGTTTCATCTTCAAGATTTGGATTTGGGTCTCTTGGATTCTTCAATCTTGGCCTGTATCAAAACTTAAATCTTCATACCCATTTGAATGCAAGCTAAATTTGGTATAAATTTCTATCTCTTATACATGTGTGGCTAAAAACCCCAATTCTTAGGGTGTGATTTAGTGAATATGGGTTAAGATAATTGTTGGGTCTTGCTTACTGATAGTCTATTCATAGTTTAAATGTGATTTTGTTTATTTGTTGTGGATGAATTTAATGAATTTGTAGTTGCAAATACAAATTTATTTATGTGTTTTTGGCTTGCTCAAGAGAGAGGTCGTAAAACTAAGACCACTAGCTTGATGGCCAGTGTGAGTGGGTCGACATGAGGTTTAGCTCGAGAGAGTGAACCCTAGTCCCATGTGCACACACTCAGCTCGAGAGAGTGAGTGGGTTAAGACGTAGGCCGGTCTTCATGCGGCAAGTGGGTGTCTGAGAGGAACGCATTTGAAACGGGGTAAGTTGCTCGAGAGAGAGCTTATCCCCCTTAAAGCTTAGCCTAGTCACAATTATTCTATGAATCTTCTATTGAAAGCATGTACCCAATAATCTAGCTTGACCTGTATTCCCGTCACATCCCGAGGATCCCCTCATTACTTAGAAATCCTTGTTTATTTTGCTGTTTTTACTTACTTGTGACAAAACCCCCATTGTTATTGACACTCTTGTGTCCCCCTTTAATTTACAATGTTTTTAGTCGTTAATGTATTTATTTACGACTAGTTAGAACTAAATTTTATTTTTCTATTAATTCTCCAAACCACTCCCTTGGGACTCGACCCCAACCCTTGGTTGGGTTACTATACTATTGCACGATCGTAGACACTTGCATCGGAAGTTATGCCCTTGATTACGCAAACATCAAAACGGCGCCGCTTCCAGGGAGTGATGTTATTTGAGATTCTTAGATTAGTAGAATTCTTGTTCTTCTTAGTTTTAGCTTTACTAATCTAAATTGTAGTTTTGTTTTTCTTGTTTGGAAGATCAAAGCAGAGAAATAAGAATGGATGATTATTTTGGGTACCACACGGACCATCCCCTCCTGAAACTATTGAACCTCAGGGACAACCTCGTGACATTCAAACAAGCAGGGAATGATACAATTCAAGAAATGTGGGTGAAGTTTCAATCAGTGGTACAACCCTGCCCATCTCATGGAATGTCTGACAAGATGCTATTGGAGTGCTTCTATCGGGGTTTTGGACCATAAAATAAGAGCATAGCCGATCAAATTTTTAAGGGTGGTATGCTCTACCAGGCCTATGAAGTTGTCACAACACTTCATGAAGGTATGGTTGAAACCAACAAGGAGGTCCAAAAGAAACATGAGTGGGATGCACTAGTGGCTCAAGTAGACGTTCTATCCAAACGAGTCATGGGGTTGGAAGCACAAGCCATGGAAAAGGAAAAGAACTTCTTCCTTCGAAAAGGTAGACACGGGAAGAAGCATAAGGATGTTCAAATGGACGATGCTCTTTCACTCATTCAACTAAAACTTGAAGAACAAGACAAGAAGTTGAATGAGATAAAAGACAACATTGAAATGCTGAATGAAACATCTGCCTCAAACTCCATGATTATTCAGTTGTAGGATGCTCAGATCACCCATTTGGTGACAGATCGCTATCCACCGTTCATCGAGGACTCGCCTAACTACATTATGGCTGACTCCGAGGGATGAAGAATAATTATTAACTTGCGTCATGCCACGACGTTAACTAAGGTGCTATTTGGGAGGCAACCCAAAACCCTTTTAATGCTTTAAGCTTGTTATAAGAATAATGGTGTGTTGATTGCGCAGGTGGAAGGGTAAGGATCAAACGAGAAGCACAGATTGGCGAACTAAAGGCCCAGTCTCTGAGTCACCGATTGGTTCGGTGACTCTGACCTAGACCGTCGATAGGTCCAAAACCAATTCATATTGTGGTCTGCAAAACTCGACGGGATGAAAAAACTATTGGCGAGTCACCAACCATATCGGCGATTGCTAGGAAGACCACTGTTTGGACCCTCACGTTGACTGAAGGTCCTGTAAAACTCGGTGAATCAAGTGCTCACTCTGCGACTCGCCGAGAGGGTTGAAGATCAGAACTAATATCGCCGAATGGACAAAAACTGTACTGTCTCTCAGCTAAAAGTTTAAAAATTTTCAACTTCATTTCCTTCCCTCACTTTTTCACCTTCCCAAACTCACACCTGCACTCTAGTTTTATATTGCTTGCATTTTTGGAGTATTTTGGTTGATTGATTTGTGGTTGGAGTCAGATTACAGTGCTTCCTAGCATATCAATATCCATTTGATCAGCACAAAAGGTTAGTGTCCCGAACCCCATAACTATCTTGTCAAAATTGTACTCATTTGCAAATGTGTGACCTTGTCAAAATCTCCTGAACCTCCTTTATTGGGTTTAATTATTTATGTGTCGATTTTTCTTAGATAACTCTGCCTTTATTGCATAAACTATGAAATCTTATTCTCCAATGCATTGAGTGGAGTTAATGAGTGATGAGTGGTATTCGTATGTTATGGGTCTTGGTCGAATTTGTGCTTTTTTTTTGTACTTAAATTCTATTTTCAGGGGTTGCAGGGTTGAATTCGGGAAGTTGGGTCTTTTGGCGAGTTGGTTCGAGCTCGCTGAATCACTCCACGGTTCGCCTTAAATCTCCATCTCGCCTTTAATTTAATGCCAAATATGATGTTAAATTCTGTAACTTTCGACGAGAAGCCTTTGATCGCTAAAATCATTCGGTGACTCACTGAAAGACTTCTGGTTCGCCCTTTTGTCTGCACCATTGTATTCTTTATACACTGCACTCGGCGAACCGCCGAAGTAGTTGCGCGCTTCGCCAACTGGTTCAGCGAAGTGATTTTACAATACTACCTTGCTTTTGTTTGAATACTTTCTAACTTTTTCTCGAAGCTTTGCAGATATGGCTAGACCGATAGTAGCTGGAAGGGATATGCCACCCCGATAAACAAGAGAGAAAAATTTTAGGAAAAATACAAAGGCAACATATCCTCCCAAAATGGATAATGAGGGCAAGAAGCCTAGTGCCATCAAGAGAACAAATCCCTGAGACCCCACTATTCCCTCGTGGAGACGTGGGATTCTTCATAGCTAATTCTCCTTTATGGCGGCTCATGTCTTGGACAATTTCAGTAAGTCAGCTGCCGCTGAATCTTCTGAAGAAGCTCCAGGGGCCATTATCAAATTCCAAGCTGACACATCGGGCACTGATGCCCAGACAAATGGAGCGACTGTGTAGACAGGATTGTTTTCTACCTCCCTCTCTATCTTTCTTTATTCTAAAGTCTGGATATTTTATTATTTGCATTTGAGGACAAATGTTTTTATTTGTGGTGGGGGTGAGGCCTATACTTTTTGTGTTGATAGTCGTGTTTTGTTTATATTTTGTGCTGTTATGTTTAAAATTGTGATAATACTGCTTTTCTGTGGATAATTGAGCTTATGGATCTTTTTGTTTTAAATTGCAAAATGATTTCTGACTCGTCCAAAATATCAAAATTTGTTTCAGCTCACTCAAGATCAAAAAGGTCTTTTCAAGGCTTGTAATGGGGCTGAGTGAAAAGGTATGGTCATTTAGGCTCAGTGACTTTTATCCTTATGAAATGTGGTGCTCACAATACTTCATTTCCTTTTTCCTTCATCATTCTCTTTAGTGCCCATAAGTCATCCTATTATTCACTTTACATGGATTGTTTGGACTTCCCATTTCTTTGGTCCTTTATTCCACAATTTTCTTTTTCATTCTTTTTCTTTTCTTTCTATTCTTCCCTTTTTTTTTGGACGGGTTCCAATTTTCTCAACACCATGGATTGAAGGAGACTTTCCTTGCACTTCTTGACTTGCCCTTATCTTTTCACAACACCCCCAACTTAGGCTTTTGGCCTAAGTTGGTTATTCAATTAATCACAATTCAAGAGGATTATAGGTAGTGGATTAAGAAAGGTCTAGTTTTCATCAAGTTTTTCCAAAGAACGGTAAGGCTCAAGGGGTGTTCAAAAGAGAATCACATGCTCACAAGGTACGTCACAAAAGAGGTATATGTCAAATTGGCTAACACTCTTAGAAGTTGCCTAAGATCATACCAGAAGATAGTATCACTTAGTTGATTGGACCAACGGGGCAAATTCTAGGATCTAGTATGCTTGGTTCAAAGTAAGCTCATCATACTAGGAATTGACACTACAGTCAAACAAAACTCCACACTTTCGCTAGTGTGCAATGATCATCACAAGAGAATCTATTTGATAAATGGCTAATCACAACGAGATGCAAAGAGTTCACATATTGTGTATACAACTTCATTTGGCCGCATCGTAGCCGTACATTCATGTTCGTTCGATTGAGAGCACTATTCAAGTCATCAGTATTGATCGAAACTGAGACTTAAATTTTATAAAAGAACAGCCACATTAAGCAATGACTCTCGCTTTCAGGGCATCAACAGAAATCTAAAGGGGGTAAGTGCTGCTAGTATGGCTCTGTTGATAATCTCTAGAACAGACCTCTCCATTCGGGTATCTCTTACATCAGCTGAATAGGCCAACTGTCCCATCTTCAGGATCATGGCCTGAGTGATCCTGGTAGGTTGGGAGGATGAGGAAGCACCTAGAGCCTGTGAGGAAGAGGAAAAAAGAACAGGTATACCTGAGGGCTCAGAAGCCGGAGTAGGAGAAGATTCCTCTGTTGGTAATGAGTCAATATTAACCTCTGGAGAAGTGTCTGCTGGAGCTCCTCTCCTCCTGTCAACCTCCTCTCGAGTGAACTCGACCTCGATATGCCGGATGTCCATGGAGAATGAAGGGATGACCTCTATATCATGCATAGGATCCCGGGGTACTCCAGTACGCCAGCATAACTCAGTGATCAAGACCGAGAGTGGCAGAGAGGTAAGTTTCTATTTGGCTCTTATAGCCATCTCTTGCAAAGTCAGCAGTCCTAGGTCGATCCGCCTCCTAGCCATGATTGAACCAAGGCAAGCTGCCTTAGGATGGCGCATAATGGACTCATTTTGGGATGGCATAATAGTGCTGCTGATGAAGCCAAACTAGAACCTGGAGGCGATGCTCATGTCCCTCTTCTCAATGGGAGCTCCTGCATCCATCTACCTCAGGGTGGTGTTAGAAATCATCGGAGGAAACCAACCTTTTAAGTCATCTAGGGACTGAACAATCAGCAACCTCTCGTAAGGGAGTGCAGAGTGTAGCGGTATACCTAATACAACATTAATATGCTCGCTGTGACACTCCACCTCCTTGCATCTGACCATGACCGACTTTACTTGCCTTCTTCTTGTTCTTAGGCACCAATTTCCCATAAGCAGTGTAAAAGTCTCTTACTCAGGAGGGGATGTAGGGTTCTTGGGGCACCTCAGGATGCTTGCCTTCTAGGCCCTCCAAGGGTAGTAACTTCTCCTCTATGATGGTTCGTAAACCATCACCTTTCAATCTATTTAACAGCTTCTATGGAGGGACTATAGGAAGTACAAGAGTTATTGAGGGTGCTTGGGTTGGTACTGAGTTTGTAGTCGGAGGAGTAGGAGTTAAAGGAGTATTGGCGGCTGTGGATTGAGATCTGGTCCGGAGCGCATTCATCCAGTTAATCAAAGGTTGTTCATCCTCTGGTTCATCAAAATCTAGCTTAATAGCCACCCCTTTTCTGGCTATATGTTTCTTCTTCTTGCCTTTGTCTCCTAGTTGGAGGTCAACCCCTCTCCTCTTTGGAGGGTTTGATCCTCCTTCATTCATTATAATGCCCTTTTCCTTTTTCTAGGGTGGTTCAGTTAGATTGGTGCATACCATATCTGCAAAAGATCGAGAGAAATTATGAAGGCAAAATCAAACTCTAGCTTAGGAAATCTTGTTGCAGACAAACTCGTTGATTCAGTCGGCGAGTCGCCGAACCGCTTTGTCAAGCTAAGTCTGGCTCGCTAGGGTTTAGGATTTAGGGTTTAGGGTTTAGGTTTACTATTTAGCACTTAGGGTTTAGGGTTTTTGTCTTATGGTTTAGGGTTTAGTGTTTAGGGTTAAACTTAGGGTTTAGAGTTTAGTGTTTAGGGTTTAGGGTTTGGAGTTTAGGATTTAGGGTTTATGAATTAGGGTTTATGGTTTAGGTTTAGGATTAGGGTTTAGGGTTTAGAGTTTAGGGTTTAGGGTTTAGGGTTTAGGATTTAGGGTTTACAGTTTAGGTTTATGGTTTAGTTTAGGGTTTAGGATTTTAGGTTAAAGTTTTTTGTTGAGAGTTTAGAGTTTAGGTTTTAGTGTTTAGGGTTTGGGGTTTAGGGTGTAGGGTGTAGGGTTTAGGCTTAGGGTTTAGCATTTAGGATTTAGGGTTTAGGGTTTAGGGTTTAGGGATTATGATTTTGGGTTTAAGGTTTATGATTTGTGGTTTAGGGTTTAGGGTTTATGATTTTGGGTTTAAGGTTTAGGGTTTAGGTTTAGGGTTTAGGGCATAGAGTTTAGTAATTAGGTTTACGATTTATTGGTTCGGACTTACGGTATTGGTCTTAGGGTTTTGAGTTTAGGGTTTTGGGTTTATGTTTTAGGGTTTAGGGTAGGGTTCAAGGTTTAGGGTTTAAGGTTGATGATTTTGGGTTTAAGGTTTAGGATTTAGGTTTAGTGGTTAGTGTTTAGGGTTTAGGGTTTAGCATTCCGAGTGTATGGTTTAGGTTTAGGGTTTAGCATTTAGGATTTAGAGTTTAGGTTTATTGCTTAGGTCATATGGTTTAGGGTTTAGGGTTTAGTGTCTAGGTTTACAATTTAACATTTAGCGTTTAGGGTTTAGGGTTAGGGTTTCTGTTATAAAGTTTAGGATGTAGGTTTTAGGTTTAGGGGTTAGGGTTTAGGGTTTAGCATTTAGGATTTAGAGTTTAGGTTTATTGCTTAGGTCATATGGTTTAGGGTTTAGGGTTTAGTGTCTAGGTTTACAATTTAACATTTAGCGTTTAGGGTTTAGGGTTAGGGTTTCTGTTATAAAGTTTAGGATGTAGGTTTTAGGTTTAGGGGTTAGGGTTTAGGGTTTATCGCTTAGGGTTTAGGGTTTATGATTTTAGGCTAAAGGTTTAGGGTTTAGAGTTTACGATATAGGGATTAAGATTTAGGGTTTAGGATTAGGGTTTAAGGTTTAGGGTTTAGGCTTAGTGTTTAGCACTTAGGGTTTAGGGTTTTTGTCTTAGGGTCTAGGGTTTAGTGTTTAGGGTTAAATTTAGGAATTAGGGTTTAGGGTTTATTGCTGAGGGATTAGGGTTTAGGGATTATCATTTTGGGTTTAAGGTTTATGGTTTAGGGTTTAGGGTTTAGGGTTTAGGGTTTTGGGTTTAAGGTTTAGGCTTTAGGGTTGGGGTTTAGGGCATAGAGTTTAGGAATTAGGTTTACGGTTTATTGGTTAAGATTTAGGGTATTGGATTTAGGGTTTTGGGTTGAGGGTTTAGGGTTAGGGTTCAGTGTTTAGGGTTTAAGGTTTATGATTTTAGGTTTAAGTTTTAGGATTTAGGTTTAGGGTTTAGGGTTTAGGGTTTAGGATTTAGGGTTTAAAGTTTAGGTTTATGGTTTAGTTTAGGGTTTAGGATTTTAGGTTAAAGTTTAGGGTTTAGGTTTTAGTGTTTTGGGTTTAGGCTTTAGGGTTTATGGTGTAGGGTTTAGTTTTAGGGTTAAGCATTTAGGGTTTATGATTTTGGGTTTAAGATTTAGGCTTTAGGGATAGGGTTTAGGACATAGAGTTTAGGGATTAGGTTTACGGTTTATTGGTTAGGATTTAGGGTATTGGATTTAGGGTTTTGGGTTTAGGGTTTAGTGTTTAGGGTTAGGGTTCAGTGTTTAGGGTTTAAGGTTTATGATTTTAGGTTTAAGGTTTTGTATTTAGGTTTTGGGTTTAAGATTTAGGGTTTAGGGTTTAGGGATTAGACTTTAGGGTTTGGGGTTTAGGATTTAGGGTTTAAAGTTTAGGTTTATGGTTTAGTTTAGGGTTTAGGATTTTAGGTTAAAGTTTAGGTTTTAGATTTTAGTATTTTGGGATTAGGGTTTTTTGCTTAGGGTTTATTGCTTAGGGTTTGGGGTTTAGGGTTTAGCATTTAGGATTTTGGGATTAGGGTTTATTGCTGAGGGTTTAGGGTTTAGGGATTATGATTTTGGGTTTAAGGTTTATGGTTTATGGTTTAGGGTTTAGGGTTTATGATTTTGGGTTTAAGGTTTAGGGTTTAGGGTTTAAGGCATAGAGTTTAGGAATTAGGTTTACAATTTATTGGTTAGGATTTAGGGTATTGGAGTTAGGGTTGAGGGTTTAGGGTTAGGGTTCAGTGTTTAGGGTTAAGGTTTATGATTTTAGGTTTGAGGTTTAGGATTTAGGTTTAGGGTTTAGGGTTTAGGGTTTAGGATTTATGGTGTAGGGTTTAGTATTTAGGGTTTATGATTTATGGTTTAGGGTTTAGGGTTTGGGGTTTAGGGTTTAGTGTTTAGGTTGAGGGTTTAACATTTAGGGTTTAGGGTTTAGGTTTTAGGATTTAGGATGTTGGGTTTAGGTTTAGGGCTTAGGGTTTATCGCTTAGGGTTTTGGGTTTATGATTTTAGGCTAAAGGTTTAGGGTTTAGGGTATACGGTGTAGGGATTAAGATTTAGGGTTTAGGATTAGGGTTTACGATTTAGGGTTTAGGGTTTAGGTTTACTATTTAGCACTTAGGGTGTAGGGTTTTTGTCTTGTGGTTTAGGGTTTAGTGTTTAGGGTTAAACTTAGGGTTTAGAGTTTAGTGTTTAGGGTTTTGGGTTTGGAGTTTAGGATTTAGGGTTTATGAATTAGGGTTTATGGTTTAGGTTTAGGATTAGGGTTTAGGGTTTAGAGTTTAGGGTTTAGGGTTTAGGATTTAGGGTTTACAGTTTAGGGTTATGGTTTAGTTTAGGGTTTAGGATTTTAGGTTAAAGTTTATTATTGAGAGTTTAGGGGTAGGGTTCAGGGTTTAGGTTTAAGGTTGATGATTTTGGGTTTAAGGTTTAGGATTTAGGTTTAGCGGTTAGGGTTTAGGGTTTAGGGTTTAGCATTCCGAGTGTATGGTTTAGGTTTAGGGTTTTGCATTTAGGATTTAGGGTTTAGGGTTTATTGCTTAGGTCATAGGGTTTAGGGTTTAGGATTTAGTGTTTAGGTTTACCATTTAACATTTAGGGTTTAGGGTTTAGGGTTAGGGTTTCTATTATAGAGTTTAGGATGTTGGTTTTAGGTTTAGGGGTTAGGGTTTAGGATTTATCGCTTAGGGTTTAGGGTTTATGATTTTAGTCTAAAGGTTTAAGGTTTAGAGTTTACGGTATCGGGATTATGATTTAGGGTTTAGGATTAGGGTTTAGGGTTTAGGGTTTAGGCTTAGTGTTTAGCACTTAGGGTTTAGGGTTTTTGTCTTAGGGTCTAGGGTTTAGTGGTTAGTGTTTAGGGTTTAGGGTTTAGCATTCCGAGTGTATGGTTTAGGTTTAGGGTTTAGCATTTAGGATTTAGAGTTTAGGTTTATTGCTTAGGTCATAGGGTTTGGGGTTTAGGGTTTAGTGTTTAGGTTTAGGATTTAACATTTAGGGTTTAGGGTTTAGGGTTAGGGTTTCTGTTATAGAGTTTAGGATGTAGGTTTTAGGTTTAGGGGTTAGGGTTTAGGGTTTATCGCTTAGGGTTTAGGGTTTATGATTTTAGGCTAAAGGTTTAGGGTTTAGAGTTTACGGTATAGGGATTAAGATTTAGGGTTTAGGATTAGGGTTTAGGGTTTAGGGTTTAGGCTTAGTGTTTAGAACTTAGGGTTTAGGGTTTTTGTCTTAGGTCTAGGGTTTAGGGTTTAGGGTTAAATTTAGGGCTTAGCATTTAGGAATTAGTGTTTAGGGTTTATTGCTGAGGGCTTAGGGTTTAGGGATTATCATTTTGGGTTTAAGGTTTATGGTTTAGGGTTTAGAGTTTAGGGTTTAGGGTTTAGGGTTTATGATTTTTTGTTTAAGGTTTAGGCTTTAGGGTTAAGGTTTAGGGCATAGTGTTTAGTAATTAGGTTTACGATTTATTGGTTAGGATTTAGGGTATTGGATTTAGGGTTTAGCATTTAGGGTTTAGGGTTTAGGGTTAGAGTTCAGTGTTTAGGGTTTATGGTTTATGATGTGAGGTTTAAGGTTAAGGATTTAGGTTTTGGGTTTAGGGTTTAGGGTTTAGGGTTTAGAGTTTAGGATTTAGGCTGTAGGATTTATGGTTTAAAGTTTAGGTTTATGGTTTAGTTTAGGGTTTAGGAGTTTAGGTTAAAGTTTAGGGTTTAGGTTTTAGGATTTTGGGATTAGGGTTTATTGCTTAGGGTTTAGGGTTTAGCATTTAGGATTTTGGGATTAGGGTTTATTGCTTAGGGTTTAGGGTTTAGGGATTATGATTTTGGGTTTAAGGTTTATGGTTTATGGTTTAGGGTTTAGGGTTTATGATTTTGGGTTTAAGTCTTAGGGTTTATGGTTTAGGGCGTAGAGTTTAGGTATTAGGTTTACGATTTATTGGTTAGGATTTAGGGTATTGGATTTAGGGTTAAGGGTTTAGGTTTAGGGTTCAGTGTTTAGGGTTTAAGGTTTATGATTTTAGGTTTGAGGTTTAGGATTTAGGCTTAGGGTTTAGGGTTTAGGGTTTAGGGTGTAGGGTTTAGTATTTAGGGTTTACGATATATGGTTTAGGGTTTAGGGTTTGGGGTTTAGGTTTATGGTTTAGCATTTAGGGTTTAGGGTTTAGTGTTAGGGTTTAGGTTTTAGGGTTTAGGATGTAGGGTTTAGGTTTAGGGTTTATCGCTTAGGGTTAAGGGTTTATGATTTTAGGCTAAAGGTTTAGGGTTTACGGAATAGAGATTAAGATTTAGGGTTTAGGATTAGGGTTTAGGGTTTACGATTTAGGGTTTAGGTTTAGTGTTTAGCACTTAGGGTTTAGGGTTTTTGGCTTAGTGTTTAGGGTTAAACTTAGGGTTTAGAGTTTAGTGATTGGAATTTAGGATTTAGGGTTTATGAATTAGGGTTTATGGTTTAGGTTTAGGATTAGGGTTTAGGGTTTAGGATTTAGTGTTTAAATTTTAGGTTTATGGTGTAGTTTAGGGTTTAGGATTTTAGGTTAAAGTTTAGGGTTTAGTGTTTAGGTTTTAGGGTTTGGAGTTTAGGATTTAGGGTTTATGAATTAGGGTTTATGGTTTAGGTTTAGGATTAGGGTTTATGCTTTAGAGTTTAGGGTTTAGGGTTTAGGTTTTAGTGTTTAGGGTTTAGGGTTTTAGGTTAAAGTTTAGGGTTTAGGTTTTAGTGTTTAGGGTGTATGGTTTAGGTTTAGGGTTTAGAATTTAGCATTTAGGGTTTAGGGTTTATTGCTTAGGTTTTAGGGTTTACAGTTTACGGTTTAGGGATTATGATTTTTGGTTTAAAGTTTATGGTTTATAGTTTAGGGTTTATGGTTTAGGTTTTGGAGTTTAGGATTTAGGGTTTATGAATTAGGTTTATGATTAGGGTTTAGGATTTAGGGTTTAGAGTTTAGGGTTTAGGGTTTAGGGTTTGGGATTTAGGGTTTAAAGTTTAGGTTTATGGTTTAGGATTATAGGTTAAAGTTTAGGGTTTAGGGTGTATGGTTTAGGTTTAGTTTTTAGGGTTTAGGGTGTAGGGTTTAGATTTTGGGTTTAGCATTTATGATTTAGGCCTTAGGGTTTAGGTTTTAGGGTTTAGGGTTTAGGGTTTTGGGTTTCGAGTACAGGGTGTAGGGTATAGGGTTTAGGTTTAGGGTTTAGCATTAAGGATTTAGTGTTTAGGGTTTATTGCTTGGGGATTAGGGTTTAGGGTTTATTATTTTAGGTTGAAGGTATAGGATTTAGGGTTAGGGTTTAGGGCATAGATTTTAGGAATTAGGTTTACGGTTTATTGGTTAGGATTTAGGTTATTGGATTTAGCTTTTTGGGTTTAATGTTTAGGTTTAACGTTTAGGGTTATGGTTCAGTGTTTAAGGTTTAAGGTTTATGATTTTAGGTTTCAGGTTTAGGATTTAGGTTTAGGGTTTAGGGTTTAGGGTTTAGGGTTTAAGGTGTAGGGTTTAGTATTAGGGTTCACGATTTATGGTTTAGCGTTTATGATTAGGGTTTAGAGCTTAGGGTTTAGGGTTTAGTGTTTAGGTTTAGGGTTGAACATTTAGGGTTTAGGGTTTAGGGTTAGGATTTAGGTTTTAGGGTTTAGGATGTAGGGTTTAGGTTTAGGGTTTATGATTTTAGGCTAAAGGCTTAGGGTTTAGGGTTTACAGTATAGGGATTAAGATTTAGGGTTTTGGATTAGGGTTTAGGGTTTAGGGTTTAGGGTTTAGGTTTAGTGTTTAGCACTTAGGGTTTAGGGTTTTTGTCTTAGGTTTTAGTGTTTAGTGTTTAGGGTTAAATTTAGGGTTTAGAGTTTAGTGTTTAGGGTTTAGGGTTTGGAGTTTAGGATTTAGTGTTTATGAATTAAGGTTTATGGTTTAGGTTTAGGATTAGGGTTTAGGGTTTAGAGTTTAGGGTTTAGTGTTTAGGATTTTGGGTTTAAAGTTTAGGTTTATGGTTTAGTTTAGGGTTTAGGATTTTAGGTTAAAGTTTAGGGTTTAGGGTTTAGGGTTTACTTTTAGGGTTTAGCATTTAGGATTTAGGGTTTAGGGTTTATTGCTTAGGGTTTAGGGTTTAGGGTTTTGGGTTTAGGGATTACGATTTTGGGTTTAAGGTTTATGGTTTATGGTTTATGGTTTATGGTTTAGGGTTTATGATTTTGGGTTTAAGGTTTAGGGTTTAGGGTTTAGGGCATAGAGTTTAGGAATTAGGTTTTTGGTTTATTGGTTAGGATTTAGGTTATTGGATTTAGGGTTTAGGTTTTAGGGTTTAGGGTTTAGGGTTAGAGTTCAGTGTTTAGGGTTTAAGGTTCATGATTTTAGGTTTGAGGTTTAGGATTTAGGTTTAGGGTTTAGGGTTTAGGGTTTAGGGTGTAGGGTTTAGTAATTAGGGTTTACGATTTATTGTTTAGGGTTTAGGGTTTAGGGTTTAGGATTTAGGGTTTAGGGTTTAACATTTTGGGTTTAGGGTGTAGGGTTAGGGTTTAGGGTTTAGGGTTTAGGATGTAGGGTTTAGGCTTAGGGTTTAAGGTGTAGGGTTTAGTAATTTGGGTTTACGATTTATTGTTTAGGGTTTAGGATTTAGGGTTTAGGTTTTAACATTTTGGGTTTAGGGTGTAAGGTTAGGGTTTAGGGTTTAGGGTTTAGGATATAGGGTTTAGGTTTAGGGTTTAGGGTTTTGGGTTTATCACTTAGGGTTTTGGGTTTATGATTTTAGGCTAAAGGTTTATGGTTTACGATATAGGGATTAAGATTTAGGGTTTAGGATTTGGATTTAGGGTTTACGGTATAGGGATTAAGATTTAGGGTTTAGGATTTGGGTTTAGGGTTTAGGGTTTAGGGTTTAGGTTTAGTGTTTAGCACTTAGGGTTTAGGGTTTTTGTCTTGTGGTTTAGGGTTTAGTGTTTAGGGTTAAACTTAGGGTTTAGAGTTTACTGTTTAGGGTTTAGGGTTTGGAGTTTAGGATTTAGGGTTTATGGTTTAGGTTTAGGATTAGGGTTTAGGGTTTATAGTTTAGGGTTTAGGGTTTACGGTTCAGGGTTTAGGTTTAGTGTTGAGCACTTAGGGTTTAGGGTTTTTGTCTTAGTGTTTAGGGTTTAGTGTTTAGGGTTAAACTTAGGGTTTAGAGTTTAGTGTTTGGAATTTAGGATTTAGGGTTTATGAATTAGGGTTTATGGTTTAGGTTTAGGATTAGGGTTTAGGGTTTAGAGTTTAGGGTTTAGGGTTTAGGATTTAGTGTTTAAATTTTAGGTTTATGGTTTAGTTTAGGGTTTTGGATTTTAGGTTAAAGTTTAGGGTTTAGTGTTTATGGTTAAGGGTTTGGAGTTTAGGATTTAGGGTTTATGAATTAGGGTTTATGGTTTAGGTTTAGGATTAGGGTTTAGGGTTTAGAGTTTAGGGTTTAGGGTTTAGGATATTAGGTTAAAGTTTAGGGTTTAGGTTTTAGTGTTTAGGGTTTACGGTTTAGGGTGTAAGGTTTATGGTTTAGGGTTTATTGCTTGGGTTTTGGGGTTTAGGGTCTACGGTTTAGGGATTATGATTTTTGGCTTAAAGTTTATGGTTTATGGTTTAGGGTTTAGGGTTTAGGGTTTGGAGTTTAGGATTTAGGGTTTATGAATTAGGGTTTATGGTTGAGGTTTATGATTAGGGTTTAGGGTTTAGAGTTTAGGGTTTAGGGTTTAGGATTTAGTGTTTAAATTTTAGGTTTATGGTTTAGTTTAAGGTTTAGGATTTTAGGTTAAAGTTTATGGTTTAGTGTTTAGGGTTTAGGGTTTGGAGTTTAGGATTTAGGGTTTATGAATTAGGGTTTATGGTTTAGGTTTAGGATTAGGGTTTAGGGTTTAGAGTTTAGGGTTTAGGGTTTAGGATTTTAGGTTAAAGTTTAGGGTTTAGGTTTTAGTGTTTAGGGTTTACTGTTTTGGGTGTAAGGTTTATGGTTTAGGGTTTATTGCTTAGGTTTTGGGGTTTAGAGTCTACGGTTTAGGGATTATGATTTTTGGTTTAAAGTTTATGGTTTATGGTTTAGGATTTTGGGTTTATGAATTAGGGTTTATGGTTGAGGTTTATGATTAGGGTTTAGGGTTTAGGGTTTAGGGTTTAGGGTTTAGGGTTTAAGGTTTAGGATTTAGGGTTTAAAGGTTTAGGGTTTAGGGTTTAGGGTTTAGGGTGTAGGGTTTAGGTTTTGGGTTTAGCATTTATGATTTAGGGTTTAGGGTTTGGGGTTTAGGGTTTAGGGTGTAGGGTTTAGGTTTTGGGTTTAGCATTTATGATTTAGGGTTTATGGTTTATTGCTTAGGGTTTAGGTTTTAGGGTTTAGGGTTTAGGGTTTTGGGTTTAGGGTGTAGGGTATAGGGTGTAGGTTTAGGGTTTAGCATTAAGGATTTAGTGTTTAGGTTTTATTGCTTAGGGATTAAGCTTTAGGGTTTATGATTTTGGGTTGAAGGTTTAGGCTTTAGGGTTAGGGTTTAGGACATGGATTTTAGGAATTAGGTTTACGGTTTATTGATTAGGATTAAGGGTATTGGATTTAGCATTTTGGATTTAGGGTTTAGGATTTTAGGTTAAAGTTTAGGGTTTAGGTTTTAGGGTTTGGGGTTTATGATTTTAGGTTTAAGGTTTAGTATTTAGGTTTAGGGTTTAGGGTTTAGTATTTAGGGTTTAGGGTATAGGGTTTAGTATTTAGGGTTTACGATTTATGGTTTAGCATTTATGATTAGGGTTTAGAGTTTAGGGTTTAGGGTTTAGTGTTTAGGTTTAGGGTTGAACATTTAGGGTTTAGGGTTTAGGGTTAGGGTTTAGGTTTTAGGGTTTAGGATGTAGGGTTTAGGTTTAGGGTTTTGGGTTTAGGGTTTATGATTTTATGCTAAAGGTTTAGGGTTTAGGGTTTACGGTATAGGGATTATGATTTAGGGTGTTGGATTAGGGTTTAGGGTTTAGGGTGTAGGGTTTAGTATTAGGGTTCACGATTTATGGTTTAGCGTTTATGATTAGGGTTTAGAGCTTAGGGTTTAGGGTTTAGTGTTTAGGTTTAGGGTTGAACATTTAGGGTTTAGGGTTTAGGGTTAGGGTTTAGGTTTTAGGGTTTAGGATGTAGGGTTTAGGTTTAGGGTTTTTGATTTTAGGCTAAAGGTTTAGGGTTTAGGGTTTACGATATAGGGATTAAGATTTAGGGTTTTGGATTAGGGTTTAGGGTTTAGGTTTGGTGTTTAGCACTTAGGGTTTAGGGTTTTTGTCTTAGGTTTTAGTGTTTAGTGTTTAGGGTTAAATTTAGGGTGTAGAGTTTAGTGTTTAGGGTTTAGGGTTTGGAGTTTAGGATTTAGGGTTTATGAATCAGGGTTTATGGTTTAGGTTTAGGATTAGGGTTTAGGGTTTAGAGTTTAGGGTTTAGGGTTTAGGATTTTGGGTTTAAAGTTTAGGTTTATGGTTTAGTTTAGGGTTTAGGATTTTAGGTTAAAGTTTAGGGTTTAGGTTTTAGGGTTTAGGGTTTAGGGTTTAGGGTTTACGTTCAGGGTTTAGCATTTAGGATTTAGGGTTTAGGGTTTATTGCTTAGGGTTTAGCATTTATGGTTTGGGTTTAGGGATTATGATTTTATGGTTTGAGGTTTATGGTTTATGGTTTTTGGTTTAGGGTTTATAATTTTGGGTTTAAGGTTTAGGGTTTAGGGCATAGAGTTTAGGAATTAGGTTTTTAGTTTATTGGTCAGGATATAGGTTATTGGATTTAGGGTTTTGGTCTTAGGGTTTAGGGTTTAGGGATTAAGGTTTAGGGTTAGGGTTCAGTATTTAGGGTTTAAGGTTAATGATTTTAGGTTTGTGGTTTAGGATTTATGTTTAGGATTTAGGGTTTAGGGTGTAGGGTTTAGTATTTAGGGTTTACGATTTATGGTTTATGGTTTAGGATTTAGGATTTAGGGTTTAGGGTTTAGTGTTTAGGTTAAGGTTTAACATTTTGGTTTTAGGGTGTAGGGTTAGGGTTTAGGGTTTAGGGTTTAGGATGTAGGGTTTAGGTTTAGGGTTTAGGGTTTAGGGTTTATCACTTAGGGTTTAGGGTTTATGATTTTAGGCTAAAGGTTTAGGGTCTACGGTATAGGGATTAAGATTTAGGGTTTAGGATTTGGGTTTAGGGTTCAGGGGTTAGGGTTAGGGTTTAGGGCTTAGGTTTTAGTACTTAGGGTTTAGGGTTTTTGTCTTATGGTTTAGGGTTTAGTGTTTAGGGTTAAACTTAGGGTTTAGAGTTTTGTGTTTAGGGTTTAGGGTTTGGAGTTTAGGATTTAGGGTTTATGAATTAGGGTTTATGGTTTAGGTTTAGGATTAGGGTTTAGGGTTTATAGTTTAGGGTTTAGGGTTTAGGGTTTAGGGTTATGGTTTAGTTTAGGGTTTAGGATTTTAGGTTAAAGTTTAGGGTTTAGGGTTTAGGGTATAGGATGTAGTGTTTAGGTTTAGGGTTTAGCATTTAGGATTTAGGGTTTAGGGTTTATTACTTAGGGTTTAGGGATAATGATTTTGGATTTAAGGTTTATAGTTTATAGTTTAGGGTTTAGAGCTTATGATTTTAGGTTTAAGTTATTGGGTTTAGGGAATTGAGTTTAGGAATTAGGTTTACGATTTATTGGTTAGGATTTATGGTATTTGTCTTAGGGTTTTGGGTTTAGGGTTTTGGTTTTATGATTTAGGGTTTTGGGTTAGGGTTCAGGGTTTAGGGTTTAAAGTTGATGATTTTTGGTTGAAGGTTTTGGATTTAGGTCTAGGGGTTAGGGTTTAGGGTTTATTGCGTTGGGATTAGGGTTTAGGGTTTACGGATTATGATTTTGGGTTTAAGGTTTATGGTTTATGGTTTAGGGTTTAGGGTTTACAGTTTTCAATTTGCGGTTTAGGCTTTAAGGTTTAGGGTTTACAGTTTATATAGTGGGTTTTACATTTTTGAATTTAAGTTTAGGGTTTAGGGTTTAGGGTTTAAGGTATAGGGTTTAGGGTGTAGAGTTTTGGTTTAGGGTTTAGCATTAAGGGTTTAGGGTTTATGATTTATGGTTTAGGGTTTAAGGTTTAGTGTTTAGGTTTAGGGTTTAACATTTAGGGTTTAGGGTTTAGGGTTAGGGTTTAGGTTTTACGGTTTAGGATGTAGGGTTTAGGTTTAGGGTTTAGGGTTTAAGGTTTATCGCTTAGGGTTTAGGGTTTATGATTTTAGCCTAAAGGTTTAGGGTTTTGGGTTTACGATATAGGAGTTAAGATTTAGTGTTTAGGATCAGGATTTATGGTTTAGGGTTTAGGGTTTAGGTTTAGTGTGTAGCACTTTGGGTTTAGGGGTTTTTATCTTAGGATTTAGGGTTTAGTGTTTAGGGTTAAATTTAGGGTTTAGAGTTTAGTGTTTAGGTTTTAGGGTTTGGAATTTAGAATTTAGGGTTTACGAATTAGGGTTTATGGTTTAGGTTTAGGATTAGGGTTTAGGGTTTAGAGTTTAGGTTTTAGGGTTTAGGATTTAGGTTTAGGGTTTAATTTAGGGTTTAGGATTTTAGATTAAAGTTTAGGATTTATGTTTTAGTGTTTAGGGTTTAGGGTGTAGGGTTTAAGTTTAGGGTTTAGCATTTAGGATTTAGGGTTTAGGGTTTATTTCTTAAGGATTAGGGTTTAGGCTTTAGGGTTAGGGTTTAGGGCATATAGTTTTGTAATTAGGTTTACGGTTTATTGGTGAGGATTTAGGGTATTAGGTTTCGGGTTTAGGGTTTAGGCTTTTGGGTTTAGGGTTTAGGGTTTAAGGTTTAGAGTTTAGGGTGTAGGGTTTAGTATTTAGGGTTTACAATTTATGGTTTAGGGTTTAGGGTTTAGGGTTTATTGTTTAGGTTTAGGGTTTAACATTTAGGGTTTATGGTTTTGGGTTAGGGTTTAGGATGTAGGGTTTAGGGTTTATCGCTTAGGGTTTAGGGTTTATGATATTAGGTTAAAGGTTTAGGGTTTAGGGTTTACGGTATAGGGATTAATATTTAGGGTTTATGATTAGGGTTTAGGGTTTAGGTTTACTATTTAGCACTTAGGGCTTAGGGTTTAGTGTTTAGGGTTAAATTTAGGGTTTGGAGTTTAGTGTTTAGGGTTTAGGGTTTGGAGTTTAGTATTTAGGGTTTATGAATTGGGGTTTTTGGTTTAGTTTTAGGATTACGGTTTAGGGTTTAGAGTTTAGGGTTTAGGGTTTAGGATTTCGGGTTTACAGTTTAGGTTTATGGTTTAGTTTAGGGTTTAGGATTTTAGGTTAAAGTTTAGGGTTGAGAGTTTATAATTTAGGTTTTAGTGTTTAGGCTTTAGGGTTTTGGGTGTATGGTGTAGGGTTTAGGCTTATGGTTTAGCATTAAGGATTTAGGGTTTAGGGTTTATTGCTTAGGGTTTAGGGTTTAGGGTTTAGGGTTTAGGGATTATGATTTTGGGTTTAAGGTTTTTGGTTTATGGTTTAGGGTTTAAGGTTTATGATTTTGGGTTTAAGGTTTAGGGTTTAGGGTTAGGGTTTAGGGAATAGAGTTCAGTAATTAGGTTTACGATTTATTGGTTAGGATTTAGGGTATTGGTCTTACGGTTTTGGGTTTAGGATTTTTTGTTTATTGTTTTAGGGTTTAGGGTTAGGGTTCAGGGTTTAGGGTTTAAGATTGATGATTTTGGGTTTAGGGTTTAGGATTTAGGTTTAGGGGTAGGGTTTAGGGTTTAGGTACTTTACTTGAAAATCTCTTGTAAAATCCATAGTCCTTAATGTAAAATCCTAGTATGAATCCATAGTTACTATAGAAGAATTCGAAATCTCATGTTGTATGACTAGTTGATATCTTTACTAGAATGCTTAGTTTCTTTTTATCGTATCATTAGTATAGTCTAATGGCATTCTCTCTCTATGGATAATAGGCGACATCTTTATTAGTGTTAATATATCTATTTCTAAAACAGAAAATGATTTACAAAATTGGTCTATCCCTAAAGAGCCATTTGAAAAGATTTACCAGTTAGGTAATTTTTCCATGTTTAAAAAATACATTATTAAAACTTGTGAGTCAACTATTGCTATCAATAATTCGCTTGAAACTATTAAATTGTTGTTATCTGCTGATATTGATAGATATAGGAAGGAATTTAAATTTCTTCATATTGGACTTGTGCAAGTTGCTGTTAAACCTCTTTTCCGTAAGGGCTTGAATATTCCTATTTGTCTACTTCTTAGAGATGATAGACTACTTAATTTTGATGATTCTCTGTTAGGAGTATTAGAAAGTAATCTAGCTTATGGACCAGTTTACTTTAACTGTTATCCTAATTTTACTGTTGATATTCATGATCCTAATATTATTGATACTTTGACACTTAATGTCAAAACTAAGAACATGAATAGTAAAATAGATACCAGAGAAATTGTTGTAATATACTGGGTATATTACAAGCTTATGAAAACCACAATAGCCCCAAAGGCTATTGCTTCTAGTGTTAAAGGAGTCACTATGCTTATGGAAGCTAACCAAGAGTTTAAGTTTAGGGTTAAACTTATGGTTAGAGTTTAGTGTTTAGGGTTTAGGGTTTGGAATTTAGAATTTAGGGTTTATGAATTAGGGTTTATGGTTTAAGTTTAGGATTAGGGTTTAGGGTTTAGGTTTTAGGGTGTAGGGTTTAGTATTTAGGGTTTATTGCTTTGGGATTAGGGTTTAGGGTTTATGGATTATGATTTTGGGTTTAAGGTTTATGGTTTAGGGATTAGGGTTTAGGGTTTACATGTTTCAATTTGTGGTTTAGGCTTTAAGGTTTAGAGTTTACAGTTTATATAGTGGGTTTTACATTTTTAAATTTAGGTTTAGGGTTTAGGGTTTAGGGTTTAAGGTATAGGGTTTAGGGTGTAGAATTTTGGTTTAGGGTTTAGCATTTAGGGTTTAGGGTTTATGATTTATGGTTTAGGGTTTAGGGATTAGTGTTTAGGTTTAAGGTTTAACATTTAGGGTTTAGGGTTTAGGGTTAGGGTTTAGGGTTTAGGGTTTAGGATATAGGGTTTAGGTTTAGGGTTTAGGGATTAAGGTTTATCGCTTAGGGTTTAGGGTTTATGATTTTAGGCTAAAGGTTTAGGCTTTCGGGTTTACGATACAGGAGTTAAGATTTAGGGTTTAGGATTAGGGTTTAGGGTTTAAGGTTTAGGGTTTAGGGTTTAGGTTTAGTGTGTAGCACTTAGGGTTTAGGGGTTTTTATCTTAGGATTTAGGGTTTAGTGTTGAGGGTTAAATTTAGGGTTTAGAGTTTAGTGTTTAGGTTTTGGGGTTTGGAGTTTAGGATTTAGGGTTTACGAATTAGGGTTTATGGTTTAGGTTTAGGATTAGGGTTTAGGGTTTAGAGTTTAGGGTTTAGGGTTTAGGATTTAGGTTTAGGATTTAGGTTTAGGGTTTAGTTTAGGGTTTTGGATTTTAAATTAAAGTTTAGGGTTTAGAGTTTAGGGTTTAGGTTTAGTGTTTAGGGTTTGGGGTGTAGGGTTTAAGTTTAGGGTTTAGCATTTAGGATTTAGGGTTTAGGGTTTAAATCTTAGGGATTAGGGTTTAGGGTTTTGGGATAATGATTTCGGATTTAACGTTTTTGGTTTAGTGTTTATGATTTTGGGTTTAAGGTTTATGATTTATGGTTTAGTGTTTAGGGTTTTTGATTTATGGTTTAGGGTTTAGGGTTTAGGGATTAGGGTTTGGTGTTTGGGTTTAGGGTTTAACATTTAGGGCTTAGGTTTTAGGGTTTAGGATGTAGGGTTTAGGTTTAGGGTTGAGGGTTTAAGTTTTATCGCTTAGGGTTGAGGGTTTATAATTTTAGGCTAAAGGTTTAGGCTTTCGAGTTTACGATATAGGGGTTAAGATTTAGGGTTTAGGATTGGGGTTTAGGGTTTAGGGTTTAGGGTTAAGGTTTAGTGTGTAGCACTTACGGTTTAGGGGTTTTTATCTTAGGATTTGTGGTTCATTGTTTAGGGTTAAATTTAGGGTTTAGAGTTTAGTGTTTAGGTTTTAGGGTTTGGAGTTTAGGATTTAGGGTTTACGAATTAGGGTTTATGGTTTAGGTTTAGGATTAGGGTTTAGGGTTTAGAGTTTAGGGTTTAGGGTTTAGGATTTAGGTTTAGTGTTTAGTTTAGGGTTTAGGATTTTAGATTAAAGTTTTGGGTTTAGGTTTTAGTGTTTAGGGTTTAGGGTGTAGGGTTTAAGTTTAGGCTTTAGCATTTAGGATTCAGGTTTTAGGGTATATTTCTTAGGGATTAGGGTTTAGGGTTCAGGGATATTGATTTTGGGTTTAATGTTTATGGTTTAGTGTTTATGATTTTTGGTTTAAGGCTTAGGCTTTTGGGTTGGGGTTTAGGGCATATAGTTTTGTAATTAGGCTTATGGTTTATTGGTTAAGATTTAGGGTATTAGGTCTTGGGTTTAGGGTTTAGGCTTTTGGGTTTAGGGTTTAAGGTTTAGTGTTTAGATTTAGGGTTTAACATTTAGGGTTTAGGGTTTAGGGTTCGGGTTTAGGTTTTAGAGTTTAGGATGTAGGGTTTAGGTTTAGGGTTTAGGTTTATCGCTTAGGGTTTAGGGTTTATGATTTTAGGCTAAAGGTTTAGGGTTTAGGGTTTACGATATAGGGATTAAGATTTAGGGTTTATGATTAGGGTTTAGGGTTTAGGGTTTAGAGTTTAGGTTTACTGTTTAACACTTAGGGTTTAGGGTTTACTGTTTAGGGTTAAATTTAGGGTTTAGAGTTTAGTGTTTAGGGTTTAGGCTTTGGAGTTTAGTATTTAGGGTTTATGAGTTAGGGTTTTTGGTTTAATTTTAGGATTACGGTTTAGGATTTAGAGTTTAGGGTTTAGGGTTTATGAATTAGGGTTTATGGTTTAGGTTTGGGTTTAGGGTTTAGGGTTTAGAGTGTAAGGTTTAGGGTTTTGGATTTTGGGTTTAAAGTATAGGTTTATGGTTTAGTTTAGGGTTTTGGATTTTAGGTTAAAGTTTAGGGTTAAGAGTTTAGGGTTTAGGGTTTAGGGTTTAAGGTTAGGATTTAGGGTATTGGATTTAGGGTTTAGGGTTTAGGGTTTAGGGTTAGGGTTCAGTGTTTAGGGTTTAAGGTTTATGATTTTAGGTTTGAGGTTTAGTATTTAGGTTTAGGTTTTAGGGTTTAGGGTTTAGGATGTAGGGTTTTGTATTTAGGGTTTACGATTTATGGTTTAGGGTTGAGGGTTTGGGGTTTAGGGTTTAGTGTTTAGGTTTAGGGTTTAACATTTAGGGTTTAGGGTTTAGGATTTAGGTTTAGGGTTTAGGGTTTAGGGTTTAGGGTTTAGGATTTAGGTTTAGGGTTTAGGGTTTAGGGTTTGGGGTGTACGGTTTAGTATTTAGAGTTTACGATTTATGGTTTAGGGTTTAGGGTTTGGGGTTTAGGGTTTAGTGTTTAGGTTTAGGGTTTAACATTTAGGGTTTAGGGTTTAGGGTTAGGGTTTATGTTTTAGGGTTTAGGATGTAGGGTTTAGGTTTAGGGTTTAAGGTTTAGGGTTTATCGCTTAGGGTTTAGGGTTTATGATTTTAAGCTAAAGGTTCAGGGTTTACGAAATAGAGATTAAAATTTAGGGTTTAGGATTAGGGTTTAGGGTTTATGATTTAGGGTTTTGGTTTAGTGTTTAGCGCTTAGGGTTTAGGATTTTTGTCTTAGGGTTTAGGGTTTAGGGTTTAGTGTTTAGGGTTAAACTTAGGGTTTAGAGTTTAGTGTTTAGGGTTTAGGGTTTGGAATTTAGAATTTAGGGTTTATGAATTAGGGTTTATGGTTTAGGTTTAGGAGTAGGGTTTAGGGTTTAGGTTTTAGGGTGTAGGGTTTAGGTTTTAGGGTTTACAATTTATGGTTTAGGATTTAGGGTTTAGGGTTTAGTATTTAGATTTAGGGCTTAACATTTAGGGTTTAGGGTTTAGGGTTAGGGTTTAGGTTTTAGAGTTTTTGATGTAGGGTTTAGGTTTAGGGTTTAGCATTGATCGCTTAGGGTTTAGAGTTTATGATTTTAGGCTAAAGGTTTAGGGTTTAGGGTTTACGGTATAGGGATTAAGATTTAGGGTTTATGATTAGGGTTTAGGGTTTAGGATTTAGGGTTTAGGTTTACTGTTTAGCACTTAGGGTTTAGGGTTTTTGTCTTAGGGTTTAGGTTTTAGTGTTTACGGTTAAGTTTAGGGTTTAGAGTTTAGTGTTTAGGGTTTAGGGTTTGGAATTTAGGATTTAGGGTTTATGAATTAGGGTTTATGGTTTAGGTTTAGGATTAGGATTTAGGGTTTAGGTTTTAGGGTGTAGGGTTTAGTATTTAGGGTTTATTGTAGGGATTAGGGTTTAGGGTTTATGGATTATGATTTTGGGTTTAAGGTTTATGGTTTAGGTTTTAGTGTTTAGGGTTTAGGAGTTTAGGGTGTAGGGTTTAGGTTTAGGGTTTAGCATTTAGGGTTTAGAGTTTAGTGTTTAGGGTTGACGATTCATGGCTTAGCGTTTACGTTTTGGGCTTAGAGTTTAGGTTTAGAGTTTAGTGTTTAGGTTTAGGGTTGACCATTTAGGGTTTAGGGTTTAGGCTTAGTGTTTAGGGTTAAACTTATGGTTTAGAGTTTAGTGTTTAGGGTTTAGGGTTTGGAATTTAGAATTTAGGGTTTATGAATTAGGGTTTATGGTTTAAGTTTAGGATTAGGGTTTAGGGTTTAGGTTTTAGGGTGTAGGGTTTAGTATTTAGGGTTTATTGCTTTGGGATTAGGGTTTAGGGTTTATGGATTATGATTTTGGGTTTAAGGTTTATGGTTTAGGGATTAGGGTTTAGGGTTTACATGTTTGATTTGTGGTTTAGGCTTTAAGGTTTAGAGTTTACAGTTTATATAGTGGGTTTTACATTTTTAAATTTAGGTTTAGGGTTTAGGGTTTAGGGTTTAAGGTATAGGGTTTAGGGTGTAGAGTTTTGGTTTAGGGTTTAGCATTTAGGGTTTAGGGTTTATGATTTATGATTTAGGGTTTAGGGATTAGTGTTTAGGTTTAAGGTTTAACATTTAGGGTTTAGGGTTTAGGGTTAGGGTTTAGGGTTTAGGGTTTAGGATATAGGGTTTAGGTTTAGGGTTTAGGGATTAAGGTTTATCGCTTAGGGTTTAGGGTTTATGATTTTAGGCTAAAGGTTTAGGGTTTCGGGTTTACGATATAGGAGTTCAGATTTAGGGTTTAGGATTAGGGTTTAGGGTTTAGGGTTTAGGGTTTAGGGTTTAGGTTTAGTGTGTAGCACTTAGGGTTTAGGGGTTTTTATCTTAGGATTTAGGGTTTAGTGTTGAGGGTTAAATTTAGGGTTTAGAGTTTAGTGTTTAGGTTTTGGGGTTTGGAGTTTAGGATTTAGGGTTTACGAATTAGGGTTTATGGTTTAGGTTTAGGATTAGGGTTTAGGGTTTAGAGTTTAGGGTTTAGGGTTTAGGATTTAGGTTTAGGATTTAGGTTTAGGGTTTAGTTTAGGGTTTTGGATTTTAAATTAAAGTTTAGGGTTTAGAGTTTAGGGTTTAGGTTTTAGTGTTTAGGGTTTGGGGTGTAGGGTTTAAGTTTAGGGTTTAGCATTTAGGATTTAGGGTTTAGGGTTTAAATCTTAGGGATTAGGGTTTAGGGTTTTGGGATAATGATTTTGGATTTAACGTTTTTGGTTTAGTGTTTATGATTTTGGGTTTAAGGTTTATGATTTATGGTTTAGTGTTTAGGGTTTATGATTTATGGTTTAGGGTTTAGGGTTTAGGGATTAGGGTTTGGTGTTTGGGTTTAGGGTTTAACATTTAGGGTTTAGGTTTTAGGGTTTAGGATGTAGGGTTTAGGTTTAGGGTTGAGGGTTTAAGTTTTATCGCTTAGGGTTTAGGGTTTATAATTTTAGGCTGAAGGTTTAGGCTTTCGAGTTTACGATATAGGGGTTAAGATTTAGGGTTTAGGATTGGGGTTTAGGGTTTAGGGTTTAGGGTTAAGGTTTAGTGTGTAGCACTTACGGTTTAGGGGTTTTTATCTTAGGATTTGTGGTTTATTGTTTAGGGTTAAATTTAGGGTTTAGAGTTTAGTGTTTAGGTTTTAGGGTTTGGAGTTTAGGATTTAGGGTTTACGAATTAGGGTTTATGGTTTAGGTTTAGGATTAGGGTTTAGGGTTTAGAGTTTAGGGTTTAGGGTTTAGGATTTAGGTTTAGTGTTTAGTTTAGGGTTTAGGATTTTAGATTAAAGTTTTGGGTTTAGGTTTTAGTGTTTAGGGTTTAGGGTTTTGGGTTGAGGGTGTAGGGTTTAAGTTTAGGCTTTAGCATTTAGGATTTAGGTTTTAGGGTATATTTCTTAGGGATTAGGGTTTAGGGTTCAGGGATATTGATTTTGGGTTTAATGTTTATGGTTTAGTGTTTATGATTTTTGGTTTAAGGTTTAGGCTTTTGGGTTGGGGTTTAGGGCATATAGTTTTGTAATTAGGTTTATGGTTTATTGGTTAAGATTTAGGGTATTAGGTCTTGGGTTTAGGGTTTAGGCTTTTGGGTTTAGGGTTTAAGGTTTAGTGTTTAGATTTAGGGTTTAACATTTAGGGTTTAGGGTTTAGGTTTTAGAGTTTAGGATGTAGGGTTTAGGTTTAGGGTTTAGGTTTATCGCTTAGGGTTTAGGGTTTATGATTTTAGGCTAAAGGTTTAGGGTTTAGGGTTTACGATATAGGGATTAAGATTTAGGGTTTATGATTAGGGTTTAGGGTTTAGGGTTTAGAGTTTAGGTTTACTGTTTAACACTTAGGGTTTAGGGTTTACTGTTTAGGGTTAAATTTAGGGTTTAGAGTTTAGTGTTTAGGGTTTAGGCTTTGGAGTTTAGTATTTAGGGTTTATGAGTTAGGGTTTTTGGTTTAATTTTAGGATTACGGTTTAGGATTTAGAGTTTAGGGTTTAGGGTTTAGGATTTAGGGTTTATGAATTAGGGTTTATGGTTTAGGTTTGGGTTTAGGGTTTAGGGTTTAGAGTGTAAGGTTTAGGGTTTCGGATTTTGGGTTTAAAGTTTAGGTTTATGGTTTAGTTTAGGGTTTTGGATTTTAGGTTAAAGTTTAGGGTTAAGAGTTTAGGGTTTAGGGTTTAGGGTTTAGGGTTAGGATTTAGGGTATTGGATTTAGGGTTTAAGGTTTAGGGTTTAGGGTTAGGGTTCAGTGTTTAGGGTTTAAGGTTTATGATTTTAGGTTTGAGGTTTAGTATTTAGGTTTAGGTTTTAGGGTTTAGGGTTTAGGATGTAGGGTTTTGTATTTAGGGTTTACGATTTATGGTTTAGGGTTTAGGGTTTGGGGTTTAGGGTTTAGTGTTTAGGTTTAGGGTTTAACATTTAGGGTTTAGGGTTTAGGGTTAGGGTTTAGGTTTTAGGGTTTACGATGTAGGGTTTAGGTTTAGGGTTTAAGGTTTAGGGTTAATCGCTTAGGGTTTAGGGTTTATGATTTTAGGCTAGAGGTTTAGGGTTTACGAAATAGATATTAAGATTTAGGGTTTAGGATTAGGGTTTAGGGTTTATAGTTTAGGGTTTAGGGTTTACGGTTTAGGGTTTAGGTTTAGTGTTTAGCACTTAGGGTTTAGGGTTTTTGTCTAAGGGTTTAGGGTTTAGTGTTTATGGTTAAACTTAGGGTTTAGAGTTTAGTGTTTAGGGTTTAGGGTTTGGAATTTAGTATTTAGGGTTTATGGTTTAGGTTTAGGATTAGGGTTTAGGGTTTAGACTTTAGGGTTTAGGGTTTAAAGTTTAGGTTTATGGTTTTGTTTAGGTTTTAGGATTTTAGGTTAAAGTTTATGGTTTAGAGTTTAGGGTTTAGTGTTTGGAGTTTAGGATTTAGGGTTTATGAATTAGGGTTTATGGTTTAGGTTTAGTATTAGGGTTTAGGGTTTAAATTTTAGGGTTTAGGGTTTAGGATTTTAGGTTAAAGTTTAGGGTTTAGGTTTTAGTGTTTAGGGTTTAGGGTTTAGGGTTTAGGGTGTAGGGTTTAGGTTTAGGGTTTAGCATTTAGGGTTTAGGGTATAGGGTTTATTGCTTAGGTTTTAGGGTTAAGGGTTTAGGGTTTAGGGATTATGATTTTTGGTTTAAGGTTTCATGGTTTATGGTTTGGGGTTTGGAGTTTAGGATTTAGGGTTTATGAATTAGTGTTTAAGGTTTATGATTTTAGGTTTAAGGTTTAGGATTTAAGTTTAGTGTTTAGGGTTTAGGGTTTAGGGTTTAGTATTTAGGGTTTACGATTCATGGTTTAGCTGTTCGGTTTTGGGCTTAGAGTTTAGGTTTAGGGTTTAGTGTTTAGGTTTAGGGTTGACTATTTAGGGTTTAGGGTTTAGGGTTTAGGGTTTAGGATGTAGGGTCTAGGTTTAGGGTTTATCGCTTAGGGTTTGGGGTTTATTGGTTAAGGTTTTGGGTTTAGGGATGATGATTTTGGGTTTAAGGTTTATGGTTTATGGTTTGAGGGTTTAGGGTTTATGATTTTGGGTTTAACGTTGAGGGTTTAGGGTTTGGGGAATAGAATTTAGGAATTAGGTTTACGGTTTATTGGTTAGGATTTAGGGTATTGGATTTAGGGTTTAGGGCTTAGGGTTAGGGTTCAGGGTTTAGGGTTTAGGATTTAGGTTTAGTGTTTAGGGTTTAGGGTTTAGGGTGTACGGTTTAGTATTTAGAGTTTACGATTTATGGTTTAGGGTTTAGGGTTTTGGGTTTAGGGTTTAGTGTTTAGGTTTAGGGTTTAACATTTAGGGTTTAGTGTTTATGGTTAAACTTAGGGTTTAGAGTTTAGTGTTTAGGGTTTAGGGTTTGGAATTTAGTATTTATGGTTTATGGTTTAGGTTTAGGATTAGGGTTTAGGGTTTAGACTTTAGGGTTTAGGGTTTAAAGTTTAGGTTTATGGTTTTGTTTAGGTTTTAGGATTTTAGGTTAAAGTTTATGGTTTAGAGTTTAGGGTTTAGTGTTTGGAGTTTAGGATTTAGGGTTTATGAATTAGGGTTTATGGTTTAGGTTTAGGATTAGGGTTTAGGGTTTAAAGTTTAGGGTTTAGGGTTTAGGATTTTAGGTTAAAGTTTACGGTTTAGGGTTTAGTGTTTAGGGTTTAGGGTTTTAGGTTAAAGTTTAGGGTTTAGGTTTTAGTGTTTAGGGTTTAGGGTTTAGGGTTTAGGGTGTAGGGTTTAGGTTTAGGGTTTAGCATTTAGGATTTAGGGTATAGGGTTTATTGCTTAGGTTTTAGGGTTAAGGGTTTAGGGTTTAGGGATTATGATTTTTGGTTTAAGGTTTCATGGTTTATGGTTTGTGGTTTGGAGTTTAGGATTTAGGGTTTATGAATTAGGGTTTAAGGTTTATGATTTTAGGTTTAAGGTTTAGGATTTAAGTTTAGTGTTTAGGGTTTAGGGTTTAGGGTTTAGTATTTAGGGTTTACAATTCATGGTTTAGCGTTTCGGTTTTGGGCTTAGAGTTTAGGTTTAGGGTTTAGTGTTTAGGTTTAGGGTTGACCATTTAGGGTTTAGGGTTTAGGGTTTAGGGTTTAGGATGTAGGGTCTAGGTTTAGGGTTTATCGCTTTGGGTTTGGGGTTTATGATTTTAGGCTAAAGGTTTAGGGTTTACAGTATATGGATTAAGATTTAGGGTTTAGGGTTTAGGGTTTATGGTTAAGTTTTAGTATTTTGCACTTAGGGTTTAGGGTTTTTATCTTAGGGTTTAGGGTTTAGTGTTTAGGGTTTAGCATTTAGGATTTTGGGATTAGGGTTTATTGCTTACGGTTTAGGGTTTAGAGGTTATGATTTTGGGTTTAAGGTTTATGGTTTATAGTTTAGGGTTTAGGGTTTATGATTTTGGGTTTAAGGTTTAGGGTTTAGGGTTTGGGGAATAGAATTTAGGAATTAGGTTTACGGTTTATTGGTTAGGATTTAGGGTATTGGATTTAGGGTTTAGGGCTTAGGGTTAGGGTTCAGGGTTTAGGGTTTAGGATTTAGGTTTAGGGTTTAGGGTTTAGGGTTTGGGGTGTACGGTTTAGTATTTAGAGTTTACGATTTATGGTTTAGGGTTTAGGGTTTGGGGTTTAGGGTTTAGTGTTTAGGTTTAGGGTTTAACATTTAGGGTTTAGGGTTTAGGGTTAGGGTTTATGTTTTAGGGTTTAGGATGTAGGGTTTAGGTTTAGGGTTTAAGGTTTAGGGTTTATCGCTTAGGGTTTAGGGTTTATGATTTTAAGCTAAAGGTTCAGGGTTTACGAAATAGAGATTAAAATTTAGGGTTTAGGATTAGGGTTTAGGGTTTATGATTTAGGGTTTTGGTTTAGTGTTTAGCGCTTAGGGTTTAGGATTTTTGTCTTAGGGTTTAGGGTTTAGGGTTTAGTGTTTAGGGTTAAACTTAGGGTTTAGAGTTTAGTGTTTAGGGTTTAGGGTTTGGAATTTAGAATTTAGGGTTTATGAATTAGGGTTTATGGTTTAGGTTTAGGAGTAGGGTTTAGGGTTTAGGTTTTAGGGTGTAGGGTTTAGGTTTTAGGGTTTACAATTTATGGTTTAGGATTTAGGGTTTAGGGTTTAGTATTTAGATTTAGGGCTTAACATTTAGGGTTTAGGGTTTAGGGTTAGGGTTTAGGTTTTAGAGTTTTTGATGTAGGGTTTAGGTTTAGGGTTTAGCATTGATCGCTTAGGGTTTAGAGTTTATGATTTTAGGCTAAAGGTTTAGGGTTTAGGGTTTACGGTATAGGGATTAAGATTTAGGGTTTATGATTAGGGTTTAGGGTTTAGGATTTAGGGTTTAGGTTTACTGTTTAGCACTTAGGGTTTAGGGTTTTTGTCTTAGGGTTTAGGTTTTAGTGTTTACGGTTAAGTTTAGGGTTTAGAGTTTAGTGTTTAGGGTTTAGGGTTTGGAATTTAGGATTTAGGGTTTATGAATTAGGGTTTATGGTTTAGGTTTAGGATTAGGATTTAGGGTTTAGGTTTTAGGGTGTAGGGTTTAGTATTTAGGGTTTATTGCTTAGGGATTAGGGTTTAGGGTTTATGGATTATGATTTTGGGTTTAAGGTTTATGGTTTAGGTTTTAGTGTTTAGGGTTTAGGGTTTAGGGTGTAGGGTTTAGGTTTAGGGTTTAGCATTTAGGGTTTAGAGTTTAGTGTTTAGGGTTGACGATTCATGGCTTAGCGTTTACGTTTTGGGCTTAGAGTTTAGGTTTAGAGTTTAGTGTTTAGGTTTAGGGTTGACCATTTAGGGTTTAGGGTTTAGGCTTAGTGTTTAGGGTTAAACTTATGGTTTAGAGTTTAGTGTTTAGGGTTTAGGGTTTGGAATTTAGAATTTAGGGTTTATGAATTAGGGTTTATGGTTTAAGTTTAGGATTAGGGTTTAGGGTTTAGGTTTTAGGGTGTAGGGTTTAGTATTTAGGGTTTATTGCTTTGGGATTAGGGTTTAGGGTTTATGGATTATGATTTTGGGTTTAAGGTTTATGGTTTAGGGATTAGGGTTTAGGGTTTACATGTTTCAATTTGTGGTTTAGGCTTTAAGGTTTAGAGTTTACAGTTTATATAGTGGGTTTTACATTTTTAAATTTAGGTTTAGGGTTTAGGGTTTAGGGTTTAAGGTATAGGGTTTAGGGTGTAGAGTTTTGGTTTAGGGTTTAGCATTTAGGGTTTAGGGTTTATGATTTATGATTTAGGGTTTAGGGATTAGTGTTTAGGTTTAAGGTTTAACATTTAGGGTTTAGGGTTTAGGGTTAGGGTTTAGGGTTTAGGGTTTAGGATATAGGGTTTAGGTTTAGGGTTTAGGGATTAAGTTTTATAGATTAGGGTTTAGGGTTTATGATTTTAGGCTAAAGGTTTAGGGTTTGGGTTTACGATATAGGAGTTGATTTAGGGTTTAGGATTAGGGTTTAGGGTTTAGGGTTTAGGGTTTAGGGTTTAGGTTTAGTGTGTAGCACTTAGGGTTTAGGGTTTTTATCTTAGGATTTAGGGTTTAGTGTTGAGGTTAAATTTAGGGTTTAGAGTTTAGTGTTTAGGTTTTGGGGTTTGGAGTTTAGGATTTAGGGTTTACAATTAGGGTTTATGGTTTAGGTTTAGGATTAGGGTTTAGGGTTTAGAGTTTAGGGTTTAGGGTTTAGGATTTAGGTTTAGGATTTAGGTTTAGGGTTTAGTTTAGGGTTTTGGATTTTAAATTAAAGTTTAGGGTTTAGAGTTTAGGGTTTAGGTTTTAGTGTTTAGGGTTTGGGGTGTAGGGTTTAAGTTTAGGGTTTAGCATTTAGGATTTAGGGTTTAGGGTTTAAATCTTAGGGATTAGGGTTTAGGGTTTTGGGATAATGATTTTGGATTTAACGTTTTTGGTTTAGTGTTTATGATTTTGGGTTTAAGGTTTATGATTTATGGTTTAGTGTTTAGGGTTTATGATTTATGGTTTAGGGTTTAGGGTTTAGGGATTAGGGTTTGGTGTTTGGGTTTAGGGTTTAACATTTAGGGTTTAGGTTTTAGGGTTTAGGATGTAGGGTTTAGGTTTAGGGTTGAGGGTTTAAGTTTTATCGCTTAGGGTTGAGGGTTTATAATTTTAGGCTAAAGGTTTAGGCTTTCGAGTTTACGATATAGGGGTTAAGATTTAGGGTTTAGGATTGGGGTTTAGGGTTTAGGGTTTAGGGTTAAGGTTTAGTGTGTAGCACTTACGGTTTAGGGGGTTTTATCTTAGGATTTGTGGTTTATTGTTTAGGTTAAATTTAGGGTTTAGAGTTTAGTGTTTAGGTTTTAGGGTTTGGAGTTTAGGATTTAGGGTTTACGAATTAGGGTTTATGGTTTAGGTTTAGGATTAGGGTTTAGGGTTTAGAGTTTAGGGTTTAGGGTTTAGGATTTAGGTTTAGTGTTTAGTTTAGGGTTTAGGATTTTAGATTAAAGTTTTGGGTTTAGGTTTTAGTGTTTAGGGTTTAGGGTTTTGGGTTGAGGGTGTAGGGTTTAAGTTTAGGCTTTAGCATTTAGGATTTAGGTTTTAGGGTATATTTCTTAGGGATTAGGGTTTAGGGTTCAGGGATATTGATTTTGGGTTTAATGTTTATGGTTTAGTGTTTATGATTTTTGGTTTAAGGTTTAGGCTTTTGGGTTGGGGTTTAGGGCATATAGTTTTGTAATTAGGTTTATGGTTTATTGGTTAAGATTTAGGGTATTAGGTCTTGGGTTTAGGGTTTAGGCTTTTGGGTTTAGGGTTTAAGGTTTAGTGTTTAGATTTAGGGTTTAACATTTAGGGTTTAGGGTTTAGGTTTTAGAGTTTAGGATGTAGGGTTTAGGTTTAGGGTTTAGGTTTATCGCTTAGGGTTTAGGGTTTATGATTTTAGGCTAAAGGTTTAGGGTTTAGGGTTTACGATATAGGGATTAAGATTTAGGGTTTATGATTAGGGTTTAGGGTTTAGGGTTTAGAGTTTAGGTTTCTTTGTTTAACACTTAGGGTTTAGGGTTTCTTGTTTAGGGTTAAATTTAGGGTTTAGGATTTAGTGTTTAGGGTTTAGGCTTTGGAGTTTAGTATTTATGGTTTATGAGTTAGGGTTTTTGGTTTAATTTTAGGATTACGGTTTAGGATTTAGAGTTTAGGGTTTAGGGTTTAGGATTTAGGGTTTATGAATTAGGGTTTATGGTTTAGGTTTGGGTTTAGGGTTTAGGGTTTAGAGTGTAAGGTTTAGGGTTTCGGATTTTGGGTTTAAAGTTTAGGTTTATGGTTTAGTTTAGGGTTTTGGATTTTAGGTTAAAGTTTAGGGTTAAGAGTTTAGGGTTTAGGGTTTAGGGTTTAGGGTTAGGATTTAGGGTATTGGATTTAGGGTTTAAGGTTTAGGGTTTAGGGTTAGGGTTCAGTGTTTAGGGTTTAAGGTTTATGATTTTAGGTTTGAGGTTTAGTATTTAGGTTTAGGTTTTAGGGTTTAGGGTTTAGGATGTAGGGTTTTGTATTTAGGGTTTACGATTTATGGTATAGGGTTTAGGGTTTGGGGTTTAGGGTTTAGTGTTTAGGTTTAGGGTTTAATATTTAGGGTTTAGGGTTTAGGGTTAGGGTTTAGGTTTTAGGGTTTACGATGTAGGGTTTAGGTTTAGGGTTTAAGGTTTAGGGTTAATCGCTTAGGGTTTAGGGTTTATGATTTTAGGCTAAAGGTTTAGGGTTTACGGAATAGATATTAAGATTTAGGGTTTAGGATTAGGGTTTAGGGTTTATAGTTTAGGGTTTAGGGTTTACGGTTTAGGGTTTAGGTTTAGTGTTTAGCACTTAGGGTCTAGGGTTTTTGTCTTAGGGTTTAGGGTTTAGTGTTTATGGTTAAATTTAGGGTTTAGAGTTTAGTGTTTAGGGTTTAGGGTTTGGAATTTAGTATTTAGGGTTTATGGTTTAGGTTTAGGATTAGGGTTTAGGGTTTAGACTTTAGGGTTTAGGGTTTAAAGTTTAGGTTTATGGTTTTGTTTAGGTTTTAGGATTTTAGGTTAAAGTTTATGGTTTAGAGTTTAGGGTTTAGTGTTTGGAGTTTAGGATTTAGGGTTTATGAATTAGGGTTTATGGTTTAGTTTTAGGATTAGGGTTTAGGGTTTAAAGTTTAGGGTTTAGGGTTTAGGATTTTAGGTTAAAGTTTACGATTTAGTGTTTAGTGTTTAGGGTTTAGGGTTTTAGGTTAAAGTTTAGGGTTTAGGTTTTAGTGTCTAGGGTTTAGGGTTTAGGGTTTAGGGTTTAGGGTGTAGGGTTTAGGTTTAGGGTTTAGCATTTAGGGTTTAGGGTATAGGGTTTATTGCTTAGGTTTTAGGGTTAAGGGTTTAGGGTTTAGGGATTATGATTTTTGGTTTAAGGTTTCATGGTTTATGGTTTGGGGTTTGGAGTTTAGGATTTAGGGTTTATGAATTAGGGTTTAAGGTTTATGATTTTAGGTTTAAGGTTTAGGATTTAAGTTTAGTGTTTAGGGTTTAGGGTTTAGGGTTTAGTATTTAGGATTTACGATTCATGGTTTAGCGTTTCGGTTTTGGGCTTAGAGTTTAGGTTTAGGGTTTAGTGTTTAGGTTTAGGGTTGACTATTTAGGGTTTAGGGTTTAGGGTTTAGGGTTTAGGATGTAGGGTCTAGGTTTAGGGTTTATCGCTTAGGGTTTGGGGTTTATGATTTTAGGCTAAAGGTTTAGGGTTTACAGTATATGGATTATGATTTAGGGTTTAGGGTTTAGGGTTTATGGTTAAGTTTTAGTATTTTGCACTTAGGGTTTAGGGTTTTTATCTTAGGGTTTAGGGTTTAGGGTTTAGTGTTTAGGGTTTAGGATTTATGATTTTGGAATTAGGGTTTATTGGTTAAGGTTTTGGGTTTAGGGATTATGATTTTGGGTTTAAGGTTTATGGTTTATGGTTTGAGGGTTTAGGGTTTATGATTTTGGGTTTAACGTTGGGGGTTTAGGGTTTGGGGAATAGAATTTAGGAATTAGGTTTATGGTTTATTGGTTAGGATTTAGGGTATTGGCTTTAGGGTTTAGGGCTTAGGGTTAGGGTTCAGGGTTTAGGGTTTAGGATTTTAGGTTAAAGTTTACGGTTTAGGGTTTAGGGTTTAGTGTTTAGGGTTTAGGGTTTTAGGTTAAAGTTTAGGGTTTAGGTTTTAGTGTTTAGGGTTTAGGGTTTAGGGTTTAGGGTGTAGGGTTTAGGTTTAGGGTTTAGCATTTAGGATTTAGGGTATAGGGTTTATTGCTTAGGTTTTAGGGTTAAGGGTTTAGGGTTTAGGGATTATGATTTTTGGTTTAAGGTTTCATGGTTTATGGTTTGGGGTTTGGAGTTTAGGATTTAGGGTTTATGAATTAGGGTTTAAGGTTTATGATTTTAGGTTTAAGGTTTAGGATTTAAGTTTAGTGTTTAGGGTTTAGGGTTTAGGGTTTAGTATTTAGGGTTTACAATTCATGGTTTAGCGTTTCGGTTTTGGGCTTAGAGTTTAGGTTTAGGGTTTAGTGTTTAGGTTTAGGGTTGACTATTTAGGGTTTAGGGTTTAGGGTTTAGGGTTTAGGATGTAGGGTCTAGGTTTAGGGTTTATCGCTTAGGGTTTGGGGTTTATGATTTTAGGCTAAAGGTTTAGGGTTTACAGTATATGGATTAAGATTTAGGGTTTAGGGTTTAGGGTTTATGGTTAAGTTTTAGTATTTTGCACTTAGGGTTTAGGGTTTTTATCTTAGGGTTTAGGGTTTAGTGTTTAGGGTTTAGCATTTAGGATTTTGGGATTAGGGTTTATTGCTTAGGGTTTAGGGTTTAGGGGTTATGATTTTGGGTTTAAGGTTTATGGTTTATAGTTTAGGGTTTAGGGTTTATGATTTTGGGTTTAAGGTTTAGGGTTTAGGGTTTGGGGAATAGAATTTAGGAATTAGGTTTACGGTTTATTGGTTAGGATTTAGGGTATTGGATTTAGGGTTTAGGGCTTAGGGTTAGGGTTCAGGGTTTAGGGTTTAGGATTTAGGTTTAGGGTTTAGGGTTTAGGGTGTCCGGTTTAGTATTTAGAGTTTACGATTTATGGTTTAGGGTTTAGGGTTTAGTGTTTAGGTTTAGGGTTTAACATTTAGGGTTTAGGGTTTAGGGTTAGGGTTTATGTTTTAGGGTTTAGGATGTAGGGTTTAGGTTTAGGGTTTAAGGTTTAGGGTTTATCGCTTAGGGTTTAGGGTTTATGATTTTAGGCTAAAGGTTCAGGGTTTACGAAATAGAGATTAAAATTTAGGGTTTAGGATTAGGGTTTAGGGTTTATGATTTAGGGTTTAGGTTTAGCGTTTAGCACTTAGGGTTTAGGATTTTTGTCTTAGGGTTTAGGGTTTAGGGTTTAGTGTTTAGGGTTAAACTTAGGGTTTAGAGTTTAGTGTTTAGGGTTTAGGGTTTGGAATTTAGAATTTAGGGTTTATGAATTAGGGTTTAGGGTTTAGGTTTAGGATTAGGGTTTATGGTTTAGGTTTTAGGGTGTAGGGTTTAGTATTTAGGGTTTACAATTTATGGTTTAGGGTTTAGGGTTTAGGGTTTAGTATTTAGATTTAGGGTTTAATATTTAGGGTTTAGGGTTTAGGGTTAGGGTTTAGGTTTTAGAGTTTTGGATGTAGGGTTTAGGTTTAGGGTTTAGCGTTTATCGTTTAGGGTTTAGAGTTTATGATTTTAGGCTAAAGGTTTAGGGTTTAGGGTTTACGGTATAGGGATTAAGATTTAGGGTTTATGATTAGGGTTTAGGGTTTACGGTATAGGGATTAAGATTTAGGGTTTATGATTAGGGTTTAGGGTTTAGGATTTAGGATTTAGGTTTACTGTTTAGCACTTAGGGTTTAGGGTTTTTGTCTTAGGGTTTAGGGTTTAGGTTTATTGTTTAGCACTTAAGGTTTAGGGTTTATCGCTTAGGGTTTAGGGTTTATGATTTTAGGCTAAAGGTTTAGGGTTTACGGAATAGAGATTAAGATTTAGGGTTTAGGATTAGGGTTTAGGGTTTACGGGTTAGGGTTTAGGTTTAGTGTTTAGCACTTATGGTTTAGGGTTTTTTTCTTAGGGTTTAGGGTTAAGTTTAGGGTTTAGAGTTTAGTGTTTAGGGTTTTGGGTTTGGAATTTAGGATTTAGGGTTTATGAATTAGGGTTTATGGTTTAGGTTTAGGATTAGGATTTAGGGTGTAGGGTTTAGTATTTAGGGTTTATTGCTTAGGGATTAGGGTTTAGGGTTTATGGTGTAGGGTTTAGGTTTAGGGTTTAGCATTTAGGGTTTAGAGTTTAGTGTTTAGGGTTGACGATTCATGGCTTAGCGTTTAGGTTTTGGGCTTAGAGTTTAGGTTTAGAGTTTAGTGTTTAGGTTTAGGGTTGACCATTTAGGGTTTAGGGTTTAGGGCTTAGTGTTTAGGGTTAAACTTATGGTTTAGAGTTTAGTGTTTAGGGTTTAGGGTTTGGAATTTAGAATTTAGGGTTTATGAATTAGGGTTTATGGTTTAAGTTTAGGATTAGGGTTTAGGGTTTAGGTTTTAGGGTGTAGGGTTTAGTATTTAGGGTTTATTGCTTTGGGATTAGGGTTTAGGGTTTATGGATTATGATTTTGGGTTTAAGGTTTATGGTTTAGGGATTAGGGTTTAGGGTTTACATGTTTCAATTTGTGGTTTAGGCTTTAAGGTTTAGAGCTTACAGTTTATATAGTGGGTTTTACATTTTTAAATTTAGGTTTAGGGTTTAGGGTTTAGGGTTTAAGGTATAGGGTTTAGGGTGTAGAGTTTTGGTTTAGGGTTTAGCATTTAGGGTTTAGGGTTTATGATTTATGGTTTAGGGTTTGGAATTTAGTATTTAGGGTTTATGGTTTAGGTTTAGGATTAGGGTTTAGGGTTTAGACTTTAGGGTTTAGGGTTTAAAGTTTAGGTTTATGGTTTTGTTTAGGTTTTAGGATTTTAGGTTAAAGTTTATGGTTTAGAGTTTAGGGTTTAGTGTTTGCAGTTTAGGATTTAGGGTTTATGAATTAGGGTTTATGGTTTAGGTTTAGGATTAGGGTTTAGGGTTTAAAGTTTAGGGTTTAGTGTTTAGGATTTTAGGTTAAAGTTTACGGTTTAGGGTTTAGGGTTTAGTGTTTAGGGTTTAGGGTTTTAGGTTAAAGTTTAGGGTTTAGGTTTTAGTGTTTTGGGTTTAGGGTTTAGGGTTTAGGGTGTAGGGTTTAGGTTTAGGGTTTAGCATTTAGGATTTAGGGTATAGGGTTTATTGCTTAGGTTTTAGGGTTAAGGGTTTAGGGTTTAGGGATTATGATTTTTGGTTTAAGGTTTCATGGTTTATGTTTTGGGGTTTGGAGTTTAGGATTTAGGGTTTTTGAATTAGGGTTTAAGGTTTATGATTTTAGGTTTAAGGTTTAGGATTTAAGTTTAGTGTTTAGGGTTTAGGGTTTAGGGTTTAGTATTTAGGGTTTACGATTCATGGTTTAGCATTTCGGTTTTGGGCTTAGAGTTTAGGTTTAGGGTTTAGTGTTTAGGTTTAGGGTTGACCATTTAGGGTTTAGGGTTTAGGGTTTAGGGTTTAGGATGTAGGGTCTAGGTTTAGGGTTTATCGCTTAGGGTTTGGGGTTTATGATTTTAGGCTAAAGGTTTAGGGTTTACAGTATATGGATTAAGATTTAGGGTTTAGGGTTTAGGGTTTATGGTTAAGTTTTAGTATTTTGCACTTAGGGTTTAGGGTTTTTATCTTAGGGTTTAGGGTTTAGTGTTTAGGGTTTAGCATTTAGGATTTTGGGATTAGGGTTTATTGCTTAGGGTTTAGGGTTTAGGGGTTATGATTTTGGGTTTAAGGTTTATGGTTTATAGTTTAGGGTTTAGGGTTTATGATTTTGGGTTTAAGGTTTAGGATTTAGGGTTTGGGGAATAGAATTTAGGAATTAGGTTTACGGTTTATTGGTTAGGATTTAGGGTATTGCATTTAGGGTTTAGGGCTTAGGGCTAGGGTTCAGGGTTTAGGGTTTAGGATTTAGGTTTAGGGTTTAGGGTTTAGGGTTTAGGGTGTCCGGTTTAGTATTTAGAGTTTACGATTTATGGTTTATGGTTTAGGGTTTAGGGTTTAGTGTTTAGGTTTAGGGTTTAACATTTAGGGTTTAGGGTTTAGGGTTAGGGTTTATGTTTTAGGGTTTAGGATGTAGGGTTTAGGTTTAGGGTTTAAGGTTTAGGGTTTATCGCTTAGGGTTTAGGGTTTATGATTTTAGGCTAAAGGTTCAGGGTTTACGAAATAGAGATTAAAATTTAGGGTTTAGGGTTTAGGGTTGAGTATTTAGATTTAGGGCTTAACATTTAGGGTTTAGGGTTTAGGGTTAGGGTTTAGGTTTTAGAATTTTTGATGTAGGGTTTAGGTTTAGGGTTTAGCATTTATCGCTTAGGGTTTAGAGTTTATGATTTTAGGCTAAAGGTTTAGGGTTTAGGGTTTACGATATAGGGATTAAGATTTAGGGTTTATGATTAGGGTTTAGGGTTTAGGATTTAGGGTTTAGGTTTAGTGTTTAGCACTTATGGTTTAGGGTTTTTTTCTTAGGGTTTAGGGTTTAGTGTTTAGGGTTAAGTTTAGGGTTTAGAGTTTAGTGTTTAGGGTTTAGGGTTTGGAATTTAGGATTTAGGGTTTATGAATTAGGGTTTATGGTTTAGGTTTAGGATTAGGATTTAGGGTGTAGGGTTTAGTATTTAGGGTTTATTGCTTAGGGATTAGGGTTTAGGGTTTATGGATTATGATTTTGGGTTTAAGGTTTATGGTTTAGGTTTTAGTGTTTAGGGTTTAGGGTTTAGGGTGTAGGGTTTAGGTTTAGGGTTTAGCATTTAGGGTTTAGAGTTTAGTGTTTAGGGTTGACGATTCATGGCTTAGCGTTTAGGTTTTGGGCTTAGAGTTTAGGTTTAGAGTTTAGTGTTTAGGTTTAGGGTTGACCATTTAGGGTTTAGGGTTTAGGGCTTAGTGTTTAGGGTTAAACTTATGGTTTAGAGTTTAGTGTTTAGGGTTTAGGGTTTGGAATTTAGAATTTAGGGTTTATGAATTTGGGTTTATGGTTTAAGTTTAGGATTAGGGTTTAGGGTTTAGGTTTTAGGGTGTAGGGTTTAGTATTTAGGGTTTATTGCTTTGGGATTAGGGTTTAGGGTTTATGGATTATGATTTTGGGTTTAAGGTTTATGGTTTAGGGATTAGGGTTTAGGGTTTACATGTTTCAATTTGTGGTTTAGGCTTTAAGGTTTAGAGTTTACAGTTTATATAGTGGGTTTTACATTTTTAAATTTAGGTTTAGGGTTTAGGGTTTAGGGTTTAAGGTATAGGGTTTAGGGTGTAGAGTTTTGGTTTAGGGTTTAGCATTTAGGGTTTAGGGTTTATGATTTATGGTTTAGGGTTTAGGGATTAGTGTTTAGGTTTAAGGTTTAACATTTAGGGTTTAGGGTTTAGGGTTAGGGTTTAGGGTTTAGGGTTTAGGATATAGGGTTTAGGTTTAGGGTTTAGGGATTAAGGTTTATCGCTTAGGGTTTAGGGTTTATGATTTTAGGCTAAAGGTTTAGGGTTTTGGGTTTACGATAAAGGAGTTAAGATTTAGGGTTTAGGATTAGGGTTTAGGGTTTAGGGTTTAGGGTTTAGGGTTTAGGTTTAGTGTGTAGCACTTAGGGTTTAGGGGTTTTTATCTTAGGATTTAGGGTTTAGTGTTGAGGGTTAAATTTAGGATTTAGGGTTTAGAGTTTAGTGTTTAGGTTTTGGGGTTTGGAGTTTAGGATTTAGGGTTTACGAATTAGGGTTTATGGTTTAGGTTTAGTATTAGGGTTTAGGGTTTAGAGTTTAGGGTTTAGGGTTTAGGATTTATGTTTAGGATTTAGGTTTAGGGTTTAGTGTAGGGTTTTGGATTTTAAATTAAAGTTTAGGGTTTAGAGTTTAGGGTTTAGGTTTTAGTGTTTAGGGTTTGGGGTGTAGGGTTTAAGTTTAGGGTTTAGCATTTAGGATTTAGGGTTTAGGGTTTAAATCTTAGGGATTAGGGTTTAGGGTTTTGGGATAATGATTTTGGATTTAACGTTTTTGGTTTAGTGTTTATGATTTTGGGTTTAAGGTTTATGATTTATGGTTTAGTGTTTAGGGTTTAT
Organism: Solanum pinnatisectum; assembly: GCA_035578085.1. Taxonomy (NCBI): domain Eukaryota; kingdom Viridiplantae; phylum Streptophyta; class Magnoliopsida; order Solanales; family Solanaceae; genus Solanum; species Solanum pinnatisectum. The sequence continues at coordinate 103,611 of JAWPEI010000022.1, read as the reverse complement.
GATTTATGGTTTAGGGTTTAGGGTTTAGGGATTAGGGTTTGGTGTTTGGGTTTAGGGTTTAACATTTAGGGTTTAGGTTTTAGGGTTTAGGATGTAGGGTTTAGGTTTAGGGTTGAGGGTTTAAGTTTTAGCGCTTAGGGTTTAGGGTTTATAATTTTAGGCTGAAGGTTTAGGCTTTCGAGTTTACGATATAGGGGTTAAGATTTAGGGTTTAGGATTGGGGTTTAGGGTTTAGGGTTTAGGGTTAAGGTTTAGTGTGTAGCACTTACGGTTTAGGGGTTTTTATCTTAGGATTTGTGGTTTATTGTTTAGGGTTAAATTTAGGGTTTAGAGTTTAGTGTTTAGGTTTTAGGGTTTGGAGTTTAGGATTTAGGGTTTACGAATTAGGGTTTATGGTTTAGGTTTAGGATTAGGGTTTAGGGTTTAGAGTTTAGGGTTTAGGGTTTAGGATTTAGGTTTAGTGTTTAGTTTAGGGTTTAGGATTTTAGATTAAAGTTTTGGGTTTAGGTTTTAGTGTTTAGGGTTTAGGGTTTTGGGTTGAGGGTGTAGGGTTTAAGTTTAGGCTTTAGCATTTAGGATTTAGGTTTTAGGGTATATTTCTTAGGGATTAGGGTTTAGGGTTCAGGGATATTGATTTTGGGTTTAATGTTTATGGTTTAGTGTTTATGATTTTTGGTTTAAGGTTTAGGCTTTTGGGTTGGGGTTTAGGGCATATAGTTTTGTAATTAGGTTTATGGTTTATTGGTTAAGATTTAGGGTATTAGGTCTTGGGTTTAGGGTTTAGGCTTTTGGGTTTAGGGTTTAAGGTTTAGTGTTTAGATTTAGGGTTTAACATTTAGGGTTTAGGGTTTAGGTTTTAGAGTTTAGGATGTAGGGTTTAGGTTTAGGGTTTAGGTTTATCGCTTAGGGTTTAGGGTTTATGATTTTAGGCTAAAGGTTTAGGGTTTAGGGTTTACGATATAGGGATTAAGATTTAGGGTTTATGATTAGGGTTTAGGGTTTAGGGTTTAGGGTTTAGAGTTTAGGTTTACTGTTTAACACTTAGGGTTTAGGGTTTACTGTTTAGGGTTAAATTTAGGGTTTAGAGTTTAGTGTTTAGGGTTTAGGCTTTGGAGTTTAGTATTTAGGGTTTATGAGTTAGGGTTTTTGGTTTAATTTTAGGATTACGGTTTAGGATTTAGAGTTTAGGGTTTAGGGTTTAGGATTTAGGGTTTATGAATTTGGGTTTATGGTTTAGGTTTGGGTTTAGGGTTTAGGGTTTACAGTGTAAGGTTTAGGGTTTTGGATTTTGGGTTTAAAGTTTAGGTTTATGGTTTAGTTTAGGGTTTTGGATTTTAGGTTAAAGTTTAGGGTTAAGAGTTTAGGGTTTAGGGTTTAGGGTTTAGGGTTAGGATTTAGGGTATTGGATTTAGGGTTTAGGGTTTAGGGTTTAGGGTTAGGGTTCAGTGTTTAGGGTTTAAGGTTTATGATTTTAGGTTTGAGGTTTAGTATTTAGGTTTAGGTTTTAGGGTTTAGGGTTTAGGATGTAGGGTTTTGTATTTAGGGTTTACGATTTATGGTTTAGGGTTGAGGGTTTGGGGTTTAGGGTTTAGTGTTTAGGTTTAGGGTTTAACATTTAGGGTTTAGGGTTTAGGGTTAGGGTTTAGGTTTTAGGGTTTACGATGTAGGGTTTAGGTTTAGGGTTTAAGGTTTAGGGTTAATCGCTTAGGGTTTAGGGTTTATGATTTTAGGCTAAAGGTTTAGGGTTTACGGAATAGATATTAAGATTTAGGGTTTAGGATTAGGGTTTAGGGTTTACAGTTTAGGGTTTAGGGTTTACGGTTTAGGGTTTAGGTTTAGTGTTTAGCACTTAGGGTTTAGGGTTTTTGTCTTAGGGTTTAGGGTTTAGTGTTTATGGTTAAACTTAGGGTTTAGAGTTTAGTGTTTAGGGTTTAGGGTTTGGAATTTAGTATTTAGGGTTTATGGTTTAGGTTTAGGATTAGGGTTTAGGGTTTAGACTTTAGGGTTTAGGGTTTAAAGTTTAGGTTTATGGTTTTGTTTAGGTTTTAGGATTTTAGGTTAAAGTTTATGGTTTAGAGTTTAGGGTTTAGTGTTTGGAGTTTAGGATTTAGGGTTTATGAATTAGGATTTATGGTTTAGGTTTAGGATTAGGGTTTAGGGTTTAGGGTTTAGGATTTTAGGTTAAAGTTTACGGTTTAGGGTTTAGGGTTTAGTGTTTAGGGTTTAGGGTTTTAGGTTAAAGTTTAGGGTTTAGGTTTTAGTGTTTTGGGTTTAGGGTTTAGGGTTTAGGGTGTGGGGTTTAGGTTTAGGGTTTAGCATTTAGGATTTAGGGTATAGGGTTTATTGCTTAGGTTTTAGGGTTAAGGGTTTAGGGTTTAGGGATTATGATTTTTGGTTTAAGGTTTCATGGTTTATGTTTTGGGGTTTGGAGTTTAGGATTTAGGGTTTATGAATTAGGGTTTAAGGTTTATGATTTTAGGTTTAAGGTTTAGGATTTAAGTTTAGTGTTTAGGGTTTAGGGTTTAGGGTTTAGTATTTAGGGTTTACGATTCATGGTTTAGCATTTCGGTTTTAGGCTTAGAGTTTAGGTTTAGGGTTTAGTGTTTAGGTTTAGGGTTGTCCATTTAGGGTTTAGGGTTTAGGGTTTAGGGTTTAGGATGTAGGGTCTAGGTTTAGGGTTTATCGCTTAGGGTTTGGGGTTTATGATTTTAGGCTAAAGGTTTAGGGTTTACAGTATATGGATTAAGATTTAGGGTTTAGGGTTTAGGGTTTATGGTTAAGTTTTAGTATTTTGCACTTAGGGTTTAGGGTTTTTATCTTAGGGTTTAGGGTTTAGTGTTTAGGGTTTAGCATTTAGGATTTTGGGATTAGGGTTTATTGCTTAGGGTTTAGGGTTTAGGGGTTATGATTTTGGGTTTAAGGTTTATGGTTTATAGTTTAGGGTTTAGGGTTTATGATTTTGGGTTTAAGGTTTAGGATTTAGGGTTTGGGGAATAGAATTTAGGAATTAGGTTTACGGTTTATTGGTTAGGATTTAGGGTATTGGATTTAGGGTTTAGGGCTTAGGGTTAGGGTTCAGGGTTTAGGGTTTAGGATTTAGGTTTAGGGTTTAGGGTTTAGGGTTTAGGGTGTCCGGTTTAGTATTTAGAGTTTACGATTTATGGTTTAGGGTTTAGGGTTTAGTGTTTAGGTTTAGGGTTTAACATTTAGGGTTTAGGGTTTAGGGTTAGGGTTTATGTTTTAGGGTTTAGGATGTAGGGTTTAGGTTTAGGGTTTAAGGTTTAGGGTTTATCGCTTAGGGTTTAGGGTTTATGATTTTAGGCTAAAGGTTCAGGGTTTACGAAATAGAGATTAAAATTTAGGGTTTAGGATTAGTGTTTAGGGTTTATGATTTAGGGTTTAGGTTTAGTGTTTAGCACTTAGGGTTTAGGATTTTTGTCTTAGGGTTTAGGGTTTAGGGTTTAGTGTTTAGGGTTAAACTTAGGGTTTAGAGTTTAGTGTTTAGGGTTTAGGGTTTGGAATTTAGAATTTAGGGTTTATGAATTAGGGTTTATGGTTTAGGTTTAGGAGTAGGGTTTAGGGTTTAGGTTTTAGGGTGTAGGGTTTAGTATTTAGGGTTTACAATTTACGGTTTAGGGTTTAGTATTTAGATTTAGGGTTTAACATTTAAGGTTTAGGGCTTAGGGTTAGGGTTTAGGTTTTAGAGTTTTGGATGTAGGGTTTAGGTTTAGGGTTTAGCATTTATCGCTTAGGGTTTAGAGTTTATGATTTTAGGCTAAAGGTTTAGGGTTTAGGGTTTACGGTATAGGGATTAAGATTTAGGGTTTATGATTAGGGTTTAGGGTTTACGGTATAGGGATTAAGATTTAGGGTTTATGATTAGGGTTTAGGGTTTAGGATTTAGGATTTAGGTTTACTGTTTAGCTCTTACGGTTTAGGGTTTTTGTCTTAGGGTTTAGGGTTTATGATTTTAGGCTAAAGGTTTAGGGTTTACGAAATAGAGATTAAGATTTAGGGTTTAGGTTTAGGGTTTAGGGTTTACGGGTTAGGGTTTAGGTTTAGTGTTTAGCACTTATGGTTTAGGGTTTAGTTTTTAGGGTTAAGTTTAGGGTTTAGAGTTTAGTGTTTAGGGTTTAGGGTTTGGAATTTAGGATTTAGGGTTTATGAATTAGGGTTTATAGTTTAGGTTTAGGATTAGGATTTAGGGTTTAGGTTTTAGGGTGTAGGGTTTAGTATTTAGGGTTTATTGCTTAAGGATTAGGGTTTAGGGTTTATGGATTATGATTTTGGGTTTAAGGTTTATGGTTTAGGTTTTAGTGTTTAGGGTTTAGGGTTTAGGGTGTAGGGTTTAGGTTTAGGGTTTAGCATTTAGGATTTAGGGTATAGGGTTTATTGCTTAGGTTTTAGGGTTAAGGGTTTAGGGTTTAGGGATTATGATTTTTGGTTTAAGGTTTATAGTTTATGGTTTAGGATTTAGGGTTTAGGGTTTGGAGTTTAGAATTTAGGGGTAATGAATTAGGGTTTAAGGTTTATGATTTTAGGTTTAAGGTTTAGGATTTAAGTTTAGGGTTTAGGTTTAGGGTGTTGGGTTAGTATTTAGGGTTTACGATTCATGGTTTAGCATTTAGGTTTTGGGTTTAGAGTTTAGGTTTAGGGTTTAGTGTTTAGGTTTAGGGTTGACCATTTAGGGTTTAGGGTTTAGGGTTTAAGGTTCAGGATGTAGGGTTTAGGTTTAGGGTTTATCACTTAGGGTTTAGGGTTTATGATTTTAGGCTAAAGGTTTAGGGTTTACAGTATAGGGATTAAGAGTTAGGGTTTAGGATTAGGGTTTAGAGTTTAGGGTTTAGGGTTAAGTTTTAGTATTTAGCACTTAGGGTTTAGGGTTTTTGTCTTAGGGTTTAGGGTTTAGTGTTTAGGGTTTAGTGTTTGGAATTTAGGATTTAAGGTGTAAGAATTAGAGTTTATGGTTTAGGTTTTAGGGTGTAAGGTTTAGTATTTAGGGTTTACAATTTATGGTTTAGGGTTTAGGGTTTAGGGTTTAGTATTTAGATTTAGGGTTTAACATTTAGGGTTTAGGGTTTAGGTTTTAGAGTTTAGGATGTAGGGTTTAGGTTTAGGGTTTAGGGTTTATCGCTTAGGGTTTAGGGTTTATGATTTTAGGCTAAATGTTTAGGGTTTAGGGTTTACGGTATAGGGATTAAGATTTTGGGTTTATGATTAGGGTTTAGGGTTTAGGTTTACTGTTTAGCACTTAGGGTTTACTGTTTTTGTCTTAGGGTTTAGGGTTTAGGCTTACTGTTTAGCACTTATGGTTTAGGGTTTTTCGCTTAGGGTTTAGGGTTTATGATTTTAGGCTAAAGGTTTAGGGTTTATGGAATAGAGATTAAGATTTAGGGTTTACGGGTTAGGGTTTAGGTTTAGTGTTTAGCACTTATGGTTTAGGGTTTTTGTCTTAGGGTTTAGGGTTTAGTGTTTAGGGTTAAATTTAGGGTTTAGAGTTTAGTGTTTATGGTTTAGAGTTCGGAATTTTGGATTTAGGGTTTATGGTTGAGGTTTAGGATTAGGGTTTAGAGTTTAGACTTTAGGGTTTAGGGTTTAGGATTTAGGTTTTAAAGTTTAGGTTTATGGTTTAGTTTAGGGTTTATGATTTTAGGTTAAAGTTTAGGGTTTAGGGTTTGGGGTTTAGGATTTCGGGTTTATGAATTATGGTTTATGGTTTAGGTTTTGGATTAGGGTTTAGTGTTTAGGATTTTAGGTTAAAGTTTATGATTTAGGTTTTATTGTTTAGGGTTTAGGGTTTTAGGTTAAAGTTTAGGGTTAAGGTTTTAGTGTTTAGGGTTTAGGCTTTAGGGTGTAGTGTGTAGGGTTTAGGTTTAGGGTTTAGCATTTAGGATTTAGGGTTTAGGGTTGACTGCTTAGGTTTTAGGGTTAAGGGTTTAGGGTTTAGGGATTATGGTTTTCTGTTTAAGGTCTATGGTTTAGGGTTTAGGCTTTAGGGTTTAGGGTTTGGAGTTTAGGATTTAGGGTTTATGAATTAGGGTTTATGGTTTAGGTTTATGATTAAGGTTTAGGGTTTAGGCTTTTGTGTTTAGGGTTTAGGGATTGGGATTTAGGGTTTAAAGTTTAGGGTTATGGTTTAGTTTAGGGTTTAGGATTATAGGTTAAAGTTTAGGGTTTAGCGTTTAGGATTTAAGGTTTAGGGTTTAGGGTTTAGGATGTAGGGTTTAGGTTTAGGGTTTAGGGTTTAAGGTTTATCGCTTAGGGTTTAGGGTTGATGATTTTAGGCTAAATTTTAGGGTTTCGGGTTTATGATATGGGGGTTAAGATTTAGTGTTTAGGATTAGGCTTTATGGTTTAGGGTTTAGGGCTTAGGTTTAGTGTGTAGCACTTAAGGTTTAGGGATTTTTATCTTAGGATTTATGGTTTAGTGTTTAGGGTTAAATTTAGGGTTTAGAGTTTAGTGTTTAGGTTTTAGGGTTTGGAGTTTAGGATTTAGGGTTTACGAATTAGGGTTTATGGTTTAGGTTTAGGATTAGGGTTTAGGGTTTAGAATTTAGGGTTTAGGGTTTAGGGTTTAGGTTTAGGGTTTTGGATTTTAGATTAAAGTTTTGGGTTTAGAGTTTAGGGTTTAGGTTTTAGTGTTTAGGGTTTAGGGTTTTGGGTTTAGGGTGTAAGGTATAAGTTTAGGGTTTAGCATTTAGGATTTAGGTTATAGGCTTTATTTCTTAGGGATTAGGGTTGAGGGTTTAGGGATAATGATTTTGGGTTTAACGTTTATGGTTTAGTGTTTATGATTTTGGGTTTAAGGTTTAGGCTTTAGGGTTAGGGTTTAGGGCATATAGTTTCGTAATTAGGTTTACGGATTATTGGTTAAGATTTACGGTATTAGGTTTAGGGTTTAGGGTTTAGGCTTTTGGGTTTAGGATTTAGGGTGTAGGGTTTAGTATTTAGGGTTTACAATTTATGGTTTAGGGTTAAGGGTTTAGGGTTTAGTGTTTAGATTTAGGGTTTAACATTTAGGGTTTACGGTTAGTGTTTAGGTTTTAGAGTTTAGGATGTAAGGTTTAGGTTTAGGGTTTATGGTTTATGATTTTAGGCTAAAGGTTTAGGGTTTAGGGTATACGATATAGGGATTAAGATTTAGGGTTCATGATTAGGTTTTAGGGTTTAGGTTTACTATTTTTGTCTTAGGGTTTAGGGTTTACTGTTTAGGGTTAAATTTAGGGTTTAGAGTTTAGTGTTTAGGGTTTTGGGTTTCGAGTTTAGTATTTAGGGTTTATGAATTAGGATTTTTGGTTTAGTTTTAGCAATACGGTTTAGTATTTAGAGTTTAGGGTTAAGGATTTAGGATTTAGGGTTTATGAATTAGGGTTTATGGTTTAGGTGTGGGTTTAGGGTTTAGGGTTTAGAGTTTAGGGTTTAGGGTTTAGGATTTCGGGTTTAAAGTTTAGGTTTATGGTTTAGTTTAGGGTTTAGGATTTTTTGTTAAAGTTTAGGCTTTAGAGTTTAGGGTTTAGGGTTTAGGGTTTAGGTTTAGGGTTTAGGCTGTATGGTTTAGGTTTAGGGTTTAGCATTTAGCATTTAGGGTTTAGGGTTTATTGCTTAGGGTTTAGGGTTTAGGGTGTAGGGTGTAGGGTTTAGATTTAGGGTTTAGCATTTAGGATTTTGTGTTTAGTGTTTATTGCTTAGGGATTAGGGTTTAGGAATTATGATTTTGGGTTTAAGGTTTATGGTTTAGGGTTTAAGGTTTAGGGTTTATGATTTCGGGTTTAAGGTTTAGGCTTTAAGGTTAGGGTTTAGGGCATAGAGTTTAGGAATTAGGTTTACGGTTTATTGGTTAGGATTTAGGGTATTGGGTTTAGGGTTTTGGGTTTAGGGTTTAGGGTTTAGGGTTAGGGTTTAGTGTTTAGGGTTTAAGGTTTATGATTTTAGGTTTAAGGTTTTGGATTTAGGTTTAGGGTTTACGGTTTATGGTTTAGGATTTAGTGTTTAGGGTGTAGGGTTTAGTATTTAGTGTTTACGATTTATGGTTTAGCGTTTAGGTTTAGGGTTTAGAGTTTAGGGTTAAAGGTTTATTGTTGAGGTTTAGGGTTGAACATTTAGGGTTTAGGGTTTAGGGTTTAGGATGTGGGGTTTAGGTTTAGGGTTTAGCATTTAGGATTTAGGGTTGCTTAGGGTTTAGGGTTTAGGGTTTAGCATTTAGGGATTATGATTTTGGGTTTAAGGTTTATGATTTATGGTTTAGGGTTGAGGGTTTAGGGTTTGGAGTCTACAATTTAGGGTTTATGAATTAGGGTTTATGGTTTAGGTTTAGGATTAGGGTCTAGGGTTTAGAGTTTAGGGATTAGGGTTTAGGATTTAGGGTTTAAAGTTTAGGATTATCATTTAGTTTAAGGTTTAGGACTTTAGGTTAAAGTTTAGGGTATAGGAATTATGGTTTAGGGTGTTGGGTTTAGGTTTAGGGTTTAGCATTTAGCATTTAGGGTTTTGGTTTTAGGGTTTAGGGTGTAAGGTGTAATGTTTAGGTTTAGGGTTTAGCATTTAGGATTTAGGATTTAGGGTTTATTGCTGAGGGATTAGGGTTTAGGGATTATCATTTTGGGTTTAAGGTTTATGGTTTAGGGTTTATGATTTTGGTTTTAAGGTTTAGGCTTTAGGGTTAGGGTTTAGGACATAGAGTTTAGGAATTAGGTTTACGATTTATTGGTTAGGATTTAGGGTTTTGGATTTAGGGTTTTGGGTTTAGCGTTTAGGGGTTAGGGTTAAGGTTCAGTGTTTAGGGTTTAAGGTTTACGATTTTAGGTTTAAGGTTTAGGATTTAGGTTTAGCGTTTAGGGTTTAGGGTGTAGGATTTAGTATTTAGGGTTTACGATTTACGGTTTACCATTTAGGTTTAGGGTTTAGAGTTTAGGGTTTAGGGTTTTGTGTTTAGGTTTAGGGTTTAACATTTAGGGTTTAGGGTTTAGGATTTAGGTTTTAGGATGTTGGGTTTAGGTTTAGGGTTTATCGCTTAGGGTTTAGGGTTTATGATTTTAGGCTAAAGGCTTAGGGTTTACAGTATAGGGATTAAGATTTAGGGTTTAGGATTAGGGTTTAGGGTTTAGGGTCTAAGGTTAAGTTTTAGTGTTTTACACTTAGGGTTTATGGTTTTTGTCTTAGGGTTTAGGGTTTAGTGTTTAGGGTTAAATTTAGGGTTTAGAGTTTAGTGTTTAGGGTTTAGGGTTTGGAGTTTTGGATTTAGTGTTTATGAATGAGGGTTTATGGTTTTGGTTTAAGATTAGGGTTTAGGGTTTAGAGTTTTGGGGTTAGGGTTTATGATTTAGGGTTTAAAGTTTAGGTTTATGGTTTAGTTTAGGGTTTAGGATTTTAGGTTAAAGTTTAGGGTTGAGATTTTAGTGTTTTGGGTTTAGGGTATGGGTTTAGGTTTAGGGTTTAGCATTTAGGATTTTGGGATTAGGGTTTATTGCTTAGGGTTTAGGGTTTAGGGGTTATGATTTTGGGTTTAAGGTTTATGGTTTATAGTTTAGGGTTTAGGGTTTATGATTTTGGGTTTAAGGTTTAGGGTTAGGGCATAGAGTTTAGGAATTGGGTTTACAGTTTATTGGTTAGGATTTAGGGTATTGGATTTAGGGTTTAGGGTTAGGGTTAGGGTTCAGTGTTTAGGGTTTAAGGTTTATTATTTTTGGTTTGAGGTTTAGGATTTAGGTTTAGGGTTTAGGATTTAGGGTTTACGATGTAGGGTTTAGTATTTAGGGTTTACGATCTAAGGTTTAGGGTTTAGGGTTTGGGGTTTAGGATTTAGTGTTTAGGCTTAGGGTTTAACATTAGGGTTTAGGGTTTAGGGTTAGGGTTTAGGTTTTAGGGTTTAGGATGTAGGGTTTAGGTTTAGGGTTTAAGGTTTAGGGTTTATCGCTTAGGGTTTAGGGTTTATGATTTTAGGCTAAAGGTTTAGGGTTTACGGAATAGAGATTAAGATTTAGGGTTTAGGATTAGGGTTTAGGGTTTACGATTTAGGGTTTAGGTTTAGGGTTTAGCACTTAGGGTTTAGGGTTTTTGTCTTTGGGTTTAGGGTTTAGGTTTTAGGGTTTAGTGTTTAGGGTTAAACTTAGGGTTTAGAGTTTAGTGTTTAGGGTTTAGGGTTTGGAATTTAGAATTTAGGGTTTATGAATTAGGGTTTATGGTTTAGGTTTAGGATTAGGGTTTAGGGTTTAGGTTTTAGGGTGTAGGGTTTAGTATTTAGGGTTTACAATTTATGGTTTAGGGTTTAGGGTTTAGGGTTTAGTATTTAGATTTAGGGTTTAATATTTAGGGTTTAGGGTTTAGGGTTAGGGTTTAGGTTTTAGAGTTTTGGATGTAGGGTTTAGGTTTAGGGTTTAGCATTTATCGCTTAGGGTTTAGAGTTTATGATTTTAGGCTAAAGGTTTAGGGTTTACGGAATAGAGATTAAGATTTAGGGTTTAGGATTAGGGTTTAGGGTTTACGATTTAGGGTTTAGGTTTAGGGTTTAGCACTTAGGGTTTAGGGTTTTTGTCTTTGGGTTTAGGTTTTAGGGTTTAGTGTTTAGGGTTAAACTTAGGGTTTAGAGTTTAGTGTTTAGGGTTTAGGGTTTGGAATTTAGGATTTAGGGTTTATGAATTAGGGTTTATGGTTTAGGTTTAGGATTAGGGTTTAGGGTTTAGGGTGTGGGTTTAGGTTTAGTGTTTAGGGTTTAAGGTTTAGGGTTTAGGGTGTAGGGTTAGGTTTAGGGTTTAGCATTTATGATTTAGGGTTTAGGGTTTATTGCTTAGGGTTTAGGGTTTATGGTTTAGGTTTAGGATTAGGGTTTAGGGTTTAGAGTTTAGGATTTAGGGTTTAGGATTTAGGTTTATGGTTTAGTTTAGGGTTTAGGATTTTAGGTTAAAGTTTAGGGTTTAGAGTTTAGGGTTTAGGGTTTGGAGTTTAGGATTTAGGGTTTATGAATTAGGGTTTATGGTTTAGGTTTAGGATTAGGGTTTAGGATTTAGGTTTTAGGGTGTAGGGTTTAGGGTTTAGGATTTTAGGATAAAGTTTAGGGTTTAGGTTTTAGTGTTTAGGGTCTAGGGTTTTAGGTTAAAGTTTAGGGTTTAGGTTTTAGTGTTTAGGGTTTAGGGTTTAGGGTGTAGGGTGTAGGGTTTAGGTTTAGGGTTTAGCATTTAGGAATTAGGGTTTAGAGTTTATTGCTTAGGTTTTAGGGTTTAGGGTTTAAGGTTTAGGGTGTAGGGTTTAGGTTTACGGTTTAGCATTTAGGATTTAGGGTTTAGGGTTTATTGCTTAGGGATTAGGGTTTAGGGTTTAGGGATTATGATTTTGGGTTTAAGATTTATGGTTTAGGGTATAGGGTTTAGGGTTTAAGATTTTGGGTTTAAGGTTTAGGCTTTAGGGCTAGGGTTTAGGGCATAGAGTTTAGGAATTAGGTTTACGGTTTAGGGTTTAGGGTGTAGGGTTTAGTATTTAGGGTTTATGATTCATGGTTTAGGGTTTGGGGTTTAGGGTTTAGTGTTTAGGTTTACGGTTTAACATTTAGGGTTTAGGGTTTAGGGTTAGGGTTTAGGTTTTAGGGTTTAGGATGTAGGGTTTAGGTTTAGGGTTTATCGCTTAAGGTTTAGGGTTTATGATTTGAGGCTAAAGGATTAGGGTTTACGGAATAGAGATTAAGATTTAGGGATTAGGATTTGGGTTTAGGGTTTACTTTAGTGTTTAGCACTTAGGGTTTAGGGTTTTTGTCTTAGTGTTTAGGGTTTAGTGTTAAGGGTTAAACTTATTGTTTAGGGTTTAGGGTTTGGAATTTAGGATTTAGGGTTTATGAATTAGGGTTTATGGTTTAGGTTTAGGATTAGGGTTTAGGGTTTTGACTTTAGGGTTTAGGGCTTAAAGTTTAGGTGTATGGTTTAGTTTAGGTTTTTGGATTTTAGGTTAAAGTTTAGGGTTTAGAGTTTAGGGTTTAGGTTTTGGAGTTTAGGATTTAGGGTTTATGAATTAGGGTTTAAGGTTTAGGTTTAGGATTAGGGTTTAGGGTTTAGAGTTTAGGGTTTAGGGTTTAGTATATTAGGTTAAAGTTTAGGGTTTAGGGTTTTGGGTGTAGGGTTTAGGTTTAGGGTTTAGCATTTAGGATATAGGGTTTAGGGTTTATAGCTTTGATTTTAGGGCTTAGGGTTGAGGTCTTAGGGATTATGATTTTTGGTTTAAGGTTTATGGTTTATGGCTTAGGGTTTAGGGTTTAGGGTTTGGAGTTTAGGATTTAGGGTTTATGAATTAGGGTTTATGGTTTAGGTTTACGATTAGGATTTAGGGTTTAGGGTTTAGACTTTAGGGTTTAGGGTTTAGGATTTAGGGTTTAAAGTTTAGGTTTATGGTTTAGTTTTGGGTTTAGGATTATAGGTTAAAGTTTAAGGTTTAGAGTTTAGGGTTTAGGGTTTAGGGTTTAGTGTTTAGGGTTTAGGGTGTAGGGTGTAGCGTTTAGGTTCAAGGTTTAGCATTTAGCATTTAGGGTTTAGGGTTTATTGCTTAGGGTTTAGGGTTTAGGGTTTAGGGTTTAAGGTGTAGGGTATAGGGTTTACGTTTAGGATTTAGGGTTTAGGGTTTATTGCTTAGGGATTAGGGTTTAGGGATTATGATTTTGGGTTTAAGGTTTATGGTTTATGGTTAGGGTTTGTGGTTTATGATTTTGGGTTTAAGGTTTAGGCTTTAGGGTTATGGTTTTGGGCATGTAGTTTTGGAATTTGGTTTACGGTTTATTGGTTAGGATTTAGGGTATTGGATTTAGGGTTTTGGGTTTAGGGTTTAGGGTTTAGGGTTAGGGTTCAGTGTTTAGGGTTTAAGGTTTATGATTTTAGGTTTAAGGTTTAGGATTTAGGTTTAGGGTTTAGGGTTTAGGGTTTATGGTTTAGTGTTTAGGGTGTAGGGTTTAGTATTTAGGGTTAGGTTTAGGGTTTTGAGTTTATGGTTTAAGGTTTAGTGTTTAGGTTTAGGGTTGAACATTTAGGGTTTAGGGTTTAGAGTTTAGGATGTAGGGTTTAGGTTTAGGGTTTAGCATTTAGGATTTAGGGTTGATTAGGGTTTATGGTTTAGGGTTTAGCATTTAGGGATTATGATTTTGGGTTTAAGGTTTAGGGTTTAGGATTTAGGGCATAGTGTTTAGGAATTAGGTTTACGGTTTATTAGTTAGGATAGAGGGTATTGGATTTATGGTTAAGGGTTAAGGTTTAGGGTTCAGTGTTTAGTGTTTAAGGTTTATGATTTTAGGTTTGGGCTTAGGGTTTAGGGTTTGCGCTTAGGGCTTGGGGTTTGGGCTTAGGGTTTAGGGTTTGCGCTTAGGGCTTAGGGTTTGGGCTTAGGGTTTAGGGTGTTGGGTTTAGTATTTAGGGTTTATGATTTATGGTTTAGGGTTTAGGGTTTGGGGTTTAGGGTTTAGGGTTTAGGTTTAGGGTTTAACATTTAGGGTTTAGGGTTTAGGGTTAGGGTTTAGGTTTTAGGGTTTATGATGTAGGGTTTAGGTTTAGGGTTTAAGGTTTAGGATTTATTGCTTAGGGTTTAGGGTTTATGATTTTAGGCTAAAGGTTAAGGGTTTACCGAATAGAGATTAAGATTTAGGGTTTAGGATTAGGGTTTAGGGTTTACGGTTTAGGGTTTAGGTTTGGTGTTTAGCACTTAGGGTTTAGGTTTTTTGTCTTAAGGTTTACGGTTTAGTGTTAGGGTTAAACTTAGGGTTTAGAGTTTAGTGTTTACGGTTTAGGGTTTGGAATTTAGTATTTAAGGTTTATGAATTAGGGTTTATGGTTTAGGTTTAGGATTAGGGTTTAGGGTTTAGACTTTAAGGTTTAGGGTTTAAAGTTTAGGTTTATGGTTTAGTGTAGGGTTTAGGATTTTAGGTTAAAGTTTAGGGTTTAGAGTTTAGGGTTTAGGTTTTGGAGTTTAGGATTTAGGGTTTATGAATTAGGGTTTATGGTTTAGGTTTAGGATTAGGGTTTAGGGTTTAGAGTTTAGGGTTTAGGGTTTAGGATTTTAGGTTAAAGTTTAGGGTTTAGGTTTTAGTGTTTAGGGATTAGGGTTTTATGTTAAAGTTTAGGGTTTAGGTTTTTGTGTTTAGGGTTTAGGGTTTAGCATTTAGGATTTAGGGTTTAGGGCTTATTGCTTAGGTTTTAGGGTTTAGGGTTTAGGGTTTAGGGTTTATGATTTTTGGTTTAAGGTTTATGGTTTATGGCTTAGGGTTTAGGGTGTAGGGTTTGGAGTTTAGGATTTAGGGTTTATCAATTAGGGTTTATGGTGTAGGTTTATGATTATGGTTTAGCGTTTAGGGCTTAGAGTTTAGGGTATAGGGTTTAAAGTTTAGGTTTATGGTTTAGTTTAGGGTTTAGGATTATAGGTTAAAGTTTAGGGTTTAGAGTTTAGGGTTTTGGGTTTAGGGTTTAGGGTTTAGGGTTTAGGGTTTAGGGTGTAGGGTTTAGGTTTAGGGTTTAGCATTTAGCATTTAGGGTTTAGAGTTTATTGCATAGGGTTTAGGGTTTAGGGTTTATGGTTTAGGGTTTAGGGTGTAGGGTATAGGGTTTAGGTTTAGGGTTTAGCATTTAGGATTTAGGGTTTAGGGTTTGTTTCTTAGGGATTAGGGTTTAGGGATTATTATTTTGGGTTTAAGGTTTATGGTTTAGGGTTTATGGTTTAAGTTTAGGATTAGGGTTTAGGGTATAGAGTGTAGGGTTTAGGGTTTAGGATTTAGGTTCAGGGTTTAGTTTAGGGTTTAGGATTTTAGATTAAAGTTTAGGGTTTAGGTTTTAGTGTTTAGGGTTTAGGGTGTAGGGTTTAAGTTTAGGGTTTAGCATTTAGAATTTAGGGTTTAGGGTTTAGGGATAATGATTTTGGATTCAACGTTTATGGTTTAGTGTTTATGATTTTGGGTTTAAGGTTTAGGCTTTAGGGTTAGGGTTTAGGGTTTAGGGCATATAGTTTTGTAATTAGGTTTACGGTTTATTGGTTAAGATTTAGGGTATTAGGTTTTGGGTTTAGGGTTTAGGCTTTTGGGTTTAGGGTTTAGGATTTAGGGTTTAGGGTGTAGGGTTTAGTATTTAGGGTTTACAATTTATGGTTTAGGGTTTAGGGTTTTGGGTTTAGGTTTAGGATTTATCGCTTAGGGTTTAGGGTTTATGATTTTAGGCTAAAGGTTTAGGGTTTAGGGTTTACGATATAGGGATTAAGATTTAGGGTTTATGATTAGGGTTTAGGGTTTAGGATTTAGGGTTTAGGGTTTAGGTTTAGTGTTTAGCACTTAGGGTTTAGGGCTTTTTTCTTATGGTTTCTGGTTTATTGGTTAGGATTTAGTGTATTAGGTTTCGGGTTTGGGGCTTAGGCTTCTGGGTTTAGGGTTTAGGGTTTAGGGTTTAGTATTTAGGGTTTACAATTTATGGTTTAGGGTTTAGGGTTTAGGGTTTAGGGTTTAGGTTTAGGGTTTAACATTTAGGGTTTAGGGTTTAGGGTTAGGGTTTAGGTTTTAGTGTTTAGGATGTAGGATTTAGGTTTAGGGTTTAGGATTTAGGGTTTATCGTTTAGGGTTTAGGGTTTATGATTTTAGGCAATAGGTTTAGGGTTTAGGGTTTACAATATAGGGATTAAGATTTAGGGTTTATGATTAGGGTTTAGGGTTTAGGGTTTTAGGTTTAGGTTTACTGTTTAGCACTTAGGGTTTAGGGTTTAGTGTTTAGGGATAAACTTAGGGTTTAGAGTTTAGTGTTTAGGGTTTAGGGTTTGGAGTTTAGTATTTAGGGTTTATGAATTAGCGTTTTTGGTTTAGTTTTAGTATTATGGTTTAGGGTTTAGAGTTTAGCGTTTAGGATTTAGGATTTAGGGTTTACAGTTTAGGTTTATGGTTTAGTTTAGGGTTTAGGAATTTATGTTAAAGTTTAGGGTTGAGAGTTTAGAATATAGGTTTTAGTGTGTAGGGTTTAGGGTTTGTGGTGTAGGGTGTAGGGTTTAGGTTTAGGGTTTAGCATTTAGGAATTAGGGTTTAAGGTTTATTGCTTAGGGTTTAGGTATTATGATTTTGGGTTTAAGGTTTTTTGTTTATGGTTTAGGGTTTAGGGTTTATGATTTTTGGTTGAAGGTTTAGGGTTTAGGGTTTGGGTTTAAGGCATAGAGTTCAGTAATTAGGTTTACGATTTATTGGTTAGGATTTAGGGTATTGGTCGTAGGGTTTTAGGTTTATGATTTTAGGCTAAAGGTTTAGGATTTAGAGTTTACGGTAGAGGGATTAAGATTTAGGGTTTAGGATTAGGGTTTGGGGTTTAGGGTTTAAGTTTAGTGTTTAGCACTGAGGGTTTAGGGTTTTTTTCTTAGGGTTTAGGGTTTAGTGTTTAGGGTTAAATTTAGGGTTTCAAGTTTAGTGTTTAGGGTTTAGCGTTTGGAGTTTAGAATTTAGGGATTGTGAATTAGCGTTTATGGTTGAGGTTTAGGATTAGGGTTTAGGGTTTAGGGTTTCAAATTTAGGGTTAGCCATTAGGGTTTAGAGTTTATGGCTTTGGGTTTAGGATTTCTGGGTTAGGGTTTGGGGTTTATGATTTTAGGCTAAAGGTGTAGGGTTTAGGGTTTACGGTATAGGGATTAAGATTTAGGGTTTAGGATTAGGGTTTAGGGTTTAGGGTTTAGGTTTAGTGTTTAGCAATTAGGGTTTATGGTTTTTGTCTTAGGGTTTAGTGTTTAGTGTTTAGGGTTAAACTTAGGGTTTATAGTTTAGTGTTTAGGGTTTAGGATTTAGGGTTTATGAATTAGGGTTTATGGTTTAGGTTTAGGCTTAGGGTTTAGGGTTTTGAGTTTAGGGTTTAGGGTTTAGGATTTAGGGCTTAAAGTTTAGGTTTATGATTTAGTTTAGGGTTTAGGATTTTAGGCTAAAGTTTAGGGTTTAGAGTTTAGGGTTTAGGTTTTAGTGTTGAGGGTTTAGGGTTTAGCATTTACGTTTAGGGTTTAGCAATTTGGATTTAGGGTTTAGGGTTTATTGCTTAGGGTTTTGGGTTTAGGGTTTAGGGATTATGATTTTGGGTTTATGGTTTAGGTTTTAGGGTTTATGATTTTGGGTTTAAGGTTTAGGGTTTAGGGTTTAGGACGTAGAGTTTAGGAATTAGGTTTACGGTTTATTGGTTAGGATTTTGGGTTTTGGATTTAGGGGTTTTGGTTTAGGGTTTAGGGTTTAGGGTTTAGGGTTGAGGGTTAAGGTTCTGTGTTTAAGGTTTAAGGTTTATGATTTTAGGTTTGAGGTTTAAGATTTTGGTTTAGGGTTTAGGGTTTATGGCGTAGGGTTTATTATTTAGGGATTACGATTTATGGTTTAGGGTTTAGGTTAAGGGATCAGGGTTTAGGGTTTAGGGTTTAGGGTTTAAGGTTTAGTGTTTAGGTTTAGGGTTTAACATTTATGGTTTAGGGTTTAGGGTTAGGTTTAGGGTTTAGGGTTTATCGCTTAGGGTTTAGGGTTTATGATTTTAGGCTAATGGTTTAGTGTTTAGGGTATACGGTGTGGGGATTAAGATTTAGGGTTTAGGATTAGGGTTTAGGGATTAGGGTTTAGGGTTTAGGTTTACTATTTAGCACTTAGGGTTTATGGTTTTTGTCTTATGGTTTAGGGTTTAGTGTTTAGGGTTAAACTTAGGGTTTTGAGTTTAGTGTTTAGGGTTTAGGGTTTGGAGTTTAGGATTTAGGGTTTATGGATTAGGGTTTATGGTTTAGGTTTAGGATTAGGGTTTAGGGTTTAGGGTTTAGGATTTAGGGTTTACAGTTTAGGTTTATGGTTTAGTTTAGGGTTTAGGATTTTATGTTAAAGTTTATTGTTGAGAGTTTAGGGTTTAGGTTTTAGTGTTTAGGGTTAAGGGTTTAGGGTGTAGGGTTTAGGGTTTAGGTTTAGGGTTTAGCATTTAGGATTTAGGATTTAGGGTTTATTGCTTAAGGTTTAGGGTTTAGGGTTTAGGGATTATGATTTTGGGCTTAAGGTTTATGGTTTATGGTTTAGGTTTTAGGGTTTATGATTTTCGGCTTAAGGTTTAGGGTTTTGGTTTAGGGGTTAGGGCATAGAGTTTAGTAATTAGGTTTACGATTTATTGGTTAGGACTTAGGGTATTGGTCTTAGGATTTTGGGTTTAGGGTTTTGGATTTTTGTTTTATGGTTTAGGGTTAGGGTTCAGGGTTAGGGTTTAAGGTTGATGATTTTGGGTTTAAGGTTTAGGATTTAGGTTTAGTGGTTAGGGTTTAGGGTTTAGGGTTTAGCATTCCAAGTGTCTGGTTTAGGTTTAAGGTTTAGCATTTAGGATTTAGGGTTTAGGGTTTATTGCTTAGGTCATAGAGTTTAGGGTATAGGGTTTAGTGTTTAGGTTTACGTTTTAACATTTAGGGTTTATGGTTTAGGGTTAGGGTTTATGTTATGGAGTTTAGGATGTAGGATTTAGGTTTTGGGGTTAGGGTTTAGGGTTTATTGCTTAGGGTTTAGGGTTTATGATTTTAGGCTAAAGGTTTAGGGTTTAGAGTTTACGGTATAAGGATTAGATTTAGTGTTTAGGATTAGGGTTTAGGGTTTAGGGTTTAAGCTTAATGTTTAGCACTTAGGGTTTAGGGTTTTTGTCTTCGAGTTTAGGGTTTAGTGTTTAGGGTTAAATTTAGGGTTTAGAGTTTAGTGTTTAGGGTTTAGGGTTTGGAGTTTAGGATTTAGGGTTTATGAATTAGGGTTTATGATTTAGGTTTAGGATTAGTGTTTAGGGTTGAGGGTTTCAAATTTAGGGTCAGGGATTAGGGTTTAGAGTTTATGGCTTTGGGTTTAGGGTTTCTGGGTTAGGGTTTAGATTTAGGGTTTAGGGTATAGGGTTTAGGGTTTCGTGTTTAGGTTTTGGGTATAACATTTAGGGCTTAGGGTTTAGGGTTAGGGTTTTGGTTTTAGGATTTACGATGTAGGGTTTAGGTTTAGGGTTTAGGGTTTAGGTTTTAGGGCTTATCGCTTAGGGTTTAGGATTAATGATTTTAGGCCAAAGGTTTAGGGTTTACGGTATAGGGATTAAGATTTAGGGTTTACGGTATAGGGATTAAGATTTAGGGTTTAGGATTCGGGTTTAGCATTTAGGGTTTAGGGTTTAGGGTTTAGGTTTAGTGTTTAGCACTTAGGGTTTAGGGTTTAGGGTTAAAGTTAGGGTTTAGAGTTTATTGTTTAGGGTTTAGGGTTTGGAGTTTAGGATTTAGGGTTTATGAATTAGGGTGTTTGGTTTAGTTTAGGGTTTAGGGTTTAGAGTTTGGGGTTTAGGGTTTAGAGTTTGGGGTTTAGGGTTTAGGATTTAGTATTTTAGGTTACCGTTTAGGGTTTAGGGTTTAGAATTTAGGGTTTAGGGTTTAGAGTTTAGGGTTTGGAGTTTAGGATTTTGGGTTTATGAATTAGGGTTTATGGTTTAGGTTTAGGATTAGGGTTTACGTTTAGAGTTTAGGCTTTAGGGTTTAGGATTTAGGGTTTAAAGTTTAGTTTTATGGTTTAGTTTAGGGTTTAGGATTTTAGGTTAAAGTTTAGGGATTAGGTTTTAGTGTTTAGGGTTTAGGGTTTAGGGTGTAGGGTTTAGGTTTAGGGTTTAGCATTTAGGATTTAGGGTTTAGGTTTATTGCTTAGGGTTTAGGGCTTATGGTTTAGGCTGTAGGGATTATGATTTTGGGTTTAAGGTTTATGGCTTACGATTTAGGGTTTAGGGTTTAGGGTTTTGAGTTTAGGTTTTAGGGTTTATAAATTAGGGTTTATGGTTTAGGTTTATGATTAGGGTTTAGGGTTTAGAGTTTAGGGTTTAGGGTTTAGGATTTAGGGTTTAAAGTTTAGGTTTATTGTTTAGTTTAGGGTTTAGGATTTTAGGTTAAAGTTTAGGGTTTAGAGTTTAGGGTTTAGGGTTTAGGTTTTAGGGTTTAAGGTTTAGGGTTTGGAGTTTAGGATTTAGGGTTTATGAATTAGGGTGTTTGGTTTAGTTTAGGGTTTAGGGTTTAGAGTTTGGGGTTTAGGGTTTAGGATTTAGGATTTTAGCTTAAAGTTTAGGGTTTAGGGTTTAGAATTTAGGATTTAGGGTTTAGAGTTTAGGGTTTGGAGTTTAGGATTTAGGGTTTATGAATTAGGGTTTATGGTTTAGGTTTAGGATTAGGGTTTACGTTTAGAGTTTAGGGTTTAGGGTTTAGGATTTAGGGTTTAAAGCTTAGTTTTATGGTTTAGTTTTGGGTTTAGGATTTTAGGTTAAAGTTTAGGGATTAGGTTTTAGTGTTTAGGATTTAGGGTTTAGGGTTTAGGGTGTAGGGTTTAGGTTTAGGGCTTAGCATTTAGGATTTAGGGTTTAGGTTTATTGCTTAGGGTTTAGGGCTTATGGTTTAGGCTTTAGGGATTATGATTTTGGGTTTAATGTTTATGGCTTATGGTTTAGGGTTTAGGGTTTAGGGTTTTGAGTTTAGGTTTTAGGGTTTATAAATTAGGGTTTATGGTTTAGGTTTATGATTAGGGTTTAGGGTTTAGAGTTTAGGGTTTAGGGTTTAGGATTTAGGGTTTAAAGTTTAGGTTTATTGTTTAGTTTAGGGTTTAGGATTTTAGGTTAATGTTTAGGGTTTAGAGTTTAGGGTTTAGGGTTTAGGTTTTAGGGCTTAGGGTTTAGGGTGTAGGGTTTAGGTTTAGGGTTTAGCGTTTAGCATTTTGGGTTTAGGGTTTATTGCTTAGGGTTTAGGGTTTAGGGATTATGATTTTTTTAAAGTTTATGGTTTATGGCTTAGGGTTTAGGGTTTTGGGTTTGGAGTTTAGGTTTAGGGTTTATGAATTAGGGTTTATGGTTTAGGTTTATGATTAGGGTTTAGGGTTTAGGGTTTAGAGTTTAGGGTTTAGGGTTTAGGATTTAGGGTTTGAAGTTTAGGTTTATGGTTTAGTTTAGGGTTTAGGATTATATGTTAAAGTTAAGGGTTTAGGGTTTAGGGTGTATGGTGTTGGGTTTAGGTTTAGGGTTTAGCATCTAGAATTTATGGTTTAGGGTTTATTGCTTAGGGTTTAGGGTTTAGGGTTTAGGGTTTAGGGTGTAGGGTATAGGGTTTAGGTTTTGGGTTTAGCATTTAGGATTTAGTGTTTAGGGTTTATTGCTTAGGGATTTAGGGTTTAGGGTTTATTGCATAGGGTTTAGGGTGTAGGGTTAGGGTTTATGTTATAGAGTTTAGGATGTAGGTTTTAGGTTGAGGGGTTAGGGTTTAGGATTTAGGGTTTAAAGTTTAGGTTTATGGTTTAGTTTACGGTTTAGTATTATAGGTTAAAGTTTAGGGTTTAGGGTTTAGGGTGTATGGTGTTGGGTTTAGGTTTAGGGTTTGGCATTTAGAATTTAGGGTTTATGGTTTATTGCTTAGGGTTTAGGGTTTAAGGTTTAGGGTTTAGGGTTTAGGGTTTAGGATGTAGGGTATAGGGTTTAGGTTTAGGGTTTAGCATTTCGGATTTAGGGTTTAGGGTTTATTGCTTAGGGATTTAGGGTTTAGGGTTTATTGCATAGGGTTTAGGGTGTAGGGTTAGGGTTTATGTTATAGAGTTTAGGATGTAGGTTTTAGGTTTAGGGTTTAGGTTTTAGGGTTTATCACTTAGGGTTTAGGGTTTATGATTTTAGGCTAAAGGTTTAGTGTTTACGGTATAGGGATTAAGATTTAGGGTTTAGGATTTGGGTTTAGGGTTTAGGGTTTAGGGTTTAGGTTTTGTGTTTAGCACTTACGGTTTATGGTTTTTGTCTTAGGATTTAGGGTTTAGTGTTTAGGGTTGAACTTAGGGTTTAGAGTTTAGTGTTTAGGGTTTAGGGCTTGGAGTTTATGATTTAGGGTTTATGAATTAGGCTTTATGGTTTAGGTTTAGGATTAGGATTTAGGGTTTAGAGTTTAGGGTTTAGGGTTTAGGATTTTGAGTTTAGAGTTTAGGGTTTAGGGCTTGGAGTTTATGATTTAGGGTTTATGAATTAGGCTTGATGGTTTAGGTTTAGGATTAGGATTTAGGGTTTAGAGTTTAGTGTTTAGGGTTTAGGGCTTGGAGTTTATGATTTAGGGTTTATGAATTAGGCTTTTTGGTTTAGGTTTAGGATTAGGATTTAGGGTTTAGAGTTTAGGGTTTAGGGTTTAGGATTTTGAGTTTAGAGTTTAGGTTTATGGTTTAGGGCTTGGAGTTTGTGATTTAGGGTTTATGAATTAGGCTTTATGGTTTAGGGTTTAGAGTTTAGTGTTTAGGGTTTAGGGCTTGGTGTTTAGGATTTAGGGTTTATGAATTAGGCTTTATGGTTTAGGTTTAGGATTAGGATTTAGGGTTTAGAGTTTAGGGTTTAGGGTTTAGGATTTTGAGTTTAGAGTTTAGGTTTATGGTTTAGTTTAGGGTTTAGGATTTTAGGTTAAAGTTTAGGGCTTAGGTTTTAGTGTTTAGGGTTTTGGGTGTAGCGTTTAGGTTTAGGGTTTAGCATTTAGGATTTAGGGTTTAGGGTTTATTGCTTAGGGTTTAGGGTTTAGGGTTTAGGGTTTAGTGATTATGATTTTGGGTTTAAGGTTTATGGTTTTTGGTTTAGGGTTTAGGGTTTAGGGTTTGGAGTTTAGGATTTATTGTTTAGGTTTAGAATTATGGTTAGGGTTTAGAGTTTTGGGTTTAGGGTTTAGGATTTTGGGTTTAGGGTTTAGGATTTTGGGTTTAAAGTTTAGGTTTATGGTTTAGTTTAGGATTTAGGATTTAGGTTAAACTTTAGGGTTTATGTTTTAGTGTTTAGGGTTTTGGGTTTAGGGTTGAGGGATAGGGTTTAGCATTTAGGGTTTAGGTTTTATTGCTTAGGGTTTAAGGTTTAGGGTTTTAGGTTTAGGGATTATGATTTTGGGTTTAAGGTTTTTGGTTTATGATTTAGGGTTTAGGCTTTAGGGTTGAGGGCATAGAGTTTAGGAATTAGGTTTACGGTTTATTGGTTAGGATTTAGGGTATTGGATTTAGGGTTTTGGGTTTAGTGTTTAAGGTTTTGGGTTTTGGGTTTAGGGTTAGGATTCAGTGTTTAGGGTTTAAGGTTTATGATTTTAGGTTTGAGGTTTAGGATTTAGGTTTAGGGTTTAGGGTTTTGGGTTTAGGTTGTAGGGTTTAGTATTTAGGGTTTACGATTTATGGTTTATGGTTTATGGTTTAGGGTTTATGATTTAGGGTTTAGGGTTTAGTGTTTAGGGTTAGGGTTTAACATTTAGGGTTTAGAGTTTAGGTTTAGGGTTTAGGTTTTAGGGTTTAGGTTTAGGGTTTAGGGTTTAGGGTTTATCACTTAGGGTTTAGGGTTTATGATTTTAGGCTAAAGGTTTAGGGTTTGCGGTATATGGATTAAGATTTAGGGTTTAGGATTTGGGTTTAGGGTTTAGGTTTTGTGTTTAGCACTTAGGGTTTAGGGTTTTTGTCTTATGGTTTAGGGATTAGTGTTAGGGTTAAACTTAGGGTTTAGAGTTTAGCATTTAGGGTTTAGGGTTTTGAGTTTAGGATTTAGGGTTTATGAATTAGGGTTTATGGTTTAGGTTTAGGATTAGGGTTTAGGGTTTAGGGTTTAAAGTTTAGGTTTGTGGTTTTGTTTAGGGTTTAGGATTTTAGGTTAAAGTTTAGGGTTTAGAGTTTAGGGTTTAGGGTTTAGGGTGTAGTGTTTAGGTTTAGGGTTTAGCATTTAGGATTTAGAGTTTAGGGTTTATTACTTAGGGTTTAGGGATAATGATTTTGGGTTTAAGGTTTATAGTTTATGGTTTAGTGTTTAGGGTTTATGATTTTGGATTTAAGGTATAGGGTTTAGGGAATAGAGTTTAGGAATTAGGTTTATGGTTTATTGGTTAGGATTTAGGGTATTTGTCTTAGGGTTTTGGGTTTAGGGTTTTGGGTTTATGTTTAAGGGTTTAGGGTTTAAAGTTGATGATTTTTGGTTTAAGGTTCTGCATTTAGGTCTAGGGTTTAGGGTTTAGGGTGTAGGGTTTAGGTTTAGGGTTTAGCATTTAGGATTTAGGTTTTAGGGTTTATTGCTTAGGGATTAGGGTTTAGGGTTTACGGATTATGATTTTGGGTTTAAGTTTTATGGTTTAGGGTTTAGGGTTTAGGGTTTACAGTTTTCATTTTACGGTTTAGGCTTTAAGGTTTAGAGTTTACAGTTTATATAGTGGGCTTTACATTTTTGAATTTAGTTTTAGCATTTAGGGTTTAGGGTTTAGGGTTTAGGGTTTAGGGTTTAAGGTATAGGGTTTAGGGTGTAGAGTTTTGGTTTAGGGTTTAGCATTTAGGGTTTAGGGTTTATGATTTATGGTTTAGGGTTTAGGGTTTAGGGTTTAGGGTTAGGGTTTAGGTTTTAGGGTTTAGGATGTAGGGTTTAGGTTTAGGGTTTAGGGTTTAAGGTTTATCGCTTAGGGTTTAGGGTTTATGATTTTAGGCTAAAGGTTTAGGTTTTCGGGTTTATGATATAGGGGTTAAGATTTAGGGTTTAGGATTAGGGTTTAGGGTTTAGGGTTTAGGGTTTAGGTTTAGTGTGTAGCACTTAGGGTTTAGGGGTTTTTATCTTAGGATTTATGGTTTAGTGTTTAGGCTTATATTTAGGGTTTAGAGTTTAGTGTTTAGGTTTTAGGGTTTGGAGTTTAGGATTTAGGGTTTACGAATTAGGGTTTATGGTTTAGGTTTAGGATTAGGGTTTAGGGTTTAGGGTTTAGGGCTTTTTTTTTTTTTTATTTGATCGACCCTTGAAGGGGTCAAGGGCTTAGTAACACCCCCCCCCCCCAGGCCTTAGCATATATAAAGAAAAGACAAGTACAAGGAGGGGGGCATAAACCTTACCTCCCAAAGGTGGAGTTAGAATTGGTAGCCGACTAGTCAAAGCTAGTTGGTTCTCCAACTCTTCTCCAAAGAAAAAAGACCTATTGTCTATGCACCTATGTGAGAGGACTCCTCTCGATACAAAGAGTCTAGGAAAACATAAATGAGGGAGACTCTCCCTTTACAATTAAGAAAGAAAAACTCTATCCTAACCAGGGGAATCATCTAAGAGAAGTGATGACAGGAGAATCATCAGAAAAGGACCTGAAGGAGTTCAGGCACCTTCGTAGGCCCTCTTTGTTAAGGTTCTTTCAAGGTGGCTCCTTAATTCTCTTCAATTTTCTTCTTCTGAAACTTGCCATGCCTGCTAAATCTTGGTGGAAGTAAGCTGCTGTTAGCTTGGGAAGCTGCTGGATCTTAAAGTATACTTGAGGATTTGAGAGCTGGTGGCTGTGCTTAGAGAGTGAATCTGCTACAAAGTTAGCCTCTCTGAAGGTGTGTATACATTTGAAGTGTGTGAAGTGATTCGCCAATTGGCGAAGCTTGTGCAGTGTCTTTGAGATGGACGGGATTTGCTTTGTTACTAAACGATCTGCTAGTAGTTGAGAATCAACTTCGAGGATTACATTCTTATAGTTTAGCTGCACACACCAAGTTAGGCCAAAGTTAGCGACTCTATTTCCTGATTGTTGGTTCCCTACCCCAAAGGCGAGAATGCTAGAATGAGTTCACGATCGATTCACGAGAATTCCTCCGGCTCCTATCCTTCGGATTGTTTAAAGCACTCTCATACGTGTTGATTTTGACCCGGTATGCGGAGGTTTAATCCATTGAATTGTTGTCACCACAGTCTCATGAGTACAATTTTCTAAGAGTGTACATATCTTATTCCATCCTAGAGGCCAGGAAATATAAGGAACTTAGTCTGCGGTAGCTTAAAGTCATCAAGAATCACCAAGTGTTTAACTCTTGCCATGTTGAATTTGTTGCCCCATACTTAACAGACACTGTTTTCCACAAGTTTCAACAAATAAAGATTGGTATCACTTGAAGGATCGGTGGTGTGCTTCATTTTTGTAAGTGCGACTCCACCATCTCATGATCATGTTTCTAAGAGTGAGGTCGGTTTGAATACCTAAGGAGTTGGCAAAATATTTCGGACTGTTTGGCAAAATTTCGAATTCAAAATATGTTCTATAGTATCCAATCACGGAGAGTAGCGTGATAGCAAACACCAGTTCAATTCTAAATCTCAAAAGCTTTTCATTGGTAGGAAGCTTGCCCCTGATTGCTCTCCACAATAAGAAGGAGCATTAGAAAGGGATCTGAGTCTGCCAGGTGGAGCTATTGATTTTGGTTTTTTCCCTTTTTTCTCTAATCTTTGTTCCAAGTGGGTAATGAGAACAGGCCACTAGTATTGAGACTCCACACTGCTGATCGGAGTTCTCACAGAATCGGAGTTGAGTTGAAAGAATATTGTGTACTTGATTGTGAGGTGCTGCCTGGATGACCTTATCCCTGTTCCACTGTCCATCCTCAATAAAATCTGAGACTTTATCCTTGTTGAATCTGTTACTAACAGCAGTGTATTGAGCCAGGGGACCTACTCCAAGCCAATTATCCCACCAAAAGGAGCAAGAACCATTCCTTATTTTCCATTGGATGTGTTTCTCCGCAATAATTTTGTTCTTCATCATGAGCTTCCAGGCTTGGGACTCACCAGTATCCCACTTTTTGCTTATGGGGTTAGATCTTTGGCAATACTTTGCCTTAAGAAAATCCCTCTATAAGGTTTGTTTCGATCTAAATGTCCACCACTGTTTGAGCTGAAAAGCTTGACACACATCCCTCATAAGCCTAACACCAATTCCTCCTTCATCATAGGGGAAACTTAAGTTCCTCCATGAAGACCAATGGTATTTTTTCTTGTCATTTCTCCATCCCCAGAAAAAATCAGCCAAGATGCTCTGAAGTTGCTTAAGGATAATAGAAGGTGGGGAGATGGCTGATAGGATATGAATAGGAAGAGCTTGAAGGACATGTTTGATCAAGGTTGCCTTGCCCCCATAACTCAGCATCTTAGAGTTCCAGCCAGTGATTCTGTTGACAATCTTATTGATGAGCTCAGAGAAGTAGATGTTCTTATACCTTCCAGCAGCTATAGGGCATCCAAGGTAGGTAATAGGGGCTTCTTTCTTATGAAAACCTGTACTCTTTTTAATTCTGTCACAGGTAGTTCTGAAAGCATTGGAGTGTAGCATGAAGTGACTTTTGGCCTTGTTGATCAGCTGGCCAGAAACTCTTTCATAAGTAGCCAAAGTATGCATAATGAGCTTAAGAGAGTGCTTCCTTTCAGAGGTGAAAATGATAATATCATCAGCAAAGCTTAGATGGTTGATTTTAGGTCCCTTCCTTTCCATATAGAAGCCATGGTATAAGGGGTTATGATGGAGGTTGTTCAGGGATCTTGACAGCATCTCAGCACCTAAAATAAATAGGGTTGGGGATTGGGGGTCTCCTTGTTTAAGTCCTCTAGTGGAATGAAAGAAGCCATGCCGCTTGCCATTAATAATGATAGAGTACCAATTGTTGGCCATAATTCTCCAAAACATATCAATGACAACCTCCTCAAAACCCATCTTTCTGAGGATAATACAAATGTTGGACCAAGATACTCTATCATAAGCTTTTGCCATATCAAGCTTGATCACTACATTGCTTCCAATGTTAGGTTTTCTGATCTGGTGGATGATCTCTTGGGTTAACATAATATTCTCAGATATGCTTTTGCCTTTAACAAAGCCTGATTGATTAGGGGAAATAAGGCTAGGTAGAATAGGAGCTAATCTGAGGCAGACAAGCTTGGAATAATCTTATTAGTGAAATTACTTAGGCTGATGGGTCTGAACTCTGAGAGTTTATTAGGATGCTTCACTTTGGGGATGAGGACCAGGCAAGCATTAGAGAAGAACTTGGGTATAGTTTGTCCACTGAAAAAGGCATGAATAGCGCGCTATGATCCTTCTTGATAATGTTCCAACATTTACGGAAAAAATGGCCATTCATTCCATCCAGTCCTGCAGTGAGTTGGGGTTCATGGAATAGACCACCTCTTTAAGTTCTTCCATAGTAGGCGGATCTTTCATTGTCATTATGTTCTGTTTGACCAATGGGAATGCGGCTCATAGGGACTTCATCAATAAGCTTTTCTTCTCTGTGAATATGTTTTGGAAATGATCACATGCAGCCTGTGCAATGTGTTCATCCCCTGTACCACTCATCATCCTCGGTGAGGATTTTGTGAATAAACACCTCCTCCTTCTTCCCGATCGATTGCATGAAAATATTTAGAATTGCCATCTCCTTCTTTAAACCATTGTAGTTGAGTCTTTTGTTTGAGGATAGAATCTTCAAGCTTCATAAATCTGATGTATTCAGTAGTGATTCCATGAAGTACTGCTCTATGCTCCTCTGTGTTGTTGTGAATAAGATTTTCTTCTGCAATCTAACTCTTTCTTCAAAAGCCCTGACCTTAGCAAAAATATCACCAAACTTTTCTTTGGACCAAACACTGAGGGTAGCTGCAAGTCTCTTCATTTTCTGATGAAAGGTCCACATGGGATTACCTTCAATCTGTCACATTTCGGCCTTTCGATTCTGATCTCTTCAAAGGAAGGTTGATCAGTCCAGCAGTTAAGGAATGTGAAGTACTTAATATGAGTGTCAACTCTAGTATTCATCTCCATAAGAAGTGGACAATGATCAGAACCCACAGAAGGGAGATGAGTAATAGTAGTCTGTGGCATATTTTGCAACCATTTATCATTGACCATAGCCCTATCCAACCTTTTCCAAATTCTGAAATTGATACCTCTTTGGTTTGACCAGGTAAATCTAGGTCCATTGAACCCCAAGTCCATGAGTCCACAGGATTCAATAATACCAATGAAGTCCATGCTTTTCCTCATGTTATAGGTGTTACCTCCTAGTTTTTCATCTGTATCAGTAATAACATTAAAATCCCCAACAGTGCACCAAGGAGTGGCATTTCTAGTATCAGCAAAATGGAGTAGTCTGTCCCATAGAGGTTTCCTGAGATATTCCTTGCATTTGGCATACACAAAGGTGTTGATGTAGGTTTCAAGAATTTCTATATGATTGATTTCACAAGTGATCTGCTGCTGATCAGTTTCTAATACCTTACAAGTAATATCATTGGTCCAAAAAAGCCAAATTTTTCCATTGGGGTTACCAGCTGCATGATCCATGGCAAGCATACTTTTAAACATATTTATATGTGCACTACCTGAGAAGGGTTCCAGGATGGCAATCATAGACATATAGTGAATTTTTGTGAGGTTTTTGAGTCTTTCAATAACACCTTAGGTATTGATACCTCTAGCATTCCATATGATTGTACTAATCATTGAGAAGATTTAGAGGCAAACAGTCTTATGTTTGGTCTTCCTGCAGTGGCAGGAATGGTTGTTGAAGGTTTTTTGAGGGGAAGTCTATCCAGGTGTACACCTCTGGGAGAGAGTCCCTGATTATTGGTAACCTGAAGAACTTCTTTTTCAAGATCATGATCTTTGTTGGGGCTGAATGCATTGATCAGCAGTTGACAAGTATCTTCATCATCCTCCTGGTCATTTTCAGGTGCCTTGTCTTCCTCTATTTCATCTTCAGAGATCTCCACTTTATACTCATCTCTTATGGATACCTTTGTCTGATCAGGAGGTTTTCCATGAGTAGGAGTATTGTACTGAGCCTTAAGTGGAATTACATCCATAATTTTCTCCACCATGATGAATTTTTTACAAGAATTTTCCTCCTCAAGACTATCCATACATACATTTCTTTGGATTTGCTCACTGTTTCCTCTTGATTGCTTCCCTCTTTTTCTTGCTAGGTTTGTTCTTACTTTTGGGAGTATCCACCTGTTTACTGGAGCTTGCTTTGTTTCCCATATCTTTTGCCATAGAGCCTTGGAGTTGCTTCTGTCCTTCTCTATTAGTGTTACTCTGTTGATTAGTCTTCTGTCTAACTTGAAGAACCTGTTCTTGTTGGTGATGGCCAGCCATTTGGTTCTCATGCATAACATGAGACAATTCCCTCCCCTTAGGTTCCCCTTCCTGCAGGTTAGTAGTTTCCTCCTGTACATCCATCCTCCCTCCAACAACACCACAGTGGAAGAAGCGACATGGGGGCTTACGAGGGTAGGGTCACATAATCACTTAGATGCTTATCGGATCAACAATTCTGGGGAGGGGGTATAGGAATCGATCACGATTCCTCGATCCAATAACGGGAGTTTTAGCATTCATACCTGAGTTTTGCAAAGGTTGTGAATCCTTGGATTTGTTTGTCTGATGTACATTTACATTGTACTGCACTTGGGAATCATGTTTTTTACCTTGTTCTTGATTTTGCTGCTGGTTTTTATTTTTTCTCCTTGTTTGAATTTGCCATTGTTCCTCTTTGAGTATAACATCCTCCTTAGTTGGTCCTTTCCCTTTGGTTTGCCTGTCTGAGTGTATTTTTTCCTTGCCTTGCTGCTGTTGAACATTGTCTTTAGGTGTCTGATTTATCAGCTTCTCTTGTCCTTTCTTGTTTACCTCCAATTCCTTTTTTCTTTTAGTTTCCTCATCCCTTCCTTTCACAGGACATTCTCCCATTATATGCCCTTGGTGTTTGCAATATAAACAATAGGAAGGAACATCTTCGAATTCTATAATTTGCCATTTACTAAGTGTTGGATCCTTTTCAGAAAAGCCCATCCACACATGCTATGGTCTATCCTTGGTGATATCAATTTGGACCCTCACTTTTGGTACACTTCCCCTGGTTTTCTGCATAGTAGCAGAGTCCAGATATAGAGCTTTATCAATGGGGGACAGCAAAGGGGTAAGGATATCCATGTAATAGCAGTGCCAAGGAAGCTCAGGCAGTGTGACCCAGATTGGTACAATAGGAGTTTCCTCAGTAGGTTTGAAAGTAGGGGTCCAAACTTGTAGCTTCATAGGATGTCTAGCAATGAACATCTTCTGCTTAGTCCACACAGAAATATGATCTGCCTCATTGTCTAAATCTATATAAATGTGCCTTGAGTTAAAGTGGGCAATTTTAACTCCACCAGTGAGCTGAGTTTGGGCAATGAAGCTCTTCCTAATGATCTCCATTTTAGGCATGGCATTGGTAAATTTGCCTACCAATGTGAATTTACATCTACCAGGCATCCTTTGCATAAAATCCTCTTCATGGAAGGTAATGGAGGGGTATCCTTGTCTAGTAGTGATGATAGGGGAGATTATGTCCAAGGGAGTTTCATTTTTAATTTGGTTGGCTCTAAGTCTAGTCGCAAGGGATTGGGTCACTGTAGGAGGGGAGGGATCAGGGATATGCTGGCTGGTAGCAGGGGGTTTATTTTGGTTCTGTTTAGGACTGCTCTGGATCATTCTTTGCTGGCCAGGTCTATACACATCAAAGTTAGAGGAAATTTTGACAGGAGAAGGGATTTGGCTATCCACATTCAAGGTCGAACGATTAGTTTTCTCAACTTGTCCCTTGGCCTCATTCACATCAGCCTGCACAATAGATATACCCTTCTCACATTCGTTTTGACTATTATGGGAATTATGGCAATTATTACCGAGAGTGTTAGTGTGATCATGGGCATTAGGAGAGATGTGAGTGTACTTACCTGTGTTCTCCTTGCTATTGGTTTCGGGTTGTCTTTTCTCCTCCTCTATGTTTCGATGGGTTGTGTTTTCCTTATTGTTGATCGTCTCCTTCACCCTCCAGGTTGCACCATTACTTTTACCATGTTTTTCCTCCTTTGAAGTACCCACTAGGTTCTTAGGATATGTATGTTGTGTTGGTTGGTGATTCCCCTAGCTCTCTTCTGCAGCATGGTTCCACTAGTCTCTTGTGTGTTCTCATTGGTATTTTGCTCTTGTTGTTCCTATTGCATTGATTCCCTCCTCGTCATTGGGTTTAGCTCATTATCGTCATTGTTTAGTTGGTTTATTTCATTCGTCGTCTTACATTTTTCCAATTGCTCTCCTTCATTACGATCGTCCTCCATTGCTGTTACTTGGTCCTGTGAATCAGAGAACAAGCAAACGTTAATTCTTTGCTGATTTATGGAGTTTGTTACCTTAGGAAGCTCATCCTCATCACATGGAATTGTTTGTTGTAACATTTCATCGCCACTATTGACCGGAGATCCGGTGGCTTTGCCGGATTGTATGTCGCCGAAGATTTCACCATCCAAATCATTTGAAATTGCTTCAGGGTGTACTCCTTGGCCTGGGGAAGATTCCCCAGTGGTCAAAACATCATTCATTTCCCCAGAAGTTGTTCGAAATTGCGTGCGCACTTCAGGCGATTTTGAGGCGATTTCCCCAAAAATCGTCTTCTTGGATCTCTCAATTTGTAAGATAGAATCATTTGATTTTTGGATTGTAGATAGATCCTTAGACGTAGATTCATGATTTCCAGTTGAATTTTTAGTTTAGGGTTTAGGATTTTAGATTAAAGTTTTGGGTTTAGAGTTTAGGGTTTAGGTTTTAGTGTTTAGGGTTTAGGGTTTTGGGTTTAGGGTGTATGGTTTAAGTTTAGGGTTTAGCATTTAGGATTTAGGTTTTAGGGTTCATTTCTTATGGATTAGGGTTTAGGGTTTAGGGATAATGATTTTGGGTTTAACGTTTATGGTTTAGTGTGTATGATTTTGGGTTTAAGGTTTAGGCTCTAGGGTTAGGGTTTAGGGCATATAGTTTTGTAATTAGGTTTACGGTTTATTGATTAGGATTTAGGGTATTAGGTTTAGGGTTTAGGGTTTAGGCTTTTGGGTTTAGGTTTTAGGGTTTACAATTTATAGTTTAGGGTTTAGGGTTTAGGGTTTAGGATTTAGATTTAGGGTTTAACATTTAGGGTTTAGGGTTTAGGGTTAAGGTTTAGGTTTTAGAGTTTAGGATGTAGGGTTTAGGTTTAGGTTTTAGGGTTTATCGCTTAGGGTTTAGGGTTTATGATTTTAGGCTAAAGGTTTAGGGTTTAGGGTTTACGATATAGGGATTAAGATTTAGGGTTTCTGATTAGCGTTTAGGGTTTAGGGTTTAGGGTTTAGGTTTACTATTTACCACTTAGGGTTTAGGGTTTTTGTCTTAGGGTTTAGGGTTTAGGGTTTAGGTTTACTGTTTACCACTTAGGGTTTAGGGTTTTTGTCTTAGGGTTTAGGGTTTACTATTTAAGGTTAAATTTAGGGTTCAGAGTTTGGGGTTTAGGGTTTAGGGTTTGGAGTTTAGTATTTAGGGTTTGTGAATTAGGGTTTTTGGTTTAGTTTTTGGATTACGGTTTAGGATTTAGAGTTTAGGGTTTAGGATTTTTGATTTAGGGTTTATGAATTAAGGTTTATGTTTTAGGTTTGGGTTTAGGGTTTAGGGTTTAGAGTTTAGGCTTTAGGGTTTTGGATTTCAGGTTTAAAGTTTAGGTTTATGGTTTAGTTTACGGTTTAGGATTTTAGGTTAAAGTTTAGGGTTTAGAGTTTAGGGTTTAGGGTTTAGGGTTTAGGGTTTAGGGTGTAGGGTGTTGGGTTTTGGTTTAGGGTTTAGGGTGTAGGGTTTAGGTTTAGGGTTTAGCATTTAGGATGTAGGGTTTAGGTTTAGGGTTTAGCATTTAGGATTTTGGGTTTAGGGTTTATTGCTTAGGGATTAGGGTGTAGGGATTCTGATTTTGTGTTTAAGGTTGATGGTTTAGGGTTTAGGGTTTATGATTTTGGGTTTAAGGTTTAGACTTTAGGGTTAGGGATTAGGGCATAGAGTTTAGGAATTAGGTTTACGGTTTATTGGTTAGGATTTAGGGTATTGGATTTAGGGTTTTGGGTTTGGGGTTTAGGGTTTAGGGTTAGGGTTCAGTGTTTAGGGTTTAAGGTTTATGATTTTAGGTTTAATGTTTAGAATTTAGGTTTAGGGTTTAGGGTTTATGGTTTATGGTTTAGGGTTTAGGGTTTATGATTTTGGGTTTAAGGTTTAGTCTTTAGGGTTAGGGATTAGGGCATAGAGTTTAGGAATTAGGTTTATGGTTTATTGGTCAGGATTTAGGGTATTGGATTTAGGGTTTTGGGTTTAGGGTTTAGGGTTTAGGGTTAGGGTTTAGTGTTTAGGGTTAAAGGTTTATGATTTTAGGTTTATTGTTTAGGATTTAGGTTTAGGGTTTAGGGTTTATGATTTAGGGTTTAGGGTTTATGGTGTTGGGTTTAATATTTAGGGTTTACGATTTATGGTTTAGCGTTTAGGTTTAGGGTTTAGAGTTTAGGGTTTAAGGATTAGTGTTTAGGTTTAGGGTTGAACATTTATGGTTTAGGATGTAGGGTTTAGGTTAGGGTTTAGCGTTTAGGATTTAGGGTTGCTTAGGGTTTAGGGTTTAGGGATTATGATTTTGGGTTTAAGGTTTATGGTTTATGGTTTAGGGTTTAGAGTTTAGGGTTTGGAGTTTATGATTTAGGATTTATGAATTAGGGTTTATGGTTTAGGTTTAGGATTAGGGTTTAGGGTTTAAAGTTTACGGTTTAGGGTTTAGGATTTAGGGTTTAAAGTTTAGGTTTATGGTGTAGTTTAGGGTTTAGGACTTTAGGTTAAAGTTTAGGGTTTAGGGTTTAGGGTTTAGGGTGTAGGGATTAGGTTTAGGGTTTAGCATTTAGCATTTAGGGTTTAGGGTTTATTTCTTAGGGTATAGGGTTTAGGGTGTAAGGTGTAATATTTAGGTTTAGGGTTTAGTATGTAGGATTTAGGGTTTAGGGTTTAGGGATTATCATTTTGGGTTTAAGGTTTATGGTTTAGGGTTTAGGGTTTAGGGTTTAGGGTTTAGGGTTTATGATTTTGGGTTTAAGGTTTAGGCTTCAGGGTTAGGGTTTAGGGCATAGAGTTTAGGAATTAGGTTTACAGTTTATTGGTTATGATTTAGGGTATTGGATTTAGGGTTTTGCATTTAGGGTTTAGGGTTTAAGGTTAGAGTTCAGTGTTTAGGGTTTAAGGTTTATGATTTTAGCTTTAAGGTTAGGGTTTAGGGTTTAGGGTTTAGGGTGTAGGGTTTAGTATTTAGGGTTTATGATTTATGGTTTAGCGTTTAGGTTTAGGGTTTAGAGTTTAGGGTTTAGGGTTTAGTGTTTAGGTTTAGGGTTGAACATTTAGGGTTTAGGGTTTAGGGTTTTGGTTTTAGATTGTAGGGTTTAGGTTTAGGGTTTATAGCTTAGGGTTTAGGGTTTATGATTTTAGGCTAAAGGTTTAGGGTTTACAGTATAGGGATTAGGATTTAGGGTTTAGGATTAGGGTTTAGGTTTTAGTGTTTAGGGCTAAATTTATGTTTTAGAGTTTAGTGTTTAGTGTTTAGGGTTTAGGGTTTAGGGATTATGATTTTTGGTTTAAGGTTTCTGGTTTATTATGGCTAAGCGTTTAGGGTTTAGGGTTTGGAGTTTAGGATTTAGGGTTTATGAATTAGGGTTTATGGTTTAGGTTTATGATTAGGGTTTAGGGTTTAGGGTTTAGAGTTTAGGGGTGAGGGTTTAGCATTTAGGGTTTAAAGTACAGGTTTATGGTTTAGTTTAGGGTTTAGGATTTTTGGTTAAAGTTTAGGGTTTAGGTTTTAGTGTTTTGGGTTTAGGGTTTAGGTTTTAGTGTTTTGGGTTTAGGGTTTAGGGTTTATAGTGTAGGGTTTAGGTTTACAGTTTAGCATTTAGGATTTTGTGATTAGGGTTTATTGCTTAGGGTTTAGGGTTTAGGGATTATGATTTTAGGTTTAAGGTTTATGGTTTATGGTTTAGGGTTTAGGGTTTATGATTTTGGGTTTAAGGTTTAGGGTTTAGGGTTTAGGCCATAGAATTTAGGAATTAGGTTTACGGTTTATTGGTTAGGATTTATGGTATTGGATTTAGGGTTTCAGGTTTAGAGTTAGGGTTCAGTGTTTAGGGTTTAAGGTTTATGATTTTAGGTTTGAGGTTTAGGATTTAGGTTTAGCCTTTAGGGTTTAGGGTTTAGGGTGTAGGGTTTAGTATTTAGGGGTTAGGGTTTGGGGTTTAGGGTTTAGTGTTTAGGTTTAGGGTTTAACATTTAGGGCTTAGGGTTTAGGATTAGGGTTTAGGGTTTATAGTTTAGGGTATAGGCTTAGTGTTTAGCACTTAGGGTTTATGGTTTTTGTCTTAGGGTTTAGGGTTTAGTGTTTAGGGTTAAACTTAGGGTTTAGAGTTTAGTGTTTACGGTTTAGGGTTTGGAATTTAGGATTTAGGGTTTATGAATTAGGGTTTATGGTTTAGGTTTAGGATTTGGGTTTAGGGTTTAGTGTTTAGGGTTTAGGGTTTTAGGTTAAAGCTTAGGGTTTAGGGTTAGGGTTCAGTGTTTAGGGTTTAAGGTTGATGATTTTAGGTTTAAGGTTTAGGATTTAGGTTTAGGGTTTAGGGTTTAGGGTTTAGGGTGTAGGGTTTATGATTTATGGTTTAGCATTTAGGTTTAGGGTTTATAGTTTAGGGTTTAGGGTTTAGTGTTTTGGTTTAGGGTTGAACATTTAGGGTTTAGGGTTTAGGGTTAGGGTTTAGGGTTTTGGGTTTAGGATGTAGGGTTTAGGTTTAGGGTTTATAGCTTAGGGTTTAGGGTTTATGATTTTAGGCTGAATATTTAGGGTTTAAAGTATAGGGATTAAGATTTAGGGTTTACGATTAGGGTTTAGAGTTTAGGGTTTAGGGTTAAGTTTTAGTGTTTAGCACTTAGGGTTTAGGGTTTTTGTCTGAGGGTTTAGGGTTTAGTGTTTAGGGCTAATTTGAAGGTTTAGAGTTTAGTGTTTAGGGTTTAGGGTTTGAGTTTAGGATTTAGGGTTTATGAATTAGGGTTTATGGTTTAGGTTTAACATTAGGGTTTAGGGTTTAGAGTTTAGGGGTTAGAGTTTTGGATTTAGGGTTTAAAGTTTAGGTTTATGGTTTAGTTTAGGGTTTAGGATTTTTGGTTAAAGTTTAGGGTTTAGGTTTTAGTGTTTCGAGTTTATGGTTTAGGGTGTAGGGTGTAGGGTTTAGGTTTAGGGTTTAGCATTTAGGATTTTGGGATTAGGGTTTATTGCTTAGGGTTTAGGGTTTAGGGATTATGATTTTGGGTTTAAGGTTTATGGTTTATTGTTTAGGGTTGAGGGTTTATGATTTTGGGTTTAAAGTTTACGGTTTAGGGTTTAGGCCATAGAGTTTAGGAATTAGGTTAACGGTTTATTGGTTAGGATTTATGGTATTGGATTTAGGGTTTCGAGTTTAGGGTTAGGGTTCAGTGTTTAGGGTTTAAGGTTTATGATTTTAGGTTTGAGGTTTAGGATTTAGGTTTAGCCTTTAGGGTTTAGGGTTTAGGGTGTAGGCTTTAGTATTTAGGGTTTAGGGTTAGGGGTTTAGGGTTTAGTCTTTAGGTTTAGGGTTTAACAATTAGGGTTTAGGGTTTAGGGTTAGGGTTTATGTTTTAGGGTTTAGGATGTAGGGTTTAGGTTTAGGGTTTATCGCTTAGGATTTAGGGTTTATGATTTTAGGCTAAAGGTATAGGGTTTACGGAATAGAGATTAAGATTTAGGGTTTAGTATTTGGGTTTAGGGTTTACAGTTTAGGGTTTAGTGTTTAGGGTTAAACTTAGGGTTTAGAGTTTAGTGTTTAGGGTTTAGGGTTTGGAATTTAGGATTTAGGGTTTATGAATTAGGGTTTATGGTTTAGGTTTAGGATTAGGGTTTAGGGTTTAGGATTTAGGGTTTAAAGTTTAGGTTTATGGTTTAGTTTAGGGTTTAGTATTTTAGGTTAAAGTTTAGGGTTTAGAGTTTATGGTTTAGGGTTTGGTATTTAGGATTTAGGGTTTATGAATTAGGGTTTATGGTTTTGGTTTAGGATTAAGGTTTAGGGTTTAGAGTTCAGAGTTTAGGGTTTAGGGTTTAGGGTTTAGGATATTAGGTTAAAGTTTAGGGTTTAGGTTTTTGTGTTTAGTATTTAGGGTTTAGGGTTTAGGGTTTAGGGTTTAGCATTTACGTTTAGGGTTTAGCAATTAGGATTTAGGGTTTTGGGTTTATTTCTTAGGGTTTAGGGTTTTGGGTTTAGGTATTATGATTTTGGGTTTAAGGTTTATGGTTTATGGTTTAGGTTTTATGGTTTATGATTTAGGTTTAGGGTTTAGGGTTTATGGTTTAGGGTGTAGAGTTTGTTATTTAGGATTTATGATTTATGGTTTAGGGTTTAGGTTTAGGGTTTAGGGTTTAGGGTTTAGGATTTAGTGTTTAGGTTTAGGTTTTAACATTTAGGGTTTAGGGTTTAGGGTTAGGGTTTAGGTTTTTGGATTTAGGATGTTGGGTTTAGGTTTAGGGTTTAGGGTTTATCACTTAGGGTTTTGGGTTTATGATTTTAGGCTAAAGGTTTAGGGTTTAGGGTATACGGTGTAGGGATTAAGAATTAGGGTTTAGGATTAGGGTTTAGGATTTTGGGTTTAGGGTTTAGGTTCACTATTTAGCACTTTGGGTTTAGCGTTTTTGACTTATGGTTTAGGGTTTAGTTTTTAGGGTTAAACTTAGGGTTTAGAGTTTAGTGTTTAGGGTTTAGGGTTTGGAGTTTAGGATTTAGGGTTTATGAATTAGGGTTTATGGTTTAGGTTTAGGATTAGGGTTTAGGGTTTAGAGTTTAGGGTTTAGGGTTTAGGGTTTAGGATTTAGGGTTTATAGTTTAGGTTTATGGTTTAGTTTAGGGTTTAGGATTTTAGGTTAAAGTTTATTGTTGAGAGTTTAGGGTTTAGGTTTTAGTGTTTAGGGTTTAGTGTTTAGGGTGTAGGGTGTAGGGTTTAGGCTTGGGGTTTAGCATTTAGGATTTAGGGTTTAGGGTTTAGGGTTTAGGGATTATGATTTTGGGTTTAAGGTTTATGGTTTATGGTATAGGGTTTAGGGTGTATGATTTAGGGTTTAAGGTTTAGGGTTTAGGGCATAGAGTTTAGTAATTAGGTTTACGATTTATTGGTTAGGACTTAGGGTATTGGTCTTAGGGTTTTGGGTTTATGTTTTAGGGTTTAGGGTTAGGGTTCAGGGTTTAGGGTTTAAGGTTGATGATTTTTGGTTTAAGGTTTAGGATTTAGGTTTAGTGGTTAGGGTTTAGGGTTTAGGGTTTAGCATTCTGAGTGTATGGTTTAGGTTTAGGGTTTAGCATTTAGGATTTAAACCCTAAATTTAACTCTAAACACTAAACCCTAAACATTAAACTCTAAACCCTAAGTTTAACCCTAAACACTAAACCCTAAACCCTAAGTGGTAAACACTAAACCCTAAACTCTAAACCCGAATCCTAAACCCTAAATCTTAATCCCTATACTGTAAACCCTAAACCCTAAGTGCTAAACACTAAACCTAAACCTAAACCCTACACTCGAAACACTAAACCCTAGACCCTACACCCTACACCATACACCATACACCCTAAACCCTAAACACTAAAACCTAAACCCTAAACTTTAACCTAAAATCCTAAACCCTAAACTAAACCATAAACCCTAACTTTAAACCCTAAATCCTAAACCCTAAACCCTAAACTCTAAACCCTAAACCCTAATCCTAAACCTAAACCATAAAGCCTAATTCAAAAACACTAAATCTTAAAATCCAAACCCTAAACCCTAAACACTCAACTCTAAACCCTAAATTTAACCCTAAACACTAAACCCGAAACCCTAAGACAAAAACCCTAAACCCTAAGTGCTGAAACTAAACCTAAACCCTAAACCCTAAACGCTAATCCTAAACACTAAATCTTAATCCCTATACCCCAAACCCTAAACACTAAACTCTAAACCCTAAGTTTAACCCTAAACACTAAACCCATAACCCTAAGTGCTAAACACTAAACCTAAACCCTAAACCCTAAACTCTAAACCCTAATCCTAAACCCTAAATCTTAATCCCTATACCGTAAACCCTAAACCCTAAGTGCTAAACACTAAACCTAAACCTAAACCCTACACTCGAAACCCTAAACCCTAACCCCTAAACATAAATCCTAAACCTTAAACCCAAAATCATCAACCTTAAACCCTAAACCCTAAACCCTAACCCTAAACCCTAAAACATAAACCCAAAACCCTAAGACCAATACCCTAAATCCTAGCCAATAAATCATAAACCTAATTACTAAACTCTATGCCCTAAACCCTAAACCTAATCCCTAAACCTTAAACCCAAAATCATAAACCCTAAACCCTAAACCATAAACCATAAACCATAAATCTTAAACCCAAAATCATAATCCCTAAACCCTAAACCCTAAACCCTAAGCAATAAACCCTAAACCCTAAGCAATAAACCCTAAACCCTAAACCTAGACCCTATATCCTACACCCTACACCCTAAGCGATAAATCCTAAACCCTAAACCCTATATCCTCAACCCTAAAACCTAAACCCTAACCCTAAACCCTAAACCCTAAATGTTAAACCCTAAACCTAAACACTAAACCCTAAACCCTAAACCCTAAACCCTCAATACTAAATCCTATACCCTAAACCCTAAACCCTATATCCTAAACCCAAAAGCCTAAACTCTAAACCCTAAACCTAATATCCAAAATCCTAACCAATAAACCGTAAACATAATTACTAAACTATATGCCCTAAACCCTAACCCTAAACCCTAAACCTTAAACCCAAAACAATAAACCCTAAACCATGAACCATAAACCTTAAACCTAAAATCATAACCCCAAAACCCTAAACCCTAAGCAATAAACCCTAAACCCTAAATCCTAAATGCTAAACCCTAAACCTAAACCCTAAACCTAAACCCTAAACCCTAAACCCTAAGCGATAAACCCTAAACCCTAAACCTTAAACCTAAACCCTACATCCTAAACCTTAAAACCTAAACACTAACCCTAAACCCTAAACCCTAAACCCTAAATCCTAAACCCAAAACCCTAAACCTAAATCCTAAACCATAAATCGTAAACCCT
The DNA here is from genome assembly GCA_035578085.1 of Solanum pinnatisectum. Classification (NCBI taxonomy): domain Eukaryota; kingdom Viridiplantae; phylum Streptophyta; class Magnoliopsida; order Solanales; family Solanaceae; genus Solanum; species Solanum pinnatisectum. Next base: position 62,842 of record JAWPEI010000022.1, on the reverse strand, counting down.
AAATACTAAACCCTACACCCTAAACCCTAAACCCTAAACCCTAAACCAAAATCCTAAACCACAAACCCAAATCATAAACCTTAAACCCTAAACACTGAACCCTAACCCTAAACACTAAACCCTAAACCCTAAACCCTAAACCCTAAACCCTAAACCTAAACCCTAAATCCTAAACCCTAAATATTAATCCCTATACCGTAAACTCTAAACCATAAACCTTTAGCCTAAAATCATAAACCCTAAACCCTAAGCGATAAACCCTAAACCCTAACCCCTAAACCTAAACACTACATCCTATACCCTAAAAACTAAACCCTAACCCTAAACCCTAAACGCTAAATGTTAAACCCTAAACCTAAACACTTAACCCTAAACCCTAAACCATATGACCTAAGCAATACACCCTAAACCCTAAATCCTAAATGCTAAACCCTAAACCTAAACCATACACTTGAAACCCTACACTCTAAACCCTAAACCCTAACCCCTAAACCTAAATCCTAAACCTTAAACCCAAAATCGTAAACCTTAAACCCTAAACCCTGAACCCTAACACTAAACCCTAAAACATAAACCCAAAACCCTAAACCCAAAATCCTAAGACCAAAACCCTAAATCCTAACCAATAAATTGTGAATCTAATTACTAAACACTATCCCCTAAACACTAAACCTTAAACCCAAAATCATAAACCCTAAACCATAAACCATAAACCTTAAATCCAAAATCATAATCCCTAAACCCTAAACCCTAAACCATAAACCCTAAGCAACAAACCCTAAACCCTAAACCGTAAACCCTAAGCAACAAACCCTAAACCCTAAATCCTAAATGCAAAACCCTAAACCTAAATCCTACACCCTACACCCTAAACCCTAAACCGTAAAACCTAAACCCTAAACTCTCAACCCTAAACATTAACCTAAAATCCTAAACCCTAAACTAAACAACAAACCTAAACTGTAAACCCTAAATCCTCTACCCTAAACCCTAAACTCTAAACCCTAAACCCTAATCACAAAACTAAACCAAAAACCCTAAATCCTAAACTCCAAACCCTAAATCCTAAAGTGATAAACAGTAAACCTAAACCCTAAACCCTAATCCTAAACCCTAAATCTTAATACCTATACCGTAAACTGTAAACACTAAACCTTTAGACTAAAATCATAAACCCTAAACCCTAAGAGATAAACCCTAAACCCTAAACCCCAAACCTAAACCCTACATCCTAAACCCTAAAACCTAAACCCTAGCCCTAAACCCTAAATCCTAAATGTTAAACCCTAAATACTAAACCCTACACCCTACACCCTAAACCTTAAACCCTAAACCCTAAACCCTAAACCCTAAACCTAAATCCTAAACCTCAAACCTAAAATCCTAAACCTTAAACTGTAAACACTGAACCCTAACCCTAAACCCTAAACCCTAAACCCAAAACCCTACATCCAATACCCTAAATCCAAACCAATAAACCGTAAACCTAATTCCTAAACTCTATGCCCTAAACACTAAACCCTAAACATGAAACCCAAAATCATAAACCCTCAACTCTCAACCATAAACCATAAACTTTAAACCCAAAATCAAAATCCCTCAACCCTAAACCCTAAGAAATAAACCCTAAACCCTAAATCCTAAATGCTAAACCCTAAAGCAAAACCCTACACCCTAAACCCTAAACCCTAAACACTAAATACTAAAACCTAAACCCTAAACTCTAAACCCTAAACTTTAACCTAAACTCCAAAACCCTACATCCAAAACCCTAAACCCTAAATCCTAACCCTAAACCCTAAACCCTAAATGTTAAACCCTAAACCTAAACACTAAACCCTAAACCTAAACACTAAACCCTAAACCTAAACACTAAACCCTAAACACTAAATCCTAAACCCTATACCTAAACCCTAAACCATAAATCGTAAACCCTAAATACTAAACCCTACACCCTAAACCCTAAATCATAAACCCTAAACCTTAAACCTAAATCCAAAACCTCAAACCTAAAATCATCAACCTTAAACCCTAAACACTGAACCCTAACCCTAAACCCTAAACCCTAAACCCAAAACTCTAAATCCAATACCCTAAATCCTAACCAATAAATCGTAAACCTAATTCCTAAAGTCAATGCCCTAAACCCTAAACCCCAAACCTTAAACCCAAAATCATAAACCCTAAACCATAAACCATAAAACATAAACCTTAAACCCAAAATCATAATCCCTAAACCCTAAACCCTAAGCAATAAACCCTAAAGCCTAAATCCTAAATGCTAAATCCTAAGTGGTAAATAGTAAACCTAAACCCTAAACCCTAATAATAAACCCTAAATCTTAATCCCAATACCATAAACCCTATACCCTAAATCTTTAACCTAAAATCATAAACCCCAAACCCTAACCTAGAAACCCTAAACCCAAAGCCATAAACTCTAAACCCTAATCCCTAACCCTAAATTTGAAAGCCTAAACCCTAAACCCTAAACCCTAATCCTAAATCTAATTCATAAACCCTAAATCCTAAACTCCAAACCCTAAACCCTAAACACTAAACTCTAAACCCTAAATATAACCCTAAACACTAAACCCTATACCCTAAATTTAACCCTAAACACTAAACCCTAAACCCTAAGACAAAAACCCTAAACCTAAGTGCTAAACACTAAACCTAAACCCTAAACCCTAAATCCTAATCCTAAACCCCAAATCTTAATCCCTATACTGTAAACTCTAAACCTTAAACCTTCAGCCTAAAATCATAAACCCTAAACCCTAAGCGAGAAACCCTAAACCCTAACCCCTAAACCTGAACACTACATCCTAAACCCTAAAAACTAAACCCTAACCCTAAACCCTAACCCCTAACCCTGAACACTACATCCTAAACCCTAAAAACTAAACCCTAACCCTAAACCCTAAACCCTAAATCTTAAACCTTAAACCTAAACACTAAACCCTAAACCCTAAACCCTATGACCTAAGCAATAAACCCTAAACCCTAAATCCTAAATGCTAAACCCTAAACCTAAACCATACACTTGAAACCCTAAACCCTAAACCCTAAACCCTAACCCCTAAACCTAAATCCTAAACCTTAAACCGAAAATCAACAACCTTAAACCCTAAACCCTGAACCCTAACCCTAAACCCTAAACCTTCAACCCAAAATCAAAATCCCTAAACCCTAAACCCTAATCCCTAAGCCATAAACCCTAAACCCTAAATCCTCAATGCTAAACCCTAAACCTAAACCCTACACTCAAAACCCTAAACCCTAAACCCTAAATACTAAACCCTAAACACTAAACCCTAAACCCTAAACCTAAATCCTAAACCCAATACCCTAAATCCTAACTAATAAACCGTAAACCTAATTCCTAAACTCTATGCCCTAAACCCTAAGCCCTAAACCTTAAACCCAAAATCATAAACCCTAAACCATAAACCATATACCATAAACCTTAAACCCAATATCAAAATCCCTAAACCCTAAACCCTAAACCCTAAGCAATAAACCCTAAACCCTAAATCCTAAATGTTAAGCCCTAAACCTAAACCGTACACCCTAAACCCTAAACCCTAAACACTAAAACCTAAACCCTAAACTCTAAATCCTATACTATAACCTAAAATCCTAAACCCTAAACTAAACCATAAACCTAAACTTTAAACCCTAAATCCTAAACCCTAAACCCTAAACTCTAAACCCTAAACCCTAATCCTAAACCTAAACCACAAGCCCTAATTCCTAAACCCTAAATCCTAAACATCAAACCCTCAATCCTAAACACTAAATACTAAACCCTAAATTTAACCCTAAACACTAAACCCTAAACCCTAAGACAAAAACTCTAAACCCTAAGTGCTAAATACTAAACCTAAACCCTAAACCCTAATCCTAAACCCTTAATCTTAATCCCTATATCGTAAACCCTAAACCCTAAATCTTTAGCCTAAAATCATAATCCCCAAACCCTAACCCAGAAACCCTAAACCCAAAGCCATAAACTCTAAACCCTAATCTCTAACCCTAAATTTGAAACCCTGAACCCTAAACCCTAATCCTAAACCTAAACCATAAACCCTAATTCATAAACCCTAAATCCTAAACTCCAAACCCTAAACCCTAAACACTAAACTCTAAACCCTAAATTTAACCCTAAACACTAAACCCTAAACCCTAAATTTAACTCTAAACACTAAACCCTAAACCCTAAGACAAAAACCCTAAACCCTAAGTGTTAAACACTAAACCTAAACCGTAAATCATAAACCCTAATCGTAAACCCTAAATCTAAAACCCTCTACTGTAAACTCTAAACCCTAAACCCTCAGTGATAAACCCTAAACCTAAACACTACATCCTAAACCCTAAAAGCTAAACCCTAACCCTAAACCCTAAACCCTAAATATTAAACGCTAAACCTAAACACTTAACCCTAAACCCTAAACCCTAAACCCTATGACCTAAGCAATAACCCTAAACCCTAAATCCTAAATGCTAAACCCTAAACCTAAAACATACACTTGAAACCCTAAACTCTATACCCTAAACGCTAACCCCTAAACCTAAATCCTAAACCTTAAACCCAAAATCATAAACCTTAAACTCTAAACCCTGAACCCTAACCCTAAACCCTAAAACATAAACCCAAAACCCTAAACCCAAAACCCAAAACCCTAAGTCCAAAACTCTAAATCCTAACAAAGAAACTGTAAACCTAATTACTAAACACTATCAACTAAACCCAAAACCTAAACACTAAACCCTAAACCATAAACCATAAACCTTAAACCCAAAATCATAATCCTTAAACCCTAAACCCTAAACCCTAAATCCTAAACGCTAAACCCTAAACCTAAACCCTACACCCTACACCCTAAACCCTAAACACTAAAACATAAACCCTAAACTCTCAACCCTAAACTTTAACCTAAAATCCTAAACCCTAAATTAAACCACAAACCTAAACTGTAAACCCTAAATCCTCAACCCTAAATCCTAAACTCTAAACCCTAAACCCTAATCATAAAACTAAACCAAAAACCCTAAACCCTAAAATCATAAACCCTAAACCCTAAGTGCTAAACACTAAACCTAAACCCTAAACCCTAAACCCTAAACCCTAATCCTAAACCCTAAATCTTAATCCCTATATCGTAAACCCTAAACCTTTAGCCTAAAATCAGAAACCCTAAACCCTAAGCGATAAACCCTAAACCTTAAACCCTAAACCCTAAGCAATAAACCCTAAACCCTAAATCATAAATGCTAAACCCTAAATCTAAACCCTACACCCTGCACACTAAACCCTAAACCCTAAACACTTAAACCTAAAACCTAAACTCACAACCCTAAACTTTAACCTAAAATCCTAAACCCTAGACTAAACTATAAACCTAAACTGTGAACCCTAAACCGTAAATACTAAACCCTAAACCCTGATCCTAAAACTAAACCAAAAACCCTAATTCATTAACCCTAAATCCTAAAGTCCAACTCCTAAACCCTAAACACTAAAATCTCAACCCTAAATTTAACCCTAAACACTAAACCCTAAACCCTAAGATAAAAACCCTAAACCCTAAGTGTTAAACAGTAAGCCTAAACCCTAAACCCTAATCCTAAACCTTAAATCTTAATCCCTCTATCGTAAACCCTAAACCCTAAACCTTTAGCTTAAAATCATAAACCCTAAACCCTAAGCGATAAACCCTAAACCCTAAACCCTAAACCTAAACCCTACATCCTAAACCCTAACCCTAAACCCTAAATGTTAAACCCTAAACCTAAACACTAAACCCTAAACCTTAAACCCTAAACCCTAAACCATAAATCGTAAACCCTAAATACTAAACCCTACGCCCTAAACCCTAAACCCTAAACCTAAACCCTACATCCTAAACCCTAACCCTAAACCCTAAACCCTAAATGTTAAACCCTAAACCTAAACACTAAACCCTAAACCTTAAACCCTAAACCCTAAACCATAAATCGTAAACCCTAAATACTAAACCCTACGCCCAAAACCCTAAACATAAATCCTAAACTTCAAACCTAAATCATAAACCTTAAACCCTAAACATTGAACCCTAAACCCTAAACCCTAATCCTAAACATAAACCATAAACCCTAATTCATAAACCCTAAATCCTAAACTCCAAACCCTAAACCCTAAATACTAAATTCTAAGCCCTAAGTTTAACCCTAAAATCATAAACCCTAAACCCTAAGTGCTAAACACTAAACCTAACCCCTAAACCCTAAACCCTAAACCCTAAACCCTAATCCTAAACCCTAAATCTTAATCCCTATATCGTAAACCCTAAACCTTTAGCCTAAAATTAGAAACCCTAAACCCTAAGCGATAAACCCTAAACCCTTAACCCTAAACCCTAAGCAATAAACCATAAACCCTAAATCGTAAATGCTAAACCCTAAACCTAAACCCTACACCCTGCACCCTAAACCCTCAACCCTAAACACTTAAACATAAAACCTAAACTCACCACGCTAAATTTTAACCTAAAATCCTAAACCCTAAACTAAACTATAAACCTAAACTGTAAACCCTAAGTCCTAAACCCTAAACCGTAAACACTAAACCCTAAAGCCTAATCCTAAAACTAAACCAAAAACCCTAATTCATTAACCCTAAATCCTAAACTCCAAATCCTAAACCCTAAACACTAAACTCTCAACCCTAAATTTAACCCTAAACACTAAACCCTAAACCCTAAGACAAAAACCCTAAGCCCTAAGTGTTAAACTATAAGCCTAAACCCTAAACCCTAATCCTAAACCTTAAATCTTAATCCCTATATCGTAAACCCTAAACCCTAAACCTTTAGCTTAAAATCATAAACCCTAAACCCTAAGCGATAAAACCTAAACCCTAAACCCTAAACCTAAACCCTACATCCTAAACCCTCAAACCTAAACCCTAACCCTAAACCCTAAACCCTAAATGTTAAACCCTAAACCTTAAACCCTAAACCCTAAACCATAAATCGTAAACCCTAAATACTAAACCCTACGCCCTAAACCCTAAACATAAATCCTAAACCTCAAACCTAAATCATAAACCTTAAACCCTAAACATTGAAACCTAAACCCTAAATCGTAAACCCTAAACCCTTAACCCAAAACCCTAAATCCAATAACCTAAATTTTAACCAATAAACCATAAACCTAATTCCTAAACTCTAAACCCTAAACCTTGAACCCAAAACCCTAAACCCTAAAACCTAAACCCTACACCCTAAAACCTAAACAATAAACCCTAAACCCTAAATCATAAATGATAAACCCTAAACCCTAAACCTTAAACCCTAAGCAATAAACCCTAAACCCTAAATGCTAAATGCTAAACCCTAAATCTTAAAGATTAAAGCCTAAACCCTAAACCCTAAACCCTAAACTCTAAACCCTAAACTTTAACCTAAAATCCTAAACCATAAACTAAACCATAAGCCTAAACTTTAAACCCTAAATCCTAAACCCTAAATTCTAAATACTAAACCCTAAACCCTAAACCCTAAACCCAAAACCCTAATCCTAAACCTAAACCATAAACCCTAATTCATAAACCCTAAATCCTAAACTCTAAACCCTAAATCCTAAACACTAAACCCTAAACCCTAAGACAAAAACCCTAAACCCTCAGTGCTAAATACTAAACCTAAGCCCTAAACCCTAAATCCTAAACCCCAATCCTAAACCCTAAACCTTAATCCCTATACCGTAAACCCTAAACCTTTAGCCTAAAATTAGAAACCCTAAACCCTAAGCAATAAACCCTAAACCCTAAACCCTAAACCTAAACCCTACATCCTAAACCCTAAACCCAAAGCCATAAACTCTAAACCCTAATCCCTAATCCTAAATTTGAAACCCTAAACCCTAAACCCTAATCCTAAACTTAAACCATAAACCCTAAATCCTAAACTCCAATCCAAAAACCCTAAACACTAAACTCTAAACCCTAAATTTAACCTTAAACACTAAACCCTAAAATCTAAGACAAATACTCTAAACCCTAAACCCTAAACCATAATCCTAAACCCTAAATCTTAATCCCTATACCGTCAACTCTAAACCCTAAACCTTTAGCCCAAAATCATAAACCCTAAACCCTAAACCTAAACCCTAAACCTAAACCCTAAACCCTAAACCCTAAACCCTAAACCCTAAACCCTAAACCCAAACCCTAAACCTTAAACCCTATATGTTAAACCCTAAACCTAAACCCTAAACCCTAAACCCTAAACCCTATGACCCTAAACCTAAACCGTAAACCCTAAACCTAAATCCTAAACCTTAAACCCAAAATCATCAAACTTAATCCCTAAACCCTAAACCCTAACCCTAAACCCTAAAACATAAACCCAAAACCCTAAGACCAATACCCTAAATCCTAACCAATAAATCGTAAACCAAATTACTAAACTCTATGCCCTAAACCGTAAACCTAAACCCTAAACCTTAAACCCAAATTAACAAACCCTAAACCCTAAACCATAAACCATAAACCTTAAACCCAAATTCATTATCCCTAAACCCTAAGCCCTAAATCCAAAGCAGTAAACCCTAAATCCTAAATCCTAAATGCTAAACCCTAAACCTAGATCCTACACCCTACACCCAACACCCTAAACCCTAAACACTAAAACCTAAACCCTAAACTCTCAACCCTAAACTTTAACCTAAAATCCTAAACCCTAAACTAAACCATAAACCTAAACCCTACACCCTAAACCCTAAACCCTAAACCCTAAACCCTAAACCCTAAACCCTTATCCTATAACTAAACGAAAAACCCTAATTCATAAACCCTAGATCCTAAACTCCAAACCCTAAACCCTAAACACTAAACACCAAACACTAAATTTAACCCTAAACACTAAACCCTCAACCCTAAGATAAAAACCCTAAACCCTAAGTGCTAAACAGTAAACCTAAACCCTAAACCCTAAATCCTAAACCTTAATCCTAAACACTAAATCTTAATCCCTATACCGTAAACCCTAAACCCTAAACCTTTAGCCTAAAATCATAAACCCTAAACCCTAAGTGATAAACCCTAAACCCTAAACCCTAAACCTAAACCCTACATCCTAAACCCTAAAACCTAAACCCTAACTTTAAACCCTAAATCCTAAATGTTAAACCCTAAACCTAAACACTAAACCCTAAACGCCAAACCCTAAACCATAATTGTAAACCCCAAATCCTAAATGCAAAACCATAAACCTAAACCCTACACATTAAACCCTAAACACTAAAATCTAAACCCTAAACTTTAACCTAAAATCCTAAACCCTAAACTAAACCATAAACCTAAACCTTAAACCCTAAATCCTAAACCCTAAACCCTAACCTCTAAACCCTAATCCTAAACTTAAACCATAAACCCTAATTCATAAACCCTAAATCCTAAACTCCAAACCCTAAACCCTAAACACTAAACTCTAAACCCTAAATTTAAGCCTAAACACTAAACCCTAAACCCTAAACCCTAAGTGCTAAACACTAAACCTAAACCCTAAACCCTAAACCCTAAACCCTAATCCTAAACCCTAAATATTAATCACTATACCATAAACCCTAAACCATTAGCCTAAAATCATAAACCCTAAACACTAAGCGATAAACCCTAAAGCCTAAACACTAAACCTAAACCCTACATTCTAAACCCTAACACCTAAACCCTAACCTTACACCCTAAACCCTAAATGTTAAACCCTAAAACCTAAACAGTAAGTGCTAAACCCTAAACCCTAAACCATAAACCTAAACCCTAAAGCATAAATCGTGAACCCTAAATACCAAACCCTAAACCCTAAATACTAAACCCTAAACACTAAACCCTAAACACTAAACCCTAAACACTAAACCCTAAACCCTAAACCTAAATCCTAAACCTCCAACCTAAAATCATAAACCTTAAACCCTAAACACTGAACCCTAACCCTAAACCCTAAACCCTAAACACTAAATACTAAACCCTAAACCCTAAGACAAAAACTCTAAACCCTAAGTGCTAAATACTAAACCTAAACCCTAAACCCTAAACCCTAATCCCTAATCCTAAACCCTTAATCTTAATCCCTATACCGTAAACCCTAAACCCTAAATATTTAGCCTAAAATCATAAACCCCAAACCCTAACCCAGAAACCCTAAACCCAAAGCCATAAACTCTAAACCCTATTCCCTAACCCTAAATTTGAAACCCTAAACCCTAAACCCTAATCCTAAACCTAAACCATAAACCCTAATTCATAAACCCTAAATCCTAAACTCCAAACCCTAAACCCTAAACACTAAACTCTAAACCCTAAATTTAACCCTAAACACTAAACCCTAAACCCTAAACCCTAAGACAAAAACCCTAAACCCTAAGTGCTAAACACTAAACCCTAAACCCTAAGACAAAAACCGTAAACCCTAAGTGCTAAACACTAAACCTAAACCATAAATCCTAAACCATAATCTTAAACACTAAATCTTAAACCCTCTACTGTAAACTCTAAACCCTAAACCATTAGCGTAAAATCATAAACCCTAAACCCTAAGCGATAAACCCTAAACCCTAACCCCTAAACCTAAACACTACATCCAAAACCCTAAAAACTAAACCTTAACCCTAAACCCTAAACCCTAAATGTTAAACAATAAACCTAAACACTTAACCCTAAACCCTAAACCCTAAACCCTATGACCTAAGCAATAAACCCTAAACCCTAAATCCTAAATGCTAAACCCTAAACCTAAACCATACACTTGAAACCCTAAACCCTAAGTGCTAAACACTAAACCTAAACCCTAAACCCTAAACCCTAAATTTAACCCTAAACACTAAACCCTAAACCCTAAGACAAAAACCCTAAACCCTAAGTGCTAAACAGTAAACCTAAACCCCAAACCCTAATCCTAAACCCTAAATCGTAAACCCTGAATCTTTAAACTAAAATGATAAACCCAAAACCCTAAGCGATAAACCATAAACCCTAAACCCCAAAACCCAAACCTAAACCCTATATCCTAAACCCTAAAACCTAAACCCTAGCCCTAAACCCTAAATGTTAAACCCTAAACCTAAACACTAAACCCTAAACCCTAAACCCTAAACCCAAACCCTAAACCATAAATCGTAAGCCCTAAATACTAAACCCTACACCCTAAACCCTAAACCCTAAACCTAAACACTAAACCCTAAACCCTAAACCCTAAACCTAAACCCTAAACCATAAATCATAAACCTTAAATACTAAACCCTACACCCTAAACCCTAAACCCTAAACCCTAAACCTCAAAACCAAAATCCTAAACCTCAAACCTAAAATCCTAAACCTTAAACCCTAAACACTGAACCCTAACCCTAAACCCAAAACCCTACATCCAATACCTTAAATCCAATACCCTAAATCCTAACCAATAAACAGTAAACCTAATTCCTAAACTCTATGCCCTAAACCATAAACCCTAAACCTGAAACCCAAAATCATAAACCCTAAACCTTAAACCCTAATTCTAAACCCTAAATCTTAATGCCTATACCGTAAACCCTAAACCCTAAACCTTTAGCCTAAAATCATAAACCCCAAACCCTAACCCAAAAATCCTAAACCCAAAGCCATAAACTTTAAACCCTAATCCCTAACCCTAAATTTTAAACCCTAAACCCTAATCGTAAACCTAAACCATAAACCCTAATTCATAAACCCTAAATCCTAAACTCCAAACCAAAAACCCTCTTCAGGTCTTTCACTGATGATTCCCCTGTCATCACTTCATTTGCCTTTCCCTTTGTTAGGATAGATTTTAGTGTCTTTCTTAATGTAAGGGGAGAGTCTCCCTCATTTACGTTTTCCTAGAATCTTTGTATCGAGAGGAGTCCTCTCACATAGGTGCTTAGAAGATAGGTCCTTTTCTTTTTATGGAGATGAATCGGAGAACCCACTAACATTGCCTAGTAGGCTACCAATTCTAGCTCCACCCATCAGGAGGTAAGGTTTACGTCCCCCTCCATGTACCTATTTTTTATTTATATATGCTAAGGCCTGGGGGTGCTGCTAAGCCCCTGACCCGTCCAAGGGTCGTTCAAATAAAAAAAAAAAAAAAAAAAAAAAAAAAAACCAAAAACCCTAAACACTAAACTCTAAACTCTAAATTTAACCTTAAACACTAAACCCTAAACCCTAAGACAAAAACCCTAAACCCTAAGTGCTAACCACTAAACCCTAAACCCTAAACCTTAAACCCTAAGCAATAAACCCTAAACCCTAAATGCTAAATGCTAAACCCTAAACCTTAAAGATTAAAGCCTAAACCCTAAACCCTAAACCCTAAACTCTAAACCCTAAACTTTAACCTAAAATCCTAAACCATAAACTAAACCATAAGCCTAAACTTTAAACCCTAAATCCTAAACCCTAAACCCTAAAGTCTAAATACTAAACCCTAAACCCTAAACCCTAATCCTAAACCTAAACCACAAACCCTAATTCATACACCCTAAATCCTAAACTCCAAACCCTAAATCCTAAACACTAAACACTAAACCCTAAGACAAAAACCCTAAACCCTCAATGCTAAATACTAAACCTAAGCCCTAAACCCTAAACCCTAAACCCCAATCCTAGACCCTAAACCTTAATCCCTATACCGTAAACCCTAAACCTTAAGCCTAAAATTAGAAACCCTAAACCCTAAGCAATAAACCCTAAACCCTAAACCCTAAACCTAAACCCTATATCCTAAACCCTAAACCCAAAGCCATAAACTCTAAACCCTAATCCCTAACCCTAAATTTGAAACCCTAAACCCTAAACCCTAATCCTAAACCTAAACCATAAACCCTAATTCATAAACCCTAAATCCTAAACTCCAATCCAAAAACCCTAATCACTAAACTCTAAACCCTAAATTTAACCTTAAACACTAAACCCTAAACTCTAAGACAAATACTCTAAACCCTAAACCCTAAACCATAATCCTAAACCCTAAATCTTAATCCCTATACCGTCAACTCTAAACCCTAAACCCTAAACCCTAAACCCAAACCCTAAACCTTAAACCCTATATGTTAAACCCTAAACCTAAACCCTAAACCCTAAACCCTAAACCCTAAACCCTATGACCCTAAACCTAAACCCTAAACCCTAAACCTAAATCCTAAACCTTAAACCCAAAATCATCAACCTTAAACCCTAAACCCTAAACCCTAACCCTAAACCCTAAAACATAAACCCAAAACCCTAAGACCAATACCCTAAATCCTAACCAACAAATCGTAAACCTAATTACTAAACTCTATGCCCTAAACCCTAAACATAAACCCTAAACCTTAAACCCAAAATCATAAACCCTAAACCCTAAACCCTAAACCATAAACCTTAAAACCAAAATCATAATCCCTAAACTCTAAACCCTAAACCCTAAGCAATAAATCCTAAACCCTAAATCCTAAATGCTAAACCCTAAACCTAGACCCTACACCCTACACCATACACCATACACCCTAAACCCTAAATACTAAAACCTAAACCCTAAACTCTCAACCCTAAACTTTAACCTAAAATCCTAAACCCTAAACTAAACCATAAACCTAAACCCTACACTCTAAAGCCTAAACCCTAAACCCTAAACCCCAAACCCTAAACCCTTATCCTATAACTAAACGAAAAACCCTAATTCATAAACCCTAGATCCTAAACTCCAAACCCTAAACCCTAAACACTAAACACCAAACACTAAATTTAACCCTAAACACTAAACCCTCAACCCTAAGATAAAAACCCTAAACCCTAAGTGCTAAAAAGTAAACCTAAACCCTAAACCCTAAACCCTAAACCTTAATCCTAAACACTAAATCTTAATCCCTATACCGTAAACCCTAAACCCTAAACCTTTAGCCTAAAATCATAAACCCTAAACCCTAAGTGATAAACCCTAAACCCTAAACCCTAAACCTAAACCCTACATCCTAAACCCTAAAACCTAAACCCTAACTTTAAACCCTAAATCCTAAATGTTAAACCCTAAACCTAAACACTAAACCCTAAACGCCAAACCCTAAACCATAAATTGTAAACCCCAAATCCTAAATGCAAAACCATAAACCTAAACCCTACACATTAAACCCTAAACACTAAAATCTAAACCCTAAACTTTAACCTAAAATCCTAAACCCTAAACTAAACCATAAACCTAAACTTTAAACCCTAAATCCTAAACCCTAAACCCTAACCTCTAAACCCTAATCCTAAACTTAAACCATAAACCCTAATTCATAAACCCTAAATCCTAAACTCCAAACCCTAAACCCTAAACACTAAACTCTAAACCCTAAATTTAAGCCTAAACACTAAACCCTAAACCCTAAAACAAAAACCCTAAACCCTAAGTGCTAAACACTAAACCTAAACCCTAAACCCTAAACCCTAAACCCTAAACCCTAATCCTAAACCCTAAATATTAATCACTATACCGTAAACCCTAAACCTTTAGCCTAAAATCATAAACCCTAAACACTAAGCGATAAACCCTAAACCCTAAACATTAAACCTAAACCCTACATTCTAAACCCTAACACCTAAACCCTAACCTTAAACCCTAAACCCTAAATGTTAAACCCTAAACCTAAATAGTAAACGCTAAACCCTAAACCCTAAACCATAAACCTAAACCCTAAACCATAAATCGTGAACCCTAAATACCAAACCCTAAACCCTAAATACTAAACCCTAAACACTAAACCCTAAACCCTAAACCTAAATCCTAAACCTCAAACCTAAAATCATAAACCTTAAACCCTAAACACTGAACCCTAACCCTAAACCCTAAACTTTAAACCCTAAACCCTAAACCCAAAACCCTAAATCCAATACCCTAAATCCTAACCAATAAACCGTAAACCTAATTCCTAAACTCTATGCCCTAAACCCTAAGCCATAAACCTTAAACCCAAAATCATAAACCCTAAACCATAAATCATAAACGATAAACCTTAAGCCCAAAATCAAAATCCCTAAACCCTAAGCAATAAACCCTAAACCCTGAATCATAAATGCTAAACCCTAAACCTAAACCCTACATCCTAAACCCTAAATCCTAAACACTAAAACCTAAAC
This sequence comes from Solanum pinnatisectum, assembly GCA_035578085.1. NCBI lineage: Eukaryota > Viridiplantae > Streptophyta > Magnoliopsida > Solanales > Solanaceae > Solanum > Solanum pinnatisectum. The sequence continues at coordinate 47,697 of JAWPEI010000022.1, read as the reverse complement.
CCTAAACTATAACCTAAAATTCTAAACCCTAAACTAAACCATAAACCTAAACTTTAAACCCTAAACCCTAAACTCTAAACCCTAAACCCTAATCCTAAACCTAAACCATAAGCCCTAATTCCTAAACCCTAAATCCTAAACTCCAAACCCTAAACCCTAAACACTAAATACTAAACCCTAAATTTAACCCTAAACACAAAACCCTAAACCCTCAGACAAAAACTCTAAACCCTAAGTGCTAAATACTAAACCTAAACCCTAAACCCTAAACCCTAAACCCTAATCCTAAACCCTTAACCTTAATCCCTATACCGTAAACCCTAAACCCTAAATATTTAGCCTAAAATCATAAACCCCAAACCCTAACCCAGAAACGCTAAACCCAAAGCCATAAACTCTAAACCCTATTCCCTAACCCTAAATTTGAAACCCTAAACCCTAAACCCTAATCCTAAACCTAAACCATAAACCCTAATTCATAAACCCTAAATCCTAAACTCCAAACCCTAAACCCTAAACACTAAACTCTAAACCCTAAATTTAACCCTAAACACTAAACCCTAAACCCTAAATTTAACACTAAACACTAAACCCTAAACCCTAAGACAAAAACCCTAAACCCTAAGTGCTAAACACTAAACCTAAACCCTAAATCCTAAACCCTAATCTTAAACACTAAATCTTAAACCCTCTACCGTAAACTCTAAACCCTAAACCTTTAGCGTAAAATCATAAACCCTAAACCCTAAGCGATAAACCCTAAACCCTAACCCCTAAACCTAAACACTATATCCAAAACCCTAAAAACTAAACCCTAACCCTAAACCCTAAACCCTAAACCCTAAATGTTAAACGCTAAACCTAAACACTTAACCTTAAACCCTAAACCCTAAACCCTATGACCTAAGCAATAAACCCTAAACCCTAAATCCTAAATGCTAAACCCTAAACCTAAACCATACACTTGAAACCGTAAACCCTAAGTGCTAAACACTAAACCTAAACCCTAAACCCTAAACCCTAAATTTAACCCTAAACACTAAACCCTAAACCCTAAGACAAAAACAGTAAACCTAAACCCCAAACCCAAATCCTAAACCCTAAATCTTAATCCCTATACTGTAAATCGTAAACCCTGAACCTTTAGACTAAAATGATAAACCCAAAACCCTAAGCGATAAACCCTAAACCCTAAACCCCAAAACCCAAACCTAAACCCTATATCCTAAACCCTAAAACCTAAACCCTAGCCCTAAACCCTAAATGTTAAACCCTAAACCTAAACACTAAACCCTAAACCCTAAAACCTAAACCCTAAACCCCAAACCCAAACCCTAAACCATAAATCGTAAGCCCTAAATACTAAACCCTACACCCTAAACCCTAAACCCTAAATGTTAAACCCTAAACCTAAACACTAAACCCTAAACCCTAAACCCTAAACCTAAACCCTAAACCATAAATCATAAACCTTAAATACTAAACCCTACACCCTAAACCCTAAACCCTAAACCCTAAACCCTAAATCCTAAACCTCAAAACCAAAATCCTAAACCTCAAACCTAAAATCCTAAACCTTAAACCCTAAACACTGAACCCTAACCCTAAACCCAAAACCCTACATCCAATACCTTAAATCCAATACCCTAAATCCTAACCAATAAACAGTAAACCTAATTCCTAAACTCTATGCCCTAAACCCTAAACCCTAAACCTGAAACCCAAAATCATAAACACTAAACCTTAAACCCTAATTCTAAACCCTAAATCTTAATGCCTATACCGTAAACCCTAAACCCTAAACCTTTAGCCTAAAATCATAAATCCCAAACCCTAACCCAAAAACCCTAAACCTAAAGCCATAAACTTTAAACCCTAATCCCTAACCCTAAATTTTAAACCCTAAACCCTAATCGTAAACCTAAACCATAAACCCTAAATCCTAAACTCCAAACCAAAAACCCTAAACACTAAACCCTAAACCCTAAACCCTAAACCCTAAACCCTAATCCTAAACCCTAAATATTAATCACTATACCGTAAACCCTAAACCTTTAGCCTAAAATCATAAACCCTAAACACTAAGCGATAAACCCTAAACCATAAACACTAAACCTAAACCCTACATTCTAAACCCTAACACCTAAACCCTAACCTTTCACCCTAAACCCTAAATGTTAAACCCTAAACCTAAATAGTAAACGCTAAACCCTAAACCTTAAACCATAAACCTAAACCCTAAACCATAAATCGTGAACCCTAAATACCAAACCCTAAACCCTAAATACTAAACCCTAAACACTAAACCCTAAACCCTAAACCTAAATCCTAAACCTTAAATCTAAAATCATAAACCTTAAACCCTAAACACTGAACCCTAACCCTAAACCCTAAACTCTAAACCCTAAACCCTAAACCCAAAACCCTAAATCCAATACCCTAAATCCTAACCAATAAACCGTAAACCTAATTCCTAAACTCTATGCCCTAAACCCTAAGCCATAAACCTTAAACCCAAAATCATAAACCCTAAACCATAAATCATAAACGATAAACCTTAAGCCCAAAATCAAAATCCCTAAACCCTAAGCAATAAACCCTAAACCCTGAATCATAAATGCTAAACCCTAAACCTAAACCCTATACCCTAAACCCTAAATCCTAAACACTAAAACCTAAACCCTAAACTATAACCTAAAATCCTAAACCCTAAATTAAACCATAAACCTAAACTTTAAACCCTAAACCCTAAACTCTAAACCCTAAACCCTAATCCAAAACCTAAACCATAAGCCCTAATTCCTAAACCCTAAATCCTAAACTCCAAACCCTAAACCCTAAACACTAAATACTAAACCCTAAATTTAACCCTAAACACAAAACCCTAAACCCTCAGACAAAAACTCTAAACCGTAAGTGCTAAATACTAAACCTATACCCTAAACCCTAAACCCTAAACCCTAATCCTAAACCCTTAACCTTAATCCCTATACCGTAAACCCTAAACCCTAAATATTTAGCCTAAAATCATAAACCCCAAACCCTAACCCAGAAACGCTAAACCCAAAGCCGTAAACTCTAAACCCTATTCCCTAACCCTAAATTTGAAACCCTAAACCCTAAACCCTAATCCTAAACCTAAACCATAAACCCTAATTCATAAACCCTAAATCCTAAACTCCAAACCCTAAACCCTAAACACTAAACTCTAAACCCTAAATATAACCCTAAACACTAAACCCTAAACCCTAAATTTAACACTAAACACTAAACCCTAAACCCTAAGACAAAAACCCTAAACCCTAAGTGCTAAACACTAAACCCTAAACCCTAAACCTTAAACCCTAAGCAATAAACCCTAAACCCTAAATGCTAAATGCTAAACCCTAAACCTTAAAGATTAAAGCCTAAACCCTAAACCCTAAACTCTAAACCCTAAACTTTAACCTAAAATCCTAAACCATAAACTAAACCATAAGCCTAAACTTTAAACCCTAAATCCTAAACCCTAAACCCTAAAGTATAAATACTAAACCCTAAACCCTAAACCCTAATCCTAAACCTAAACCACAAACCCTAATTCATACACCCTAAATCCTAAACTCCAAACCCTAAATCCTAAACACTAAACACTAAACCCTAAGACAAAAACCCTAAACCCTCAATGCTAAATACAAAACCTAAGCCCTAAACCCTAAACCCTAAACCTTAATACCTATACCGTAAACCCTAAACCTTTAGCCTAAAATTAAAAACCCTAAACCCTAAGCAATAAACCCTAAACCCTAAACCCTAAACCCTAAACCTAAACCCTACATCCTAAACCCTAAACCCAAAGCCATAAACTCTAAACCCTAATCCCCAACCCTAAATTTGAAACCCTAAACCCTAAACCCTAATCCTAAACCTAAACCATAAACCCTAATTCATAAACCCTAAATCCTAAACTCCAATCCAAAAACCCTAAACACTAAACTCTAAACCCTAAATTTAACCTTAAACACTAAACCCTAAACTCTAAGACAAATACTCTAAACCCTAAACCCTAAACCATACTCCTAAACCCTAAATCTTAATCCCTATACCGTCAACTCTAAACCCTAAACCTTTAGCCCAAAACCCTAAACCCTAAACCCTAAACATAAACCCTAAACCCTAATCCCTAAACCCTAAACCCTAAACCCTAAACCCTAAACCCTAAACCCTAAACCCAAACCCTAAACCTTAAACCCTATATGTTAAACCCTAAACCTAAACCCTAAACCCTAAACCCTAAACCCTAAACCCTATGACCCTAAACCTAAACCCTAAACCCTAAACCTAAATCCTAAACCTTAAACCCAAAATCATCAACCTTAATCCCTAAACCTTAAACCCTAACCCTAAACCCTAAAACATAAACCCAAAACCCTAAGACCAATACCATAAATCCTAACCAATAAATCGTAAACCTAATTACTAAACTCTATGCCCTAAACCCTAAACCTAAACCCTAAATCTTAAACCCAAAATCATAAACCCTAAACCCTAAACCATAAACCATAAACCTTAAACCCAAAATCATAATCCCTAAACTCTAAACCCTAAACCCTAAGCAATAAACCCTAAACCCTAAATCCTAAATGCTAAACCCTAAACCTAGACCCTACACCCTACACCATACACCATACACCCTAAACCCTAAACACTAAAACCTAAACCCTAAACTCTCAACCCTAAACTTTAACCTAAAATCCTAAACCCTAAACTAAACCATAAACCTAAACCCTACACCTTAAACCCTAAACTCTAAACCCTAAACCCTAAACCCTTATCCTATAACTAAACGAAAAACCCTAATTCATAAACCCTAGATCCTAAACTCCAAACCCTAAACCCTAAACACTAAACACCAAACACTAAATTTAACCCTAAACACTAAACCCTCAACCCTAAGATAAAAACCCTAAACCCTAAGTGCTAAACAGTAAACCTAAACCCTAAACCCTAAACCCTAAACCTTAATCCTAAACACTAAATCTTAATCCCTATACCGTAAACCCTAAACCCTAAACCTTTAGCCTAAAATCATAAACCCTAAACCCTAAGTGATAAACCCTAAACCCTAAACCCTAAACCTAAACCCTACATCCTAAACCCTAAAACCTAAACCCTAACTTTAAACCCTAAATCCTAAATGTTAAACGCTAAACCTAAACAATTAACCCTAAACGCCAAACCCTAAACCATAAATTGTAAACCCCAAATCCTAAATGCAAAACCATAAACCTAAACCCTACACATTAAACCCTAAACACTAAAATCTAAACCCTAAACTTTAACCTAAAATCCTAAATCCTAAACTAAACCATAGACCTAAACTTTAAACCCTAAATCCTAAACCCTAAACCCTAACCTCTAAACCCTAATCCTAAACTTAAACCATAAACCCTAATTCATAAACCCTAAATCCTAAACTCCAAACCCTAAACCCTAAACACTAAACTCTAAACCCTAAATTTAAGCCTAAACACTAAACCCTAAACCCTAAAACAAAAACCCTAAACCCTAAGTGCTAAACACTAAACCTAAACCCTAAACCCTAAACCCTAAACCCTAATCCTAAACCCTAAATATTAATCACTATACCGTAAACCCTAAACCTTTAGCCTAAAATCATAAACCCTAAACACTAAGCGATAAACCCTAAACCCTAAACACTAAACCTAAACCCTACATTCTAAACCCTAACACCTAAACCCTAACCTTACACCCTAAACCCTAAATGTTAAACCCTAAACCTAAATAGTAAACGCTAAACCCTAAACCTTAAACCATAAACCTAAACCCTAAACCATAAATCGTGAACCCTAAATACCAAACCCTAAACCCTAAATACTAAACCCTAAACACTAAACCCTAAACCCTAAACCTAAATCCTAAACCTCAAACCTAAAATCATAAACCTTAAACCCCAAACACTGAACCCTAACCCTAAACCCTAAACTCTAAACCCTAAACCCTAAACCCAAAACCCTAAATCCAATACCCTAAATCCTAACCAATAAACCGTAAACCTAATTCCTAAACTCTATGCCCTAAACCCTAAGCCATAAACCTTAAACCCAAAATCATAAACCCTAAACCATAAGTCATAAACGATAAACCTTAAACCCAAAATCAAAATCCCTAAACCCTAACCAATAAACCCTAAACCCTGAATCATAAATGCTAAACCCTAAACCTAAACCCTACACCCTAAACCCTAAATCCTAAACACTAAAACCTAAACCCTAAACTATAACCTAAAATCCTAAACCCTAAACTAAACCATAAACCTAAACTTTAAACCCTAAACCCTAAATTCTAAACCCTAAACCATAATCCTAAACCTAAACCATAAGCCCTAATTCCTAAACCCTAAATCCTAAACTCCAAACCCTAAACCCTAAACACTAAATACTAAACCCTAAATTTAACCCGAAACACTAAACCCTAAACCCTAAGACAAAAACTGTAAACCCTAAGTGCTAAATACTAAACCTAAACCCTAAACCCTAAACCCTAAACCCTAATCCTAAACCCTTAACCTTAATCCCTATACCGTAAACCCTAAACCCTAAATATTTAGCCTAAAATCATAAACCCCAAACCCTAACCCAGAAACCCTAAACCCAAAGCCATAAACTCTAAACCCTATTCCCTAACCCTAAATTTGAAACCCTAAACCCTAAACCCTAATCCTAAACCTAAACCATAAACCCTAATTCATAAACCCTAAATCCTAAACTCCAAACCCTAAACCCTAAACACTAAACTCTAAACCCTAAATTTAACCCTAAACACTAAACCCTAAACCCTAAATTTAACCCCAAACACTAAACCCTAAACCCTAAGACAAAAACCCTAAACCCTAAGTGCTAAACACTAAACCTAAACCCTAAATCCTAAACCCTAATCTTAAACACTAAATCTTAAACCCTCTACTGTAAACTCTAAACCCTAAACCTTTAGCGTAAAATCATAAACCCTAAACCCTAAGCGATAAACCCTAAACCCTAACCCCTAAACCTAAACACTACATCCAAAACCCTAAAAACTAAACCCTAACCCTAAACCCTAAACCCTAAATGTTAAACAATAAACCTAAACACTTAACCCTAAACCCTAAACCCTAAACCCTATGACCTAAGCAATAAACCCTAAACCCTAAATCCTAAATGCTAAACCCTAAACCTAAACCATACACTTGAAACCCTAAACCCTAAGTGCTAAACACTAAACCTAAACCCTAAACCCTAAACCCTAAATTTAACCCTAAACACTAAACCCTAAACCCTAAGACAAAAACCCTAAACCCTAAGTGCTAAACAGTAAACCTAAACCCCAAACCCTAATCCTAAACCCTAAATCTTAATCCCTATACTGTAAATCGTAAACCCTAAACCTTTAGACTAAAATGATAAACCCAAAACCCTAAGCGATAAACCATAAACCCTAAACCCCAAAACCCAAACCTAAACCCTATATCCTAAACCCTAAAACCTAAACCCTAGCCCTAAACCCTAAATGTTAAACCCTAAACCTAAACACTAAACCCTAAACCCTAAACCCTAAACCCTAAACCCTAAACCCTAAACCCTAAACCCAAACCCTAAACCATAAATCGTAAGCCCTAAATACCAAACCCAACACCCTAAACCCTAAACCCTAAATACTAAACCTCAAACCCAAAATCCTAAACCTCAAACCTAAAATCCTAAACCTTAAACCCTAAACACTGAACCCTAACCCTAAACCCTAAACCCTAAACCCAAAACCCTACATCCAATACCTTAAATCCAATACCCTAAATCCTAACCAATAAACAGTAAACCTAATTCCTAAACTCTATGCCCTAAACCCTAAACCCTAAACCTGAAACCCAAAATCATAAACCCTAAACCTTAAACCCTAATTCTAAACCCTAAATATTAATGCCTATACCATCAACCCTAAACCCTAAACCTTTAGCCTAAAATCATAAATCCCAAACCCTAACCCAAAAACCCTAAACCCAAAGCCATAAACTTTAAACCCTAATCCCTAACCCTAAATTTTAAACCCTAAACCCTAATCGTAAACCTAAACCATAAACCCTAATTCATAAACCCTAAATCCTAAACTCCAAACCAAAAACCCTAAACACTAAACTCTAAACTCTAAATTTAACCTTAAACACTAAACCCTAAACCCTAAGACAAAAACCCTAAAACCTAAGTGCTAAACACTAAACCCTAAACCCTAAACCTTAAACCCTAAGCAATAAACCCTAAACCCTAAATGCTAAATGCTAAACCCTAAACCTTAAAGATTAAAGCCTAAACCCTAAACCCTAAACCCTAAACTCTAAACCCTAAACTTTAACCTAAAATCCTAAACCATAAACTAAACCATAAGCCTAAACTTTAAACCCTAAATCCTAAACCCTAAATCCTAAAGTCTAAATACTAAACCCTAAACCCTAAACCCTAATCCTAAACCTAAACCACAAACCCTAATTCATACACCCTAAATCCTAAACTCCAAACCCTAAATCCTAAACACTAAACACTAAACCCTAAGACAAAAACCATAAACCCTCAATGCTAAATACTAAACCTAAGCCCTAAACCCTAAACCCTAAACCCCAATCCTAAGCCCTAAACCTTAATCCCTATACAGTAAACCCTAAACTTTTAGCCTAAATTTAGAAACCCTAAACCCTAAGCAATAAACCCTAAACCCTAAACCCTAAACCCTAAACCTAAACCCTACATCCTAAACCCTAAACCCAAAGCCATAAACTCTAAACCCTAATCCCTAACCCTAAATTTGAAACCCTAAACCCTATACCCTAATCCTAAACCTAAACCATAAGCCCTAATTCATAAACCCTAAATCCTAAACTGCAATCCAAAAACCCTAAACACTAAACTCTAAACCCTAAATTTAACCTTAAACACTAAACCCTAAACTCTAAGACAAATACTCTAAACCCTAAACCCTAAACCATAATCCTAAACCCTAAATCTTAATCCCTATACCGTCAACTCTAAACCCTAAACCTTTAGCCCAAAATCATAAACCCTAAACCATAAACCTAAACCTTAAACCTAAACCCTAAACCCTAAACCCTAAACCTTAAACCCTAAATCCTAAACCCTAAACCCTAAACCCTAAACCAAAACCGTAAACCTTAAACCCTATATGTTAAACCCTAAACCTAAACCCTAAACCATAAACCCTAAACCCTAAACCCTATGACCCTAAACCTAAACCCTAAACCCTAAACCTAAATCCTAAACCTTAAACCCAAAATCATCAACCTTAATCCCTAAACCCTAAACCCTAAGCAATAAACCCTAAACCCTAAACCCTAAACCCTAAACCTAAACCCTACATCCTAAACCCTAAACCCAAAGCCATAAACTCTAAACCCTAATCCCTAACCCTAAATTTGAAACCCTAAACCCTAAACCCTAATCCTAAACCTAAACCATAAGCCCTAATTCATAAACCCTAAATCCTAAACTGCAATCCAAAAACCCTAAACACTAAACTCTAAACCCTAAATTTAACCTTAAACACTAAACCCTAAACTCTAAGACAAATACTCTAAACCCTAAACCCTAAACCATAATCCTAAACCCTAAATCTTAATCCCTATACCGTCAACTCTAAACCCTAAACCTTTAGCCCAAAATCATAAACCCTAAACCCTAAACCTAAACCTTAAACCTAAACCCTAAACCCTAAACCCTAAACCTTAAACCCTAAATCCTAAACCCTAAACCCTAAACCCTAAACCCTAAACCAAAACCGTAAACCTTAAACCCTATATGTTAAACCCTAAACCTAAACCCTAAAACCTAAACCCTAAACCCTAAACCCTATGACCCTAAACCTAAACCCTAAACCCTAAACCTAAATCCTAAACCTTAAACCCAAAATCATCAACCTTAATCCCTAAACCCTAAACCCTAACCCTAAACCCTAAAACATAAACCCAAAACCCTAAGACCAATACCATAAATCCTAACCAATAAATCGTAAACCTAATTACTAAACTCTATGCCCTAAACCCTAAACCTAAACCCTAAATCTTAAACCCAAAATCATAAACCCTAAACCCTAAACCATAAACCATAAACCTTAAAACCAAAATCATAATCCCGAAACTCTAAACCCTAAACCCTAAGCAATAAACCCTAAATCCTAAATGCTAAACCCTAAACCTAGACCCTACACCCTACACCATACACCATACACCCTAAACCCTAAACACTAAAACCTAAACCCTAAACTCTCAACCCTAAACTTTAACCTAAAATCCTAAACCATAAACTAAACCATAAACCTAAACCCTACACCCTAAACCCTAAACCTTAAACCCTAAACCCTAAACCCTTATCCTATAACTAAACGAAAAACCCTAATTCATAAACCCTAGATCCTAAACTCCAAACCCTAAACCCTAAACACTAAACACCAAACACTAAATTTAACCCTAAACACTAAACCCTCAACCCTAAGATAAAAACCCTAAACCCTAAGTGCTAAACAGTAAACCTAAACCCTAAACCCTAAACCCTAAACCTTAATCCTAAACACTAAATCTTAATCCCTATACCGTAAACCCTAAACCCTAAACCTTTAGCCTAAAATCATAAATCCTTAACCCTAAGTGATAAACCCTAAACCCTAAACCCTAAACCTAAACCCTACATCCTAAACCCTAAAACCTAAACCCTAACTTTAAACCCTAAATCCTAAATGTTAAACCCTAAACCTAAACACTAAACCCTAAACGCCAAACCCTAAACCATAAATTGTAAACCCCAAATCCTAAATGCAAAACCATAAACCTAAACCCTACACATTAAACCCTAAACACTAAAATCTAAACCCTAAACTTTAACCTAAAATCCTAAACCCTAAACCATAAACCTAAACCCTAAACCCTAAATCCTAAACCCTAAACCCTAACCTCTAAACCCTAATCCTAAACTTAAACCATAAACCCTAATTCATAAACCCTAAATCCTAAACTCCAAACCCTAAACCCTAAACACTAAACTCTAAACCCTAAATTTAAGCCTAAACACTAAACCCTAAACCCTAAAACAAAAACCCTAAACCCTAAGTGCTAAATACTAAACCTAAACCCTAAACCCTAAACCTTAAACCCTAATCCTAAACCCTAAATATTAATCACTATACCGTAAACCCTAAACCTTTAGCCTAAAATCATAAACCCTAAACACTAAGCGATAAACCCTAAACCCTAAACACTAAACCTAAACCCTACATTCTAAACCCTAACAGCTAAACCCTAACCTTACACCCTAAACCCTAAATGTTAAACCCTAAACCTAAATAGTAAATGCTAAACCCTAAACCCTAAACCCTAAACCCTAAACCCTAATCCTAAACCCTAAATATTAATCACTATACCGTAAACCCTAAACCTTTAGCCTAAAATCATAAACCCTAAACACTAAGCGATAAACCCTAAACCCTAAACACTAAACCTAAACCCTACATTCTAAACCCTAACACCTAAACCCTAACCTTACACCCTAAACCCTAAATGTTAAACCCTAAACCTAAATAGTAAACGCTAAACCCTAAACCTTAAACCATAAACCTAAACCCTAAACCATAAATCGTGAACCCTAAATACCAAACCCTAAACTCTAAATACTAAACCCTAAACACTAAACCCTAAACCCTAAACCTAAATCCTAAACCTCTAACCTAAAATCATAAACCTTAAACCCTAAACACTGAACCCTAAACCTAAACCCTAAACTCTAAACCCTAAACCCTAAACCCAAAACCCTAAATCCAATACCCTAAATCCTAACCAATAAATCGTAAACCTAATTCCTAAACTCTATGCCCTAAACCCTAAGCCATAAACCTTAAACCCAAAATCATAAACCCTAAACCATAAATCATAAACGATAAACCTTAAACCCAAAATCAAAATCCCTAAGCCCTAAGCAATAAACCCTAAACCCTGAATCATAAATGCTAAACCCTAAACCTAAACCCTACAGCCTAAACCCTAAATCCTAAACACTAAAACCTAAACCCTAAACTATAACCTAAAATCCTAAACCCTAAACTAAACCATAAACCTAAACTCTAAACCCTAAACCCTAAACTCTAAACCCTAAACCCTAATCCTAAACCTAAACCATAAGCCCTAATTCCTAAACCCTAAATCCTAAACTCCAAACCCTAAACCCTAAACACTAAATACTAAACCCTAAATTTAACCCTAAACACTAAACCCTAAACCCTACGACAAAAACTCTAAACCCTAAGTGCTAAATACTAAACCTAAACCCTAAAACCTAAACCCTAAACCCTAATCCTAAACCCTTAACCTTAATCCCTATACCGTAAACCCTAAACCCTAAATATTTAGCCTAAAATCATAAACCCCAAACCCTAACCCAGAAACCCTAAACCCAAAGCCATAAACTCTAAACCCTATTCCCTAGCCCTAAATTTGAAACCCTAAACCCTAAACCCTAATCCTAAACCTAAACCATAAACCCTAATTCATAAACCCTAAATCCTAAACTCCAAACCCTAAACCCAAAGCCATAAACTCTAAACCCTATTCCCTAACCCTAAATTTGAAACCCTAAACCCTAAACCCTAATCCTAAACCTAAACCATAAACCCTAATTCATAAACCCTAAATCCTAAACTCCAAACCCTAAACCCTAAACACTAAACTCTAAACCCTAAATTTAACCCTAAACACTAAACCCTAAACCCTAAGACAAAAACCCTAAACCCTAAGTGCTAAACACTAAACCCTAAACCCTAAGACCGAAACCCTAAACCCTAAGTGCTAAACACTAAACCTAAACCCTAAATCCTAAACCCTAATCTTAAACACTAAATCTTAAACCCTCTACTGTAAACTCTAAACCCTAAACCTTTAGCGTAAAATCATAAACCCTAAACCCTAAGCGATAAACCCTAAACCCTAACCCATAAACCTAAACACTACATCCAAAACCCTAAAAACTAAACCCTAACCCTAAACCCTAAACCCTAAATGTTAAACGCTAAACCTAAACACTTAACCCTAAACCCTAAACCCTAAACCCTATGACCTAAGCAATAAACCCTAAACCCTAAATCCTAAATGCTAAACCCTAAACCTAAACCATACACTTGAAACCCTAAACCCTAAGTGCTAAACACTAAACCTAAACCCTAAACCCTAAACCCTAAATTTAACCCTAAACACTAAACCCTAAACCCTAAGACAAAAACCCTAAACCCTAAGTGCTAAATAGTAAACCTAAACCCCAAACCCTAATCCTAAACCCTAAATCTTAATCCCTATACTGTAAATCGTAAACCCTGAACCTTTAGACTAAAATGATAAACCCAAAACCCTAAGCGATAAACCATAAACCCTAAACCCCAAAACCCAAACCTAAACCCTATATCCTAAACCCTAAACCCTAGCCCTAAACCCTAAATGTTAAACCCTAAACCTAAACACTAAACCCTAAACCCTAAACCCTAAACCCTAAACCCTAAACCCAAACCCTAAACCATAAATCATAAGCCCTAAATACTAAACCCTACACCCTAAACCCTAAACCCTAAATCCTAAACCTCAAACCCAAAATCCTAAACCTCAAACCTAAAATCCTAAACCTTAAACCCTAAACACTGAACCCTAAGCCTAAACCCTAAACCCTTAACCCAAAACCCTACATCCAATACCTTAAATCCAATACCCTAAATCCTAACCAATAAACAGTAAACCTAATTCCTAAACTCTATGCCCTAAACCCTAAACGCTAAACCTAAAACCCAAAATCATAAACCCTAAACCTTAAACCCTAAATCTAAACCCTAAATCCTAAACCCTAAACCCTAACCTCTAAACCCTAATCCTAAACTTAAACCATAAACCCTAATTCATAAACCCTAAATCCTAAACTCCAAACCCTAAACCCTAAACACTAAACTCTAAACCCTAAATTTAAGCCTAAACACTAAACCCTAAGTGCTAAACACTAAACCTAAACCCTAAACCCTAAACCCTAAACCCTAAACCCTAAATATTAATCACTATACCGTAAACCCTAAACCTTTAGCCTAAAATCATAAACCCTAAACACTAAGCGATAAACCCTAAACCCTAAACACTAAACCTAAACCCTACATTCTAAACCCTAACACATAAACCCTAACCTTACACCCTAAACCCTAAATGTTAAACCCTAAACCTAAATAGTAAATGCTAAACCCTAAACCTTAAACCATAAACCTAAACCCTAAACCATAAATCGTGAACCCTAAATACCAAACCCTAAACCCTAAATACTAAACCCTAAACACTAAACCCTAAACCCTAAACCTAAATCCTAAACCTCAAACCTAAAATCATAAACCTTATACCCTAAACACTGAACCCTAACCCTAAACACTAAACTCTAAACCCTAAACCCTAAACCCAAAACCCTAAATCCAATACCCTAAATCCTAACCAATAAACTGTGAAACCCACTCCTAAACTCTATGCCCTAAACCCTAAGCCATAAACCTTAAACCCAAAATCATAAACCCTAAACCAAAAATCATAAACGATAAACCTTAAACCCAAAATCAAAATCCCTAAACCCTAAGCAATAAACCCTAAACCCTGAATCATAAATGCTAAACCCTAAACCTAAACCCTACACCCTAAACCCTAAATCCTAAACACTAAAACCAAAACCCTAAACTATAACCTAAAATCCTAAACCCTAAACTAAACCATAAACCTAAACTTTAAACCCTAAACCCTAAACTCTAAACCCTAAACCCTAAACCTAAAACCCAAAATCATAAACCCTAAACCTTAAACCCTAATTCTAAACCCTAAATCCTAAACCCTAAACCCTAACCTCTAAACCCTAATCCTAAACTTAAACCATAAACCCTAATTCATAAACCCTAAATCCTAAACTCCAAACCCTAAACCCTAAACACTAAACTCTAAACCCTAAATTTAAGCCTAAACACTAAACCCTAAGTGCTAAACACTAAACCTAAACCCTAAACCCTAAACCCTAAACCCTAAACCCTAATCCTAAACCCTAAATATTAATCACTATACCGTAAACCCTAAACCTTTAGCCTAAAATCATAAACCCTAAACACTAAGCGATAAACCCTAAACCCTAAACACTAAACCTAAACCCTACATTCTAAACCCTAACACCTAAACCCTAACCTTACACCCTAAACCCTAAATGTTAAACCCTAAACCTAAATAGTAAATGCTAAACCCTAAACCTTAAACCATAAACCTAAACCCTAAACCATAAATCGTGAACCCTAAATACCAAACCCTAAACCCTAAATACTAAACCCTAAACACTAAACCCTAAACCCTAAACCTAAATCCTAAACCTCAAACCTAAAATCATAAACCTTATACCCTAAACACTGAACCCTAACCCTAAACACTAAACTCTAAACCCTAAACCCTAAACCCAAAACCCTAAATCCAATACCCTAAATCCTAACCAATAAACCGTAAACCTAATTCCTAAACTCTATGCCCTAAACCCTAAGCCATAAACCTTAAACCCAAAATCATAAACCCTAAACCAAAAATCATAAACGATAAACCTTAAACCCAAAATCAAAATCCCTAAACCCTAAGCAATAAACCCTAAACCCTGAATCATAAATGCTAAACCCTAAACCTAAACCCTACACCCTAAACCCTAAATCCTAAACACTAAAACCAAAACCCTAAACTATAACCTAAAATCCTAAACCCTAAACTAAACCATAAACCTAAACTTTAAACCCTAAACCCTAAACTCTAAACCCTAAACCCTAATCCTAAACCTAAACCATAAGCCCTAATTCCTAAACCCTAAATCCTAAACTCCAAACCCTAAACCCTAAACACTAAATACTAAACCCTAAATTTAACCCTAAACACTAAACCCTAAACCCTACGACAAAAACTCTAAACCCTAAGTGCTAAATACTAAACCTAAACCCTAAACCCTAAACCCTAAACCCTAATCCTAAACCCTTAATCTTAATCCCTATACCGTAAACCTTAAACCCTAAATATTTAGCCTAAAATCATAAACCCCAAACCCTAACCCAAAAACCCTAAACCCAAAGCCATAAACTCTAAACCCTATTCCCTAACCCTAAATTTGAAACCCTAAACCCTAAACCCTAATCCTAAACCTAAACCATAAACCCTAATTCATAAACCCTAAATCCTAAACTCCAAACCCTAAACCCTAAACACTAAACTCTAAACCCTAAATTTAACCCTAAACACTAAACCCTAAACCCTAAGACAAAAACCCTAAACCCTAAGTGCTAAACACTAAACCCTAAACCCTAAGACCGAAACCCTAAACCCTAAGTGCTAAACACTAAACCTAAACCCTAAATCCTAAACCCTAATCTTAAACACTAAATCTTAAACCTCATCAGAACTCTAAACCCTAAACCTTTATCGTAAAATCATAAACCCTAAACCCTAAGCGATAAACCCTAAACCCTAACCCATAAACCTAAACACTACATCCAAAACCCTAAAAACTAAACCCTAACCCTAAACCCTAAACCCTAAATGTTAAACGCTAAACCTAAACACTTAACCCTAAACCCTAAACCCTAAACCCTATGACCTAAGCAATAAACCCTAAACCCTAAATCCTAAATGCTAAACCCTAAACCTAAACCATACACTTGAAACCCTAAACCCTAAGTGCTAAACTAAACCTAAACCCTAAACCCTAAACCCTAAATTTAACCCTAAACACTAAACCCTAAACCCTAAGACAAAAACCCTAAACCCTAAGTGCTAAATAGTAAACCTAAACCCCAAACCCTAATCCTAAACCCTAAATCTTAATCCCTATACTGTCAATCGTAAACCCTGAACCTTTAGACTAAAATGATAAACCCAAAACCCTAAGCGATAAACCATAAACCCTAAACCCCAAAACCCAAACCTAAACCCTATATCCTAAACCCTAAAACCTAAACCCTAGCCCTAAACCCTAAATGTTAAACCCTAAACCTAAACACTAAACCCTAAACCCTAAACCCTAAACCCTAAACCCTAAACCCAAACCCTAAACCATAAATCGTAAGCCCTAAATACTAAACCCTACACCCTAAACCCTAAACCCTAAATCCTAAACCTCAAACCCAAAATCCTAAACCTCAAACCTAAAATCCTAAACCTTAAACCCTAAACACTGAACCCTAAGCCTAAACCCTAAACCCTTAACCCAAAACCCTACATCCAATACCTTAAATCCAATACCCTCAATCCTAACCAATAAACAGTAAACCTAATTCCTAAACTCTATGCCCTAAACCCTAAACCCTAAACCTAAAACCCAAAATCATATACCCTAAACCTTAAACCCTAATTCTAAACCCTAAACCCTAACCTCTAAACCCTAATCCTAAACTTAAACCATAAACCCTAATTCATAAACCCTAAATCCTAAACTCCAAACCCTAAACCCTAAACACTAAACTCTAAACCCTAAATTTAAGCCTAAACACTAAACCCTAAGTGCTAAACACTAAACCTAAACCCTAAACCCTAAACCCTAAACCCTAATCCTAAACCCTAAATATTAATCACTATACCGTAAACCCTAAACCTTTAGCCTAAAATCATAAACCCTAAACACTAAGCGATAAACCCTAAACCCTAAACACTAAACCTAAACCCTACATTCTAAACCCTAACACCTAAACCCTAACCTTAAACCCTAAACCCTAAATGTTAAACCCTAAACCTAAACAGTAAACGCTAAACCCTAAACCTAAACCCTACATCCTAAACCCTAAACCATAAATCGTGAACCCTAAATACCAAACCCTAAACCCTAAATACTAAACCCTAAACACTAAACCCTAAACCCTAAACCTAAATCCTAAACCTCAAACCTAAAATCATAAACCTTATACCCTAAACACTGAACCCTAACCCTAAACACTAAACACTAAACCCTAAACTAAACCCAAAACCTAAATCCAATACTCCTAAATCCTAACCAATAAACAGAACTAATTCCTAAACTCTATGCCCTAAACCCAAGCCATAAACCTTAAACCCAAAATCATAAACCCTAAACCAAAAATCATAAACGATAAACCTTAAACCCAAAATCAAAATCCCTAAACCCTAAGCAATAAACCCTAAACCCTGAATCATAAATGCTAAACCCTAAACCTAAACCCTACACCCTAAACCCTAAATCCTAAACACTAAAACCAAAACCCTAAACTATAACCTAAAATCCTAAACCCTAAACTAAACCATAAACCTAAACTTTAAACCCTAAACCCTAAACTCTAAACCCTAAACCCTAATCCTAAACCTAAACCATAAGCCCTAATTCCTAAACCCTGAATCCTAAACTCCAAACCCTAAACCCTAAACACTAAATACTAAACCCTAAATTTAACCCTAAACACTAAACCCTAAACCCTACGACAAAAACTCTAAACCCTAAGTGCTAAATACTAAACCTAAACCCTAAACCCTAAACCCTAAACCCTAATCCTAAACCCTTAATCTTAATCCCTATACCGTAAACCTTAAACCCTAAATATTTAGCCTAAAATCATAAACCCCAAACCCTAACCCAAAAACCCTAAACCCAAAGCCATAAACTCTAAACCCTATTCCCTAACCCTAAATTTGAAACCCTAAACCCTAAACCCTAATCCTAAACCTAAACCATAAACCCTAATTCATAAACCCTAAATTCTAAACTCCAAACCTTAAACCCTAAACACTAAACTCTAAACCCTAAATTTAACCCTAAACACTAAACCCTAAACCCTAAGACAAAAACCCTAAACCCTAAGTGCTAAACACTAAACCCTAAACCCTAAGACAAAAACCCTAAACCCTAAGTGCTAAACACTAAACCTAAACCCTAAATCCTAAACCATAATCTTAAATACTAAATCTTAAACCCTCTACTGTAAACTCTAAACCCTAAACCTTTAGCATAAAATCATAAACCCTAAACCCTAAGCGATAAACCCTAAACCCTAACCCCTAAACCTAAACACTACATCCAAAACCCTAAAAACTAAACCCTAACCCTAAACCCTAAACCCTAAATGTTAAACGCTAAACCTAAACATTTAACCCTAAACCCTAACCCCTAAACCCTAAACCCTATGACCTAAGCAATAAACCCTAAACCCTAAATCCTAAATGCTAAACCCTAAACCTAAACCATACACTTGAAACTCTAAACCCTAAGTGCTAAACACTAAACCTAAACCCTAAACCCTAAACCCTAAATTTAACCCTAAACACTAAACCCTAAACCCTAAGACAAAAACCCTAAACCCTAAGTGCTAAACAGTAAACCTAAACCCCAAACCCTAATCCTAAACCCTAAATCTTAAACCCTCTACTGTAAACTCTAAACCCTACA
Organism: Solanum pinnatisectum; assembly: GCA_035578085.1. Taxonomy (NCBI): domain Eukaryota; kingdom Viridiplantae; phylum Streptophyta; class Magnoliopsida; order Solanales; family Solanaceae; genus Solanum; species Solanum pinnatisectum. Next base: position 28,207 of record JAWPEI010000022.1, on the reverse strand, counting down.
CCTTTAGCATAAAATCATAAACCCTAAACCCTAAGCTATAAACCCTAAACCCTAACCCATAAACCTAAACACTACATCCAAAACCCTAAAAACTAAACCCTAACCCTAAACCCTAAACCCTAAATGTTAAACGCTAAACCTAAACACTTATCCCTAAACCCTAAACCCTATGACCTAAGCAATAAACCCTAAACCCTAAATCCTAAATGCTAAACCCTAAACCTAAACCATACACTTGAAACCCTAAACCCTAAGTGCTAAACACTAAACCTAAACCCAAAACCCTAAACCCTAAATTTAACCCTAAACACTAAACCCTAAACCCTAAGACAAAAACCCTAAACCCTAAGTGCTAAACAGTAAACCTAAACCCTAAACCCTAATCCTAAACCCTAAATCTTAATCCCTATACTGTAAATCGTAAACCCTGAACCTTTAGACTAAAATGATAAACCCAAAACCCTAAGCGATAAACCCTAAACCCTAAACCCCAAAACCCAAACCTAAACCCTATATCCTAAACCCTAAAACCTAAACCCTAGCCCTAAACCCTAAATGTTAAACCCTAAACCTAAGCACTAAACCCTAAACCCTAAACCCTAAACCCTAAACCCTAAACCCAAACCCTAAACCATAAATCGTAACCCCTAAATACTAAACCCTACACCTTAAACCCTAAACCCTAAATGTTAAACCCTAAACCTAAACACTAAACCCTAAACCCTAAACCCTAAACCTAAACCCTAAACCATAAATCATAAACCTCAAATACTAAACCCTACACCCTAAACCCTAAACCCTAAACCCTAAACCCTAAATACTAAACCTCAAACCCAAAATCCTAAACCTCAAACCTAAAATCCTAAACCTTAAACCCTAAACACTGAACCCTAACCCTAAACCCTAAACCCTAAACCCAAAACCCTACATCCAATACCTTAAATCCAATACCCTAAATCCTAACCAATAAACAGTAAACCTAATTCCTAAACTCTATGCCCTAAACCCTAAACCCTAAACCTGAAACCCAAAATCATAAACCCTAAACCTTAAACCCTAATTCTAAACCCTTAATCTTAATGCCTATACCATAAACCCTAAACCCTAAACCTTTAGCCTAAAATCATAAACCCCAAACCCTAACCCAAAAACCCTAAACCCAAAGCCATAAACTTTAAACCCTAATCCCTAACCCTAAATTTTAAACCCTAAACCCTAATCGTAAACCTAAACCATAAACCCTAATTCATAAACCCTAAATCCTAAACTCCAAACCAAAAACCCTAAACACTAAACTCTAGACTCTAAATTTAACCTTAAACACTAAACCCTAAACCCTAAGACAAAAACCCTAAACCCTAAGTGCTAAACACTAAACCCTAAACCCTAAACCTTAAACCCTAAGCAATAAACCCTAAACCCTAAATGCTAAATGCTAAACCCTAAACCTTAAAGATTAAAGCCTAAACCCTAAACCCTAAACTCTAAACCCTAAACTTTAACCTAAAATCCTAAACCATAAACTAAACCATAAGCCTAAACTTTAAACCCCAAATCCTAAACCCTAAACCCTAAAGTCTAAATACTAAACCCTAAACCCTAAACCCTAATCCTAAATCTAAACCACAAACCCTAATTCATACACCCTAAATCCTCAACTCCAAACCCTAAATTCTAAACACTAAACACTAAACCCTAAGACAAAAACCCTAAACCCTCAATGCTAAATACTAAACCTAAGCCCTAAACCCTAAACCCTAAACCCCAATCCTAAACCCTAAACCTTAATCCCTATACCGTAAACCCTAAACCTTTAGCCTAAAATTAGAAACCCTAAACCCTAAGCAATAAACCCTAAACCCTAAACCCTAAACCTAAACACTACATCCTAAACCCTAAACCCAAAGCCATAAACTCTAAACCCTAATCCCTAACCCTAAATTTGAAACCCTAAACCCTAAACCCTAATCCTAAACCTAAACCATAAACCCTATTTCATAAACCCTAAATCCTAAACTCCAATCCAAAAACCCTAAACACTAAACTCTAAACCCTAAATTTAACCTTAAACACTAAACCCTAAACTCTAAGACAAATACTCTAAACCCTAAACCCTAAACCATAATCCTAAACCCTAAATCTTAATCCCTATACCGTTAACTCTAAACCCTAAACCTTTAGCCCAAAATCATAAACCCTAAACCCTAAACCTAAACCCTAAACCTAAACCCTAAACCCTAAACCCTAAACCCTAAACCCTAAACCCTAAACCCTAAACCCAAACCCTAATCCTTAAACCCTATATGTTAAACCCTAAACCTAAACCCTAAACCCTAAACCCTAAACCCTAAACCCTATGACCCTAAACCTAAACCCTAAACCCTAAACCTAAATCCTAAACCTTAAACCCAAAATCATCAACCTTAATCACTAAACCCTAAACCCTAACCCTAAACCCTAAAACATAAACCCAAAACCCTAAGACCAATACCCTAAATCCTAACCAATAAATCGTAAACCTAATTACTAAACTCTATGCCCTAAACCCTAAACCTAAACCCTAAATCTTAAACCCTAAATCTTAATCCCAAAATCATAAACCCTAAACCCTAAACCATAAACCATAAACCTTAAACCCAAAATCATAATCCCTAAACTCTAAACCCTAAACCCTAAGCAATAAACCCTAAACCCTAAATCCTAAATGCTAAACCCTAAACCTAGACCCTACACCCTACACCATACACCATACACCCTAAACCCTAAACACTAAAACCTAAACCCTAAACTCTCAACCCTAAACTTTAACCTAAAATCCTAAACCCTAAACTAAACCATAAACCTAAACCCTACACCCTAAAACCTAAACCCTAAACCCTTATCCTATAACTAAACGAAAAACCCTAATTCATAAACCCTAGATCCTAAACTCCAAACCCTAAACCCTAAACACTAAACACCAAACACTAAATTTAACCCTAAACACTAAACCCTCAACCCTAAGATAAAAACCCTAAACCGTAAGTGCTAAAAAGTAAACCTAAACCCTAAACCCTAAACCCTAAACCTTAATCCTAAACACTAAATCTTAATCCCTATACCGTAAACCCTAAACCCTAAACCTTTAGCCTAAAATCATAAACCCTAAACCCTAAGTGATAAACCCTAAACCCTAAACCCTAAACCTAAACCCTACATCCTAAACCCTAAAACCTAAACCCTAACTTTAAACCCTAAATCCTAAATGTTAAACCCTAAACCTAAACACTAAACCCTAAACGCCAAACCCTAAACCATAAATTGTAAACCCCAAATCCTAAATGCAAAACCATAAACCTAAACCCTACACATTAAACCCTAAACACTAAAATCTAAACCCTAAACTTTAACCTAAAATCCTAAACCCTAAACTAAACCATAAACCTAAACTTTAAATCCTAAATCCAAAACCCTAAACCCTAACCTCTAAACCCTAATCCTAAACTTAAACCATAAACCCTAATTCATAAACCCTAAATCCTAAACTCCAAACCCTAAACCCTAAACACTAAACTCTAAACCCTAAATTTAAGCCTAAACACTAAACCCTAAACCCTAAACCCTAAGACATAAACCCTAAACCCTAAGTGCTAAACTCTAAACCTAAACCCTAAACCCTAAACCCTAATCCTAAACCCTAAATATTAATCACTATACCGTAAACCCTAAACCTTTAGCCTAAAATCATAAACCCTAAACACAAAGCGATAAACCCTAAACCCTAAACACTAAACCTAAACCCTACATTCTAAACCCTAACACCTAAACCCTAACCTTACACCCTAAACCCTAAATGTTAAACCCTAAACCTAAATAGTAAACGCTCAACCCTAAACCTTAAACCATAAACCTAAACCCTAAACCATAAATCGTGAACCCTAAATACCAAACCCTAAACCCTAAATACTAAACCCTAAACACTAAACCCTAAACCCTAAACCTAAATCCTAAACCTCAACCCTAAAATCATAAACATTAAACCCTAAACACTGAACCCTAACCCTCAACCCTAAACTCTAAACCCTAAACCCCAAACCCAAAACCCTAAATCCAATACCCTAAATCCTAACCAATAAACCGTAAACCTAATTCCTAAACTCTATGCCCTAAACCCTAAGCCATAAACCTTAAACCCAAAATCATAAACCCTAAACCAAAAATCATAAACGATAAACCTTAAACCAAAAATCAAAATCCCTAAACCCTAAGCAATAAACCCTAAACCCTGAATCATAAATGCTAAACCCTAAACCTAAACCCTACACCCTAAACCCTAAATCCTAAACACTAAAACCAAAACCCTAAACTATAACCTAAAATCCTAAACCCTAAACTAAACCATAAACCTAAACTCTAAACCCTAAACCCTAAACTCTAAACCCTAAACCCTAATCCTAAACCGAAACCATAAGCCCTAATTCCTAAACCCTAAATCCTAAACTCCAAACCCTAAACCCTAAACACTAAATACTAAACCCTAAATTTAACCCTAAACACTAAACCCTAAACCCTAAGACAAAAACTCTAAACCCTAAGTGCTAAATACTAAACGTAAACCCTAAACCCTAAACCGTAAACCCTAATCCTAAACCCTTAACCTTAATCCCTATACCGTAAACCCTAAACCCTAAATATTTAGCCTAAAATCATAAACCCTAAACCCTAACCTAAAAACCCTAAACCCAAAGCCATAAACTCTAAACCCTATTCCTTAACCCTAAATTTGAAACCCTAAACCCTAAACCCTAATCCTAAACCTAAACCAAAAACCCTAATTCATAAACCCTAAATCCTAAACTCCAAACCCTAAACCCTAACCCCTTAACCTAAACACTACATCCAAAACCCTAAAAACTAAACCCTAACCCTAAACCCTAAACCCTAAATGTTAAACGCTAAACCTAAACACTTAACCCTAAACCCTAAACCCTATGACCTAAGCAATAAACCCTAAACCCTAAATCCTAAATGCTAAACCCTAAACCTAAACCATACACTTGAAACCCTAAACCCTAAGTGCTAAACACTAAACCTAAACCCTAAACCCTAAACCCTAAATTTAACCCTAAACACTAAACCCTAAACCCTAAGACAAAAACCCTAAACCCTAAGTGCTAAACGATAAACCTAAACCCCAAACCCTAATCCTAAACCCTAAATCTTAATCCCTATACTGTAAATCGTAAACCCTTAACCTTTAGACTAAAATGATAAACCCAAAACCCTAAGCGATAAACCCTAAACCCTAAACCCCAAAACCCAAACCTAAACCCTATATCCTAAACCCTAAAACCTAAACCCTAGCCCTAAACCCTAAATGTTAAACCCTAAACCTAAACCCTAAACCCTAAACCCTAAACCCTAAACCCTAAACCCTAAACCCAAACCCTAAACCATAAATCGTAAGCCCTAAATACTAAACCCTACACCCTAAACCCTAAACCCTAAATGTTAAACCCTAAACCTAAACACTAAACCCTAAACCCTAAACCCTAAACCTAAACCCTAAACCATAAATCATAAACCTTAAATACTAAACCCTACACCCTAAACCCTAAACCCTAAATCATAAACCTCAAACCCAAAATCCTAAACCTCAAACCTAAAATCCTAAACCTTAAACCCTAAACACTGAACCCTAACCCTAAACCCTAAACCCTAAACCCAAAACCCTACATCCAATACCTTAAATCCAATACCCTAAATCCTAACCAATAAACAGTAAACCTAATTCCTAAACTCTATGCCCTAAACCCTAAACCCTAAACCTGAAACCCAAAATCATAAACCCTAAACCTTAAACCCTAATTCTAAACCCTTAATCTTAATGCCTATACCATAAACCCTAAACCCTAAACCTTTAGCCTAAAATCATAAACCCCAAACCCTAACCCAAAAACCCTAAACCCAAAGCCATAAACTTTAAACCCTAATCCCTAACACTAAATTTTAAACCCTAAACCCTAATCGTAAACCTAAACCATAAACCCTAATTCATAAACCCTAAATCCTAAACTCCAAACCAAAAACCCTAAACACTAAACTCTAGACTCTAAATTTAACCTTAAACACTAAACCCTAAACCCTAAGACAAAAACCCTAAACCCTAAGTGCTAAACACTAAACCCTAAACCCTAAACCTTAAACCCTAAGCAATAAACCCTAAACCCTAAATACTAAATGCTAAACCCTAAACCTTAAAGATTAAAGCTTAAACCCTAAACCCTAAACCCAAAACTCTAAACCCTAAACTTTAACCTAAAATCCTAAACCATAAACTAAACCATAAGCCTAAACTTTAAACCCTAAATCCTAAACCCTAAACCCTAAAGTCTAAATACTAAACCCTAAACCCTAAACCCTAATCCTAAACCTAAACCACAAACCCTAATTCATACACCCTAAATCCTAAACTCCAAACCCTAAATCCTAAACACTAAACACTAAACCCTACAAAAACCCTAAACCCTTAATGCTAAATACTATACCTAAGCCCTAAACCCTAAACCCTAAACCCCAATCCTAAACCCTAAACCTTAATCCCTATACCGTAAACCCTAAACCTTTAGCCTAAAATTAGAAACCCTAAACCCTAAACCTAAACCCTACATCCCAAACCCTAAACCCAAAGCCATAAACTCTAAACCCTAATCCCTAACCCTAAATTTGAAACCCTAAACCCTAAACCCTAATCCTAAACCTAAACAATAAACCCTAATTCATAAACCCTAAATCCTAAACTCCAATCCAAAAACCCTAAACACTAAACTCTAAACCCTAAATTTAACCTTAAACACTAAACCCTAAACTCTAAGACAAATACACTAAACCCTAAACCCTAAACTATAATCCTAAACCCTAAATCTTAATCCCTATACCGTCAACTCTAAACCCTAAACCTTTAGCCCAAAATCATAAACCCTAAACCCTAAACCTAAACCCTAAACCTAAACCCTAAACCCTAAACCCTAAACCCTAAACCTTAAACCCTAAACCCTAAACCCAAACCCTAAACCTTAAACCCTATATGTTAAAACCTAAACCTAAACCCTAAACCCTATGACCCTAAACCTAAACCCTAAACCCTAAACCTAAATCCTAAACCTTAAACCCAAAATCATCAACCTTAATCCCTAAACCCTAAACCCTAAAACATAAACCCAAAACCCTAAGACCAATACCCTAAATCCTAACCAATAAATCGTAAACCTAATTACTAAACTCTATGCCCTAAACCCTAAACCTAAACCCTAAATCTTAAACCCAAAATCATAAACCCTAAACCCTAAACAATAAACCATAAACCTTAAACCCAAAATCATAATCCCTAAACTCTAAACCCTAAACCCTAAGCAATAAACCCTAAACCCTAAATCCTAAATGCTAAACCCTAAACCTAGACCCTACACCCTACACCATACCCCATACACCCTAAACCCTAAACACTAAAACCTAAACCCTAAACTCTCAACCCTAAACTTTAACCTAAAATCCTAAACCCTAAACTAAACCATAAACCTAAACCCTACACCCTAAACCCTAAACCCTAAACCCTAAACCCTAAACCCTTATCCTATAACTAAACGAAAAACCCTAATTCATAAACCCTAGATCCTAAACTCCAAACCCTAAACCCTAAACACTAAACACCAAACACTAAATTTAACCCTAAACACTAAACCCTCAACCCTAAGATAAAAACCCTAAACCGTAAGTGCTAAAAAGTAAACCTAAACCCTAAACCCTAAACCCTAAACCTTAATCCTAAACACTAAATCTTAATCCCTATACCGTAGACCCTAAACCCTAAACCTTTAGCCTAAAATCATAAACTCTAAACCCTAAGTGATAAACCCTAAACCCTAAACCCTAAACCTAAACCCTACATCCTAAATCCTAAAACCTAAACCCTAACTTTAAACCCTAAATCCTAAATGTTAAACCCTAAACCTAAACACTAAACCCTAAACGCCAAACCCTAAACCATAAATTGTAAACCCCAAATCCTAAATGCAAAACCATAAACCTAAACCCTACACATTAAACCCTAAACACTAAAATCTAAACCCTAAACTTTAACCTAAAATCCTAAACACTAAACTAAACCATAAACCTAAACTTTAAACCCTAAATCCTAAACCCTAAACCCTAACCTCTAAACCCTAATCCTAAACTTAAACCATAAACCCTAATTCATAAACCCTAAATCCTAAACTCCAAACCCTAAACCCTAAACACTAAACTCTAAACCCTAAATTTAAGCCTAAACATTAAACCTAAACCCTAAACCCTAAACCCTAAACCCTAATCCTAAACCCTAAATATTAATCACTATACCGTAAACCCTAAACCTTTAGCCTAAAATCATAAACCCTAAACACTAAGCGATAAACCCTAAACTCTAAACACTAAACCTAAACCCTACATTCTAAACCCTAACACCTAAACCCTAACCTTACACCCTAAACCCTAAATGTTAAACCCTAAAACCTAAATAGTAAACGCTAAACCCTAAACCTTAAACCATAAACCTAAACCCTAAACCATAAATCGTGAACCCTAAATACCAAACCCTAAACCCTAAATACTAAACCCTAAACACTAAACCCTAAACCCTAAACCTAAATCCTAAACCTAAAACCTAAAATCATAAACCTTAAACCGTAAACACTGAACCCTAACCCTAAACCCTAAACCCTAAACCCTAAACCTAAAACCCTAAATCCAATACCCTAAATCCTAACCAATAAACCGTAAACCTAATTCCTAAACTCTATGCCCTAAACCCTAAGCCATAAACCTTAAACCCAAAATCAAAAAACCTAAACCATAAACCATAAACGATAAACCTTAAACCCAAAATCAAAATCCCTAAACCTTAAGCAATAAACCCTAAACCCTGAATCCTAAATGCTAAACCCTAAACCTAAACCCTACACCCTAAACCCTAAATCCTAAACACTAAAACCTAAACCCTAAACTATAACCTAAAATCCTAAACCCTAAACTAAACCATAAACCTAAACTTTAAACCCTAAACCCTAAACTCTAAATCCTAAACCCTAATCCTAAACCTAAACCATAAGCCCTAATTCCTAAACCTTAAATCCAAAACTCCAAACCCTAAACCCTAAACACTAAATACTAAACCCTTAATTTAACCCTAAACACTAAACCCTAAACCCTAAGACAAAAACTCTAAACCCTAAGTGCTAAATACTAAACCTAAACCCTAAACCCTAAACCCTAAACCCTAATCCTAAACCCTTAATCTTAATCCCTATACCGTAAACCCTAAACCCTAAATATTTAGCCTAAAATCATAAACCCCAAACCCTAACCGAGAAACCCTAAACCCAAAGCCATAAACTCTAAACCCTATTCCCTAACCCTAAATTTGAAACCCTAAACCCTAAACCCTAATCCTAAACCTAAACCATAAACCCTAATTCATAAACCCTAAATCCTAAACTCCAAAACTCTAAACCCTAAACACTAAACTTTAAACCCTAAATTTAACCCTAAACACTAAACCCTAAACCCTAAATTTAACCCTAAACACTAAACCCTAAACCCTAAGACAAAAACCCTAAACCCTAAGTGTTAAACACTAAACCCTAAACCCTAAGACAAAAACCCTAAACCCTAAGTGCTAAACACTAAACCTAAACCCTAAATCCTAAACCATAATCTTAAACACTAAATCTTAAACCCTATATTGTAAACTCTAAACCCTAAACCTTTAGCGTAAAATCATAAACCCTAAACCCTAAGCGATAAACCCTAAACCCTAACCCCTAAACCTAAACACTACATCCAAAACCCTAAAAACTAAGCCCTAACCCTAAACCCTAAACCCTAAATGTTAAACGCTAAATCTAAACACTTCACCCTAAACCCTAAACCCTAAACCCTATGACCTAAGCAATAAACCCTAAACCCCAAATCCTAAATGCTAAACCCTAAACCTAAACCGTACACTTGAAACCCTAAACCCTAAGTGCTAAACACTAAACCTAAACCCTAAATTTAACCCTAAACACTAAACCCTAAACCCTAAGACAAAAACCCTAAACCCTAAGTGCTAAACAGTAAACCTAAACCCCAAACCCTAATCCTAAACCCTAAATCTTAATCCCCATACTGTAAATCATAAACCCTGAACCTTTAGACTAAAATGATAAACCCAAAACCCTAAGCGATAAACCCTAAACCCTAAACCCCAAAACCCAAACCTAAACCCTATATCCTAAACCCTAAAACCTAAACCCTAGCCCTAAACCCTAAATGTTAAACCCTAAACCTAAACACTAAACCCTAAACGCTAAACCCTAAATGCTAAACCCAAACCCTAAACCCTAAACCCTAAACCCTAAACCTAAACCCTAAACCTAAACCCTAAACCCTAAAACCTAAACTCTAAACCCTAAACCCTAAACCCAAACCCTAAACCTTAAACCCTATATGTTAAACCCTAAACCTAAACCCTAAACCCTAAACCCTAAACCCTAAACCCTAAAACCTATGACCCTAAACCTAAACCCTAAACGCTAAACCTAAATCCTAAACCTTAAACCCAAAATCATCAAACTTAATCCCTAAACCCTAAACCCTAACCCTAAACCCTAATACATAAACCCAAAACCCTAAGACCAATACCCTAAATCCTAACCAATAAATCGTAAACCTAATTACTAAACTCTATGCCCTAAACCCTAAACCTAAACCCTAAATCATAAACCCAAAATCATAAACCTAAACCCTAAACCATAAACCATAAACCTTAAACCCAAAATCATAATCCCTAAACTCTAAACCCTAAACCCTAAGCAATAAACCCTAAACCCTAAATCCTAAATCCTAAACCCTAAACCTAGACCCTACACCCTACACCATACACCATACACCCTAAACCCTAAACACTAAAACCTAAACCCTAAACTCTCAACCCTAAACTTTAACCTAAAATCCTAAACCCTAAACTAAACCATAAACCTAAACCCTACACCCTAAACCCTAAACCCTAAACCCTAAACCCTAAACCCTTATCCTATAACTAAACGAAAAACCCTAATTCATAAACCCTAGATCCTAAACTCCAAACCCTAAACGCTAAACACTAAACACCAAACACTAAATTTAACCCTAAACACTAAACCCTCAACCCTAAGATAAAAACCCTAAACCCTAAGTGCTAAACAGTAAACCTAAACCCTAAACCCTAAGTGCTAAACAGTAAACCTAAACCCTAAACCCTAAGTGCTAAACAGTAAACCTAAACCCTAAACCCTAAACCCTAAACCTTAATCCTAAACACTAAATCTTAATCCCTATACCGTAAACCCTAAACCCTAAACCTTTAGCCTAAAATCATAAACCCTAAACCCTAAGTGATAAACCCTAAACCCTAAACCCTAAACCTAAACCCTACATCCTAAACCCTAAAACCTAAACCCTAACTTTAAACCCTAAATCCTAAATGTTAAACCCTAAACCTAAACACTAAACCCTAAATGCCAAACCCTAAACCATAAATTGTAAACCCCAAATCCTAAATGCAAAACCATAAACCTAAACCCTACACATTAAACCCTAAACACTAAAATCTAAACCCTAAACTTTAACCTAAAATCCTAAACCCTAAACTAAACCATAAACCTAAACTTTAAACCCTAAATCCTAAACCCTAAACCCTAAACCCTAACCTCTAAACCCTAATCCTAAACTTAAACCATAAACCCTAATTCATAAACCCTAAATCCTAAACTCCAAACCCTAAACCCTAAACACTAAACTCTAAACCCTAAATTTAAGCCTAAACACTAAACCCTAAACCCTAAAACAAAAACCCTAAACCCTAAACCCTAAACCCTAAATATTAATCACTATACCGTAAACCCTAAACCTTTAGCCTAAAATCATAAACCCTAAACACTAAGCGATAAACCCTAAACCCTAAACACTAAACCTAAACCCTACATTCTAAACCCTAACACCTAAACCCTAACCTTACACCCTAAACCCTAAATGTTAAACCCTAAACCTAAATAGTAAATGCTAAACCCTAAACCTTAAACCATAAACTTAAACCCTAAACCATAAATCGTGAACCCTAAATACCAAACCCTAAACCCTAAATACTAAACCCTAAACCCTAAACCTAAATCCTAAACCTCAAACCTAAAATCATAAACCTTAAACCCTAAACACTGAACCCTAACCCTAAACCCTAAATCCTAAACCCAAAACCCTAAATCCAATACCCTAAATCCTAACCAATAAACCGTAAACCTAATTCCGAAACTCTATGCCCTAAACCCTAAGCCATAAACCTTAAACCCAAAATCATAAACCCTAAACCATAAACCATAAACGATAAACCTTAAACCCAAAATCAAAATCCCCAAACCCTAAACCCTAAACCCTAAGCGATAAACCCTAAACCCTAAATCCTAAATGCTAAACCCTAAACCTAAACCCTACACCCTAAACCCTAAACCCTAAACACTAAAACCTAAACCCTAAACTATAACCTAAAATCCTAAACCCTAAACTAAACCATAAACCTAAACTTTAAACCCTAAATCCTAAACCCTAAACCCTAAACTCTAAACCCTAAACCCTAATCCTAAACCTAAACCATAAGCCCTAATTCCTAAACCCTAAATCCTAAACTCCAAGCCCTAAACCCTAAACACTAAATACTAAACCCTAAATTTAACCCTAAACACTAAACCCTAAACCCTAAGACAAAAACTCTAAACCCTAAGTGCTAAACCCTAAACCTAAACCCTAAACCCTAAACCCTAATGGAGTTCATGCATGGTGATTAAGGAAAGGTGTTGAGAATGTTTCAAGTAGTTGCGATGCCGACAGGCGGTCGTTAAGCCGATGAGACAGGCGTGTAGACTGCAAGGTACTTTACTTGAAAATCTCTTGTAAAATCCATAGTCCTTAATGTAAAATCCGAGTATGAATCCATAGTTACTATAGAAGAATTCGAAATCTCATGTTGTATGACTAGTTGATATCTTTACTAGAATGCTTAGTTTCTTTTTATCGTATCATTAGTATAGTCTAATTAGGGATACCCAAGCAAGGCAAACTCTTAACCATTTCTTTAATCCTAATAACTGCGGAGGTTTGTTCTTTTGTCCATGGAACAGGTATTTTCTTAAGCCTGTCATATAATGGTTTACAAACCTGTCTTACCTTTGGGATGAAGTCCGCAACATAGTTAAGACTACCCAAAAATCTTTATCGAGTTTTGTCTAAGATGATATCAGGGAATTTATCAGAAAACTCAATGGCTCTGCAAATGGGTTTATAAGTGCCTTGATATAAATCATGACCAAGAAATCTTATTCTAGTTTGAAAAAGTTTAATCTTTTTGGCGCTAACCACCAGACCATTATGTTTAACAATTTTAAAGAATATATTTAAATGTTTAAAGTGAGAATCAATGTCCTCAGAAAAGATTAGTACATCATCAATGTAAACAATTGAAATATGACTAATATGATTAAAGATGGAATTCATAATATTTTGAAATTCTGAAGGGGCATTCTTAAGCCCAAAAGGCATAACGTTCCATTCATATTGTCCAAACGGGACATTGAAAGCAGTTTTGTATTTATCCTTTTGAATCAGATTTGCCAAAACCTGATTTCATATCAAATTTACTATAAATATTGGCTTTAAAAGTTCTCTTTAAAAGATCCCTTTTATTAGGAATCGGATATCTAATCCATTTTAAAACAGAGTTTAAAGGTTTATAATTAATAACTAGTCGAGGAGAGCCTCTCTCCTTCTCAGCAGCGTTGTTGACATAAAAGGCTGAACAACTCCATGGAGACTTAGAGGGCCTGATAATATTGTTTTCTAAAAGAGTATTAATCTCCTTTTTACAAATTTCCATTAATTCATGATTCATTTGAATGGGCCTAGCTTTCGTAGAAATGGCCTTTTCATTGAATCCATCAATATAAGGGAGATCAACAGTATGGGCTTTTCTGGCCCAAAATGCATTTGGAAATTCAGAGCAAATTTCTTTTTCAAAAGTTTTTTGCAAATTGGCAATCTTAGTTACCATTCCCGGGGATTTTAAAATTTGCTCAATTTTCTTAATTTTTATATCTTCTTTAAGAAAACAAATCTGATTGGAAATTAGATTAATTCTAAAAGCAGTTTATTTATGTAAAAATTTACTTTCTTCGTGAGAAAGAGTTTTAATAAAAGGAAATGAAATTTCTTTTCCTAAGATCTTAGTTTTGATGGAATCAAAATTAGAAATATAAGATTTTATTTGAGTAATAAATGGTATACCTAAAATAATTTCTTCGTTAATATTTTTAGTTATAACAAAATCATTTTTAAGGCATATACCATTATTGCAAATATGAGCATCAAATAACTTATAATCAATAATTATACGTTCACCTGTGGCGCTGTATAATTTGGTAGTCCCTTTGGTAAGGTACTTAGTAGGAATTAATCCTTCAATAATGCAATTTCGATCTGCACCACTATCTAACAAAGCAATCTTGTTAAGAGTTAAATGATCATTATTAACAAGTTTAATCATAATATGAGAACTCTGAGGTCTAATTTTGGTAATAGCATGGATACCTGCTTCGCTATCCGCATCTTTCTCATGTTCTTCATTATCCGAAGCCATAGCAGCTTTAGAGGATTCTTCATCCTTTCTAACTTCTTTGAGAAGTTTTTTAGTGATAGCTTCGATCTCAATCTTATGAAGTCTGGACTTAATTCCTTTCATATCTTCTTTAAGAGAGTTGATTTCTCTTCTAAGTTCTTCAACTGAAGGTTCTTCCTTTTTGGAATCAAATCTGTTCATGATTTGTTTCATTCTAAACGGAGTTACTTTAGGCTTTTCTTCCTTTTGCCTAGTAACCAATTTCTGCAGTTCAAGGAGGTATTTTCTCCTAGCATCTTCATCTTGAATATGCTCAATAGTAGAGAAGAGGGTTTCAGCAGTCTTCTCAGAGATAACGTGGATAGTCTTACTATCATATAGGCAAAATGCACCATTGCAATTGCATTCTGACTCTTCTTCTTCAGATTCTGAATTATGGGCAACATTAAGAAATTCTTCATCGTCACTTTCTTCTTCAGATGAAGAATATTCTGAATCAGATGCCTCTTCTTCTTCGATGATAGAAAAGAGTTTTTGCTTAATTTCTTCATCAACTTCCAGAAGGTTAATCTTCTTCTTTTTCTTCTTATTTCTGGGACACTTATTAGATCTGTGACCCTTTTTACCACATGTCCAGCATGTGTCTTCTGAAGAAGATTCTTTAGAGGTTTGCCTCTTTCCTTTCCTTTTGGATTTTTCTCGGGGTTCTCTTCCTTTCCTGGAAGATTTTCTTTTATATTTTCCAGTTGTTCTTTCTCTTTTTCCTGCTTTCCTAGCAGATGGAGGTTTAAGTAATGGGAATCCAAAATCTTGGCAAAAACTACCAAGTTCTGCATATGTAGTTTTTTGATCTTTCTTAAGTTGTTCCTTTAACTTAAGATCAGTACATAGCTCCATAGCTACAACATTAATAATACTGATAAGATCTCCGTATGCCAGTTGAGAATACGGAATCTTTCCTTTGAATCTATCTCTTATTTTTGATCTAACCTTTTCAGCGAAATGAGTTGGTAATCCGCTGATAAATCGTTCTTTCCAATAATCATTATTGCAATCAGACCTTATCATGACCTTATTCAAAAACATGTCTTTGTACCATCTGAAATCTGTCAATTTTTTGCAGTACAAATTATTCAAGATTTCTAAACTTCTATCCTGGAAAAGACGCGGTTCTCCCACGAAATGTTTTGCTATGCTATAGAGCAAAGTAGCAGTAGCATCCTCATAGACAATTTCTGAAGGGACACTCGTTCCTTCTTCAATCTTTACACCTACTTTAGTGGTTACAGCACCAAGGATATCAGCCCTATTTTGATCCGTAAGGTAATTGTCCCACCAATTTCTAAGGGTTCCTGTAAATCCTGCAATAATCATGTTAGCGACTTCCTTATCACCCACCTTTCATTTTATATGGTGATATTCATTCCCATTTCTTGGAGCTTAGAATAAATTTGACCTTCATACCATCTATATTCCATTCAATCAAACTTGAACCATCTGCGAGATCTTTGGATGGAGAACATCTTCCTCAAATTGAACATCAGGGAAGGAAGATCTAGGATAATAATTCCTTTTGTTAGGGTGCCTTTCTAACAATGTTCTAAGCTTATTACCTTGTGTAATATTAAGCTTAGACAATTGCTCATTTATCCTGTCTAGCAGTTCATTGGAATGGCTAAACTCTTTGGAAAGTTTAGGGAAGTCTTCTTTAGAGAACTCAGGAATCTTAAAAATAGGTTTAGTCTCGATCTGAGGACTAACTTTAGAAGAGCTAGGTTTATCAGCTACCTAACTAATTCCTCTGAAATTATCTCCTTTATGTTCCTCAATTTGTTGGGATATCACATGGAGAACCTGGTTGGTATAATTGTTTTGTTCAAAAACTTTATTAAGGTCTCCAGCTGTTATCAAGGATGATTCCTTTTCTATGGGTTTTTTAAAAGGTGCCGCCTTAAGGATTTCTTTCCTGTAAGGGATGCTAAGCCCTTCTAGAGGAGGAGTAACACTTTCAACCACCTGTTCTTTGGTGTACCA
The DNA here is from genome assembly GCA_035578085.1 of Solanum pinnatisectum. Classification (NCBI taxonomy): domain Eukaryota; kingdom Viridiplantae; phylum Streptophyta; class Magnoliopsida; order Solanales; family Solanaceae; genus Solanum; species Solanum pinnatisectum. Next base: position 11,478 of record JAWPEI010000022.1, on the reverse strand, counting down.
TTTGTTGATAAGGACTTGAAGGGATATTTATCATCAATTTGTCGAAGCTTGAACCATTTAAAAACTCTATTTAGTTTTGAATCTTTTCATATCTTTGAACCACTTATCTCTCGAAAGAGGTTCGTTGTTCCACGAAAGGTAGCTTTATACCAATCTACCTTTTGCTTATGTTCGGGCTTTCCACCAAGAATGCAATTTCTTTTCTGGGGACAAAGTCTTCTTCGAGGAAGTAAGCACTCGACGGAATCTTTTCTTTGATGAGCAGGTTTCATATCACTAGCGATGGGACTTCCCAAAGTCTCTTCTTCATAGTAAACCTTAGGAACGGTTTGGGAGAAATCTACACCATGAAGTTTTCTATGGTCAGGTTGGCTAATGCTATCTTCATCCTCCTCCGGGTTTGAAAGAAGAAGGTCTTGTCAAGACATTCTTCTACTTGAAGCTTGGCTAAAAGCTGGATCTTAAAAACTTAAGGTTAATAGATCCGTCAGGGAACTGGATAACCCTATCTAACTGCGAAGTCTCAAGTTGAAGGGGTAAAGGATTCATAATGGAATCAAATTTCCATTCTTCATCAGCTAAAATATCAGTCCACTTAAGAAGTCTAGGGACAAAGTAGTACTATGCTCTTGGTTAGCTTCCATAAGCATAGTGACTCCTTTAACACTAGAAGCAATAGCCTTTGGGGCTATTGTGGTTTTCATAAGCTTGTAATATACGGTATATTACGGCAATTTCTCTGGTATCTATTTTACTATTCATGTTCTTAGTTTTGACATTAAGTGTCAAAGTATCAATAATATTAGGATCATGAATATCATGATAAAATTAGGATAACGATTAAAGTAAAGCGGTCCATAAGCTAGATTACTTTCTAATACTCTAACAGAGAATCATCAAAATTAAGTAGTCTATCATCTCTAAGAAGCGGACAAATAGGAATATTCAAGCCTTTACGGAAAAAGGTTTAATGACAACTTGCACAAGTCCAATATGAAGAAATTTAAATTCCTTCCTATATCTATCAATATCAGCAGATAACAACAATTTAATAGTTTCAAGCGAATTATTGATAGCAATAGTTGACTCACAAGTTTTAATATTGTATTTTTTAAACATGGAAAAATTACCTAACTGGTAAATCTTTTCAAATGGCTCTTTAGGGATAGACCAATTTTGTAAATCATTTTCTGTTTTAGAAATAGATATATTAACAGAATTAACAGTATGTTGTCTATTATCCATAGAGAGAGAATGCCATTAGACTATACTAATGATATGATAAAAAGAAACTAAGCATTCTAGTAAAGATATCAACTAGTCATACAACATGAGATTTCGAATTCTTCTATAATAACTATGGATTCATATTCGGATTTTACATTAAGGACTATGGATTTTACAAGAGATTTTCAAGTAAAGTACCTTGCAGTCTACACGCCTGTCTCATCGGCTTAACGACCGCCTGTCGGCATCGCAACTACTTAAAACATTCTCAACACCTTTCCTCAATCACCATGCATGAACTCCATTAGGGTTTAGGGTTTAGGGTTTAGGGTTTAGGGTTTAGGTTTAGTATTTAGCACTTAGGGTTTAGAGTTTTTGTCTTAGGGTTTAGGGTTTAGTGTTTAGGGTTAAATTTAGGGTTTAGTATTTAGTGTTTAGGGTTTAGGGCTTGGAGTTTAGGATTTAGGGTTTAGGAATTAGGGCTTATGGTTTAGGTTTAGGATTAGGGTTTAGGGTTTAGAGTTTAGGGTTTAGGGTTTAGGATTTAGGGTTTAAAGTTTAGGTTTATGGTTTAGTTTGGGGTTTAGGATTTTAGGTTATAGTTTAGGGTTTAGGTTTTAGTGTTTAGGGTTTAGTGTTTAGGGTGTAGGGTTTAAGTTTAGGGTTTAGCATTTAGGATTCAGGGTTTAGGGTTTATTACTTAGGGTTTAGGGTTTAGGGTTTAGGGATTTTGATTTTGGGTTTAAGGTTTATTGTTTATGGTTTATGGTTTAGGGTTTATGATTTTGGGTTTAAGGTTTATGGCTTAGGGTTTAGGGCATAGAGTTTAGGAATTAGGTTTACGGTTTATTGGTTAGGATTTAGGGTATTGGATTTAGGGTTTTGGGTTTAGGGTTTAGGGTTTAGGGTTTAGGGTTTAGGGTTAGGGTTCAGTGTTTAGGGTTTAAGGTTTATGATTTTAGGTTTGAGGTTTAGGATTTAGGTTTAGGGCTTAGGGTTTAGTGTTTAGGGTTTAGTATTTAGGGTTTTGGGTTTGGAATTTAGGGTTCACGATTTATGGTTTAGGGTTTAAGTTTATGGTTTAAGGTTTAGGGTTTAGCGTTTACTATTTAGGTTTAGGGTTTAACATTTAGGGTTTAGGGTGTAAGGTTAGGGTTTAGGTGTTAGGGTTTAGAATGTAGGGTTTAGCTTTAGGGGTTAGGGTTTAGGGTTTATTGCTTAGGGTTTAGGGTTTATGATTTTAGGCTAAAGGTTTAGGGTTTAGAGTTTACATTATAGGGATTAAGATTTAGGGTTTAGGATTACGGTTTAGGGTTTGGGGTTTAGGTTTAGTGTGTAGCACTTACGGTTTAGGGTTTTTGTCTTAGGGTTTAGGGTTAAATTTAGGGTTTAGAGTTTAGCGTTTAGGGTTTAGGGTTTGGAGTTTAGGATTTAGGGTTTATGAATTAGGGTTTACGGTTTAGGTTTAGGATTAGGGTTTAGGGTTTAGGGTTTAGTATTTAGGGTTTAAAGTTTAGGTTTGTGGTTTAGTTTATGGTTTAGGATTTTAGGTTAAAGTTTAGGGTTTAGGTTTTAGTGTATAGGGTTTAGGGTTTAGGGTTTAGGTTTATGGTTTTGCATTTAGGATTTGGGGTTTACAATTTATGGTTTAGGGTTTGGCGTTTAGGGTTTAGTGTTTAGGTTTAGGGTTTAACATTTAGGATTTAGGGTTTAAAGTTAGGGTTTAGGTTTTAGGGTTTAGGATATAGGGTTTAGGTTTAGGGTTTAGGGTTTAGGGTTTATCACTTAGGGTTTAGGGTTTATGATTTTAGGCTGAAGGTTTAGGGTTTAGGGTTTACGGTATAGGGATTAAGATTTAGTGTTTAGGATTAAGGTTTAGGGTTTAGGGTTTAGGGTTAAGGTTTACTGTTTAGCACTTAGGGTTTAGGGTTTAGGGTTTGGAGTTTAGGATCTAGGGTTTATGAATTAGGGTTTTTCATTTAGTTATAGGATAATGGTTTAGGGTTTAGGATTTAGGGTTTAGGGTTTAGGGTGTAGGGTTTAGGTTTATGGTTTAGTTTAGGGTTTAGGATTTTAGGTTAAAGTTTAGGGTTGAGAGTTTAGGGTTTACATTTTAGTGTTTAGGGTTTAGGGTGTGTGGTGTATGGTGTAGGGTGTAGGGTCTAGGTTTAGGGTTTAGCATTTAGGATTTAGGGTTTAGGGTTTATTGCTTAGGGTTTAGGGTTTATAGTTTAGGGATTATGATTTTGGGTTTAAGGTTTATAGTTTATGGTTTAGGGTTTAGGGTTTATGATTTTGGGTTTAAGATTTAGGGTTTAGGTTTAGGGTTTAGGGCATAGAGTTTAGTAATTTGGTTTACGATTTATTGGTTAGGATTTGGGGTATTGCTCTTAGGGTTTTGGGTTTATATTTTAGGGTTTAGGGTTAGGGTTTAGGGTTTAGGTTTTAAGGTTGATGATTTTGGGTTTAAGGTTTAGGGTTTAGGTTTAGGGTCATAGGGTTTAGGGTTTAGGGTTTAGGGTTTAACATATAGGGTTTAGGGTTTAGGGTTAGGGTTTAGTTTTTAGGGTTTAGGGTTTAGGGTTTAGGGTTTAGGGTTTAGGTTTAGGGTTTAGGTTTAAGGTTTAGGGTTTAGGGTTTAGGGTTTGGGTTTAGGGTTTAGGGTTTAGGGTTTAGGGTTTAGGGTTTAGTGTTTAGGTTTAGGGTTTAACATTTAGGGTTTAGGGCTAGGGTTTAGATTTTAGGGTTTAGGATATAGGGTTTAGGTTTGGGTTTTGGGGTTTAGGGTTTAGGGTTTATCGCTTAGGGTTTTGGGTTTATCATTTTAGTCTAAAGGTTCAGGGTTTACGATTTACAGTATAGGGATTAAGATTTAGGGTTTAGGATTATGGTTTGGGGTTTAGGTTTACCGTTTAGCACTTAGGGTTTAGGGTTTTTGTCTTAGGGTTTAGGGTTTAGTGTTTAGGGTTAAATTTAGGGTTTAGGGTTTAGGGTTTAGGTTTAGTGTTTAGCACTTAGGGTTTAGAGTTTAGGAATTATGTTTACGGTTTATTGGTTAGAATTTAGGGTATTGGATTTAGGGTTTTGGGTTTTGGGTTTAGGGTTTAGGGTTTAGGGTTTAGGGTTTAGGATTTAGGGTTTAGGGATTAGGGTTTAAGGTTTATGATTTTAGGTTTGAGGTTTAGGATTTAGGTTTAGGGTTTAGGGTTTAGTGTTTAGGGTTCAGTATTTAGGGTGTAGGGTTTGGTATTTAGGGTTCACGATTTATGGTTTAGGGTTTAGGTTTATGGTTTAGGGTTTAGGGTTTAGCATTTACTATTTAGGTTTAGGGTTTAACATTTAGGGTTTAGGGTTTAAGGTTAGGGTTTAGGTGTTAGGGTTTAGAATGTAGGGTTTAGGTTTAGTGTTTAGGGTTTAGGGTTTATCGCTTAGTGTTTAGGGTTTATGATTTTAGGCTAAAGGTTTAGGGTTTATGGTATAGTGATTAATATTTAGGGTTTAGGATTTTAGGTTAAAGTTTAGGGTTTAGAGTTTAGAGTTTAGGGTTTAGGTTTAGGGTTTAGCATTTAGGGTTTAGGGTTTAGGGTTTATTGCTTAGGGTTTAAGGTTTAGGGTTTAGGGTTTATCATTTAGGATTTAGGGTTTAGGGTTTATTGTCTAGGTTTTAGGGTTTAGGGTTTAAGGTTTTGGTTTCAAGGTTTAGGGTTTAGGGTTTAGGGTTTAGAGTTTAGGAATTATGTTTACGGTTTATTGGTTAGAATTTAGGGTATTGGATTTAGGGTTTTGGGTTTAGGGTTTAGGGTTTAGGGTTTAGGGTTTAGGGTTTAGTGTTAGGGTTCAGTGATTAGGGTTTAAGGTTTATGATTTTAGGTTTGAGGTTTAGGATTTAGGTTTAGGGTTTAGGGTTTAGTGTTTAGGGTTTAGTATTTAGGGTGTAGGGTTTGGTATTTAGGGTTCACGATTTATGGTTTAGGGTTTAGGTTTATGGTTTAGGGTTTAGGGTTTAGCGTTTACTGTTTAGGTTTAGGGTTTAACATTTAGGGTTTAGGGTTTAAGGTTAGGGTTTAGGTGTTAGGGTTTAGAATGTAGGGTTTAGGTTTAGTGTTTAGGGTTTAGGGTTTATCGCTTAGTGTTTAGGGTTTATGATTTTAGGCTAAAGGTTTAGGGTTTACGGTATAGTGATTAATATTTAGGGTTTAGGATTTTAGGTTAAAGTTTAGGGTTTAGAGTTTAGAGTTTAGGGTTTAGGTTTAGGGTTTAGCATTTAGCATTTAGGGTTTAGGGTTTATTGCTTAGGGTTTAAGGTTTAGGGTTTAGGGTTTATCATTTAGGATTTAGGGTTTAGGGTTTATTGTTTAGGTTTTAGGGTTTAGGGTTTAAGGTTTTGGGTTCAAGGTTTAGGGTTTTGGGTTTAGGGTTTAGAGTTTAGGAATTATGTTTACGGTTTATTGGTTAGAATTTAGGGTATTGGATTTAGGGTTTTGGGTTTAGGGTTTAGGGTTTAGGGTTTAGGGTTTAGGGTTTAGTGTTAGGGTTCAGTGATTAGGGTTTAAGGTTTATGATTTTAGGTTTGAGGTTTAGGATTTAGGTTTAGGGTTTAGGGTTTAGTGTTTAGGGTTCAGTATTTAGGGTGTAGGGTTTGGTTTTTAGGGTTCACAATTTATGGTTTAGGGTTTAGGTTTATGGTTTAGGGTTTAGGGTTTAGCGTTTACTGTTTAGGTTTAGGGTTTAACATTTAGGGTTTAGGGTTTAAGGTTAGGGTTTAGGTGTTAGGGTTTAGAATGTAGGGTTTAGGTTTAGTGTTTAGGGTTTAGGGTTTATCGCTTAGTGTTTAGGGTTTATGATTTTAGGCTAAAGGTTTAGGGTTTACGGTATAGTGATTAATATTTAGGGTTTAGGATTAGGGTTTAGGGTTTAGGGTTTAGGGTTTAGGTTTAGAGTTTAGCACTTAGGGTTTAGGGTTTATGTTTTAGTGTTTAGGGTTAGGGTTCAGGATTTAGGGTTTAAGGTTGATGATTTTGGGTTTAAGATTTAGGATTTAGGTTTAGGGTTTAGGTTTATGGTCATAGGGTTTAGGGTTTAGGGTTTAGGGTTTAAGTTTAGGGTTTAACATATAGGGTTTAAGGTTTAGGGTTAGGGTTTAGTTTTTAGGGTTTAGGATGTAGGGTTTAGGTTTAGGGGTTAGGGTTTAGGGTTTTTCGTTTAGGGTTTAGGGTTTATGATTTTGGGCTAAAGGTTTAGGGTTTAGAGTTGACAATATAGGGATTAAGATTTAGGGTTTAGGATTGCGGTTTAGGGTTTAGGGTTTAGGTTTAGTGTTTAGCACTTAGGGTTTAGGGTTTTTGTCTTATGGTTTAGGGTTTAGTGTTTAAGGTTAAATTTAGGGTTTAGAGTTTAGTGTTTAGGGTTTTTGGTTTGGTGTTTAGGATTTAGGGTTTATGAATTAGGGTTTATGGTTTAGGTTTAGGATTAGGGTTTAGGGTTTCAAATTTAGGGTTAGGGATTAGGGTTTAGAGTTTATGGCTTTGGGTTTAGGGTTTAGGATGTAGGGTTTAGGTTTAGGGTTTAGGGTTTAGGGTTTGGAGTTTAGGATTTAGGGTTTATGAATTAGAGTTTATGGTTTAGGTTTAGGATTAGGGTTTAGGGTTTAGTGTTTAGGGTTTAGGGTTTAGGATTTAGACTTTAGGGTTTAGGGTTTAGGATTTAGGGTTTAAAGTTTAGGTTAATGGTTTAGTTTAGGGTTTAGGATTTTAGGTTAAAGTTTAGGGTTTAGAGTTTAGGTTTTAGGGTTTAAGGTTTAGGGTTTAAGATTTAGGTTTTAGGGTGAAGGGTTTAGGTTTAGGTAAAAGCATTTAGCATTTAGGGTTTAGGGTTTATTGCTTAGGGTTTAGGGCTGAGGGTTTAGGGTTTAGGGTTTAGAGTTTAGGGTTTATGGTGTAGGGTTTAGGGTTTATGATTTTAGGCTAAAGGTTTAGGGTTTAGAGTTTACGGTATAGGGATTAAGATTTAGGGTTTAGGATTTGGGTTTAGGGTTTAGGGTTTAGGTTTAGTGTTTAGCACTTAGGGTTTAGGGTTTTTGTGTTAGGGTTTAAGGTTTAGTGTTTAGGGTTAAATTTAGGGTTTAGAGTTTAGTGTTTAGGGTTTAGGGTTTGGAGTTTAGGATTTAGGGTTTATGAATGAGGGTTTATGGTTTAGGTTTAGGATTAAGGTTCAGGGTTTCAAATTTAGTGTTAGGGATTAGGGTTTAGAGTTTATCGCTTTGGGTTTAGGGTTCCTGGGTTAGGGTTTAGGGTTTATGATTTTAGGCTAAAGATTTAGGGTCTAGGGTTTACGGTATAGGGATTAAGATTTTGGGTTTGGAATTAGGTTCAGGGTTCAGGGTTTAGGGTTTAGGTTTAGTGTTTAGCACTTAGGGATTCGAGTTTAGTGTTTAGGGTTAAATTTAGGGTTGAGTGTTTAGTGTTTAGTGTTTAGGGTTTGGAGTTTAGGATTTAGGGTTTATGAAATAGGGTTTATGGTTTAAGTTTACGATTAGGGTTTAGGGATTTAAATTTAGGGTTAGGGATTAGGGTTTAGAGTTTATGGCTTTGGGTTTAGGGTTTCTGGGTTAGGGTTTGGGGTTTATGATTTTAGGCTAAAGGTTTAGGGTTTAGGGTTTACGGTATAGGCATTATGATTTAGGGTTTAGAATTAGGGTTTAGGGTTTAGGGTTTATGATTTTGGGTTTCAGGTTTAGGGTTTAGGGTTTAGGGCATAGAGTTTATGAATTAGGTTTACTATTTATTGGTTAGGATTTAGGGTATTGGATTTAGGGTATTGGATGTAGGGTTTTGGGTTTAGGGTTTAGGGTTTAGGGTTAGGGTTCAGTGTTTAGGGTTTAGGATTTTAGGTTTGAGGTTTAGGATTTAGGTTTAGGGTTTAGGGTTTAGGGTTTAGGGTTTAGGGTTTAGGGTTTAGGGTTTAGGGTGTAGGGTTTAGTGTTTAAGGTTTATGATTTATGGTTTAGGGTTTAGGTTTTGGGTTTAGTGTTTAGGTTTAGGGTTTAACATTTAGGGTTTAGGGTTTAAGTTGTAGGGTTTAGTATTTAGGGCTTACGATTTATGGTTTAGGGTTTGGGTTTAGGGTTTAGTGTTTAGGTTTAGGGTTTAACATTTAGGGTTTAGGGCTAGGGTTTAGGTTTTAGGGTTTAGGATATAGGGTTTAGGTTTGGGTTTTGGGGTTTAGGGTTTGGGGTTTAGGGTTTAGGGTTAGGGTTCAGTGTTTAGGGTTTAGGATTTTAGGTTTGAGGTTTAGGATTTAGGTTTAGGGTTTAGGGTTTTGGGTTTAGGGTTTAGGGTTTTGGGTTAAATTTAGGGTTTATGGTTTAGGGTTTAGGTTTAGTGTTTAGCACTTAGGGTTTAGGGTTTATGAATTAGGGTTTTTGGTTTAGTTTTATGATTAGGGTTTAGGGTTTAGAGTTTAGGGTTTAGGGTTGAGGATTTAAGGTTTACAGTTTAGGTTTGTGGTTTAGTTTAGGGTTTAGGATTTTAGGTTAAAGTTTAGGATTGAAAGTTTAGGGTTTATGTTTTAGTGTTTAGGGTTTAGGGTTTAGGGTGTAGGGTGTAGGGTTTAGGTTTAGGGTTTAGCATTTAGGATTTAGGGTTTAAGGTTTATTGCTTAGGGTTTAGGGTTTAGGGTTTAGGGATTATGATTTTGGTTTTAAGGTTTATGGTTTATGATTTAGGGTTTAGGGATTATGATTTTGGTTTTAAGGTTTAGTGTTTAGGTTTTAGGTTTAGTTGATAGTGTTTAGTAATTAGGTTTACAGTTTGTTGGTTAGGATTTAGAGTTTTGGTCTTAGGGTTTTGGGTTTTGGGTTTAGGGTTTTGGATTTATGTTTTAGCGTTTAGGGTTAGGGTTCAAGGTTTAGGGTTTAAGGTTTATGATTTTGGGTTTAAGATTTAGGATTTAGGTTTAGGGGTTAGCATTTAGGGTTTCGAGTTTTGGGTTTCTTGTGTATGGTTTAGGTTTAGGGTTTAGCATTTAGGATTTAGGGTTTTGGGTTTATTGCTTAGGTCACAGGGTTTTTGGTTTAGGGTTGAGGGTTTAGTGATTAGGTTTAGGGTTTAACATTTAAGGTTTAGGGTTTAGGGTTAGGGTTTAGTTTTTAGGGTTTAGGATGTAGTGTTTAGGTTTAGGTGTTAGGGTTTAGGGTTTATCGCTTAGGGTTTAGGGTTTATGATTTTAGGCTAAAGGTTTAGGGTTTAGAGTTTACAGTAGAGGGTTTAAGATTTAGTGTTTAAGATTAGGGTTTATGATTTAGGGTTTAGGTTTAGTGTTTAGCACTTAGGGTTTAGGGTTTTTGTCTTAGGGTTTAGGGTTTAGTGTTTAGGGTTAAATTTAGGGTTTAGGGTTTAGTGTTTAGGGTTAAATTTAGGGTTTAGAGTTTAGTGTTTAGGGTTTAGGGTTTGGAGTTTAGGATTTAGGGTTTATGAATTAGGGTTTATGGTTTAGGTTTAGGATTAGGGTTTAGGGTTTAGGGTTTCAAATTTAGGGTTAGGGAATAGGGTTTAGAGTTTATGGCTTTGGGTTTAGGGTTTCTGGGTTAGGGTTTGCGGTTTATGATTTTAGGCTAAAGATTTAGGGTTTAGGGTTTACGGTATAGGGATTAAGATTAAGGGTTTAGGATTAGGGTTTAGGGTTTAGGGTTTAGGGTTTAGGTTTAGTATTTAGCACTTAGGGTTTAGAGTTTTTGTCTTAGGGTTTAGGGTTAAATTTAGGGTTTAGTATTTAGTGTTTAGGGTTTAGGGTTTGGAGTTTAGGATTTAGGGTTTAGGAATTAGGGCTTATGGTTTAGGTTTAGGATTAGGGTTTAGGGTTTAGAGTTTAGGGTTTAGGGTTTAGGATTTAGGGTTTAAAGTTTATCTTTATGGTTTAGTTTAGGGTTTAGGGTTTGGAGTTTAGGATTTAGGGTTTATGAATTAGGGTTTATGGTTTAGGTTTAGGATTAGGGTTTAGGGTTTAGGGTTTCAAATTTAGGGTTAGGGATTAGGGTTTAGAGTTTATGGCTTTGGGTTTAGGGTTTAGGATGTAGGGTTTAGGTTTAGGGTTTAGGGTTTAGGGTTTATCACTTAGGGTTTAGGGTTTCTAATTTTAGGCTAAAGATTTAGGGTTTACGGTATAGGGATTAAGATTTAGGGTTTAGGCTTAGGGTTTGGGGTTTAGGGCTTAGGTTTAGTATTTAGCACTGAGGGTTTAGGGTTTTTGTCTTAGGGTTTAGTGTTTAGTGTTTAGGGTTTAGGGTTTGGAGTTTAGGATTTAGGATTTAGGGTTTATGGTTTAGGTTTAGCATTAGGGTTTAGGGTTTACAGTTTATGGTTTAGGGTTTAGGGTTTAGTGTTTACTGTTTAGGTTTAGGGTTTAACATTTAGGGTTTAGGGTTTAAGGTTAGGGTTTAGGTGTTAGGGTTTAGAATGTAGGGTTTAGGTTTAGTGTATAGGGTTTAGGGTTTATCGCTTAGTGTTTAGGGTTTATGATTTTAGGCTAAAGGTTTAGGCTTTACGGTATAGTGATTAATATTTAGGGTTTTGGATTAGGGTTTATGTTTGTGTTTAGGGTTAGGGTTCAGGATTTAGGGTTTAAGGTTGATGATTTTGGGTTTAAGGTTTAGGATTTAGGTTTAGGGTTTAGGGTTCAGGTTTTTGGTCATAGGGTTTAGGGTTTAGGTTTAGGGTTTAACATAAAGGGTTTAAGGTTTATGGGTAGGGTTTAGTTTTTAGGGTTTAGGATGTTGGGTTTAGGTTTAGGGGTTAGGGTTTAGGGTTTGTCGTTTAGGGTTTAGGGTTTATGATTTTGGGCTAAACATTTTGGGTTTAGAGTTGACGATATAGGGATTAAGATTTAGGGTTTAGGATTGCGGTCTAGGGTTTAGGGTTTAGGTTTAGTGTTTAGCACTTAGGGTTTAGGGTTTTTGTCTTAGGGTTTAGGGTTTAGTGTTTAAGGTTAAATTTAGGGTTTAGAGTTTAGTGTTTAGGGTTTTTGGTTTGGAGTTTAGGATTTAGGGTTTATGAATTAGGGTTTATGGTTTAGGTTTAGGATTAGGGTTTAGGGTTTAGGGTTTCAAATTTAGGGTTAGGGATTAGGGTTTAGAGTTTATGGCTTTGGGTTTAGGGTTGAGGATGTAGGGTTTAGGTTTAGGGTTTAGGGTTTAGGGTTTATCGCTTAGGGTTTAGGGTTTTTGTCTTAGGGTTTAGGGTTTAGTGTTTAGAGTTA
>JAWPEI010000021.1:1177500-1326086 GCA_035578085.1 Solanum pinnatisectum | reverse complement strand
TAATGAACTAAGGTTACTTCAAGAAGTATCTCATAAGTTGTTCAAAGGCTTTATATGATGTTAGCTTTCATGGACTATGGTTTTATGACTTACGCTTTCTAACTCTCTTATATCATGTTTTAGCTTGGTCAATCGCATGTCATAAAATGAAATGTCCTTTTAGCATGATTTAAATGTTTTATGCATAGCTATCGCATTTGGTACATTGTTTTGTACTAACGCATACTCTGCCTACATTTCCCAAATATAGGTCCACAATGTTTCTCGCCGTGGCTAGTGGTTGATTTCAAGATTTGAAGTAGTCCTCATGTTTCGAGGATGGATGTTCATTATTTCACTTTCTTTCATGTATATCACGTTTGAACATGATGTATGGCTAGGCTCAATTTCATACTATTGTACTAGATATTATATTGAGATACGGTTTGAATTCCGCTTTTTTATAAAACTATTGACTTGACTATTGTTTTACTCTTATTGTTCTATTTCTTATGTTATGAAAGCTAGGTGGATTGTATGGGGTCTTTCGAGGTTCCATACGCCATGTAGGGGTTACCCATGGTCGAGACATTAATACATGATATTTAGTTGAAAGTATGTTGACTCATGCCTAAATTATGATTTTCAACTATGAACCTATGGTGAACTCCATGAATATACGAATTATGAATTTATGAAGATTTGCATGTTTTTATGAAATAAATGATTTTGGGATGCTTTGAAAGGAAACTATCAATGTTATTGTGAAAGTTTTTCTCACGTGTTATTATGATCACGATTGTGAAAGTATAGATTCACAATGGTGAAAAAGTTTTTCATCTATGTAAAGGTGTTTCATATATGGATTCACAATGGTGAAAGGTTTTCTCATCTATGTTGAATTATGTTTAAGGAGTTTTTCTATGTTTTGATCTTGAAAAGTGTGGATTGGTATTGATCATTGTCTTTCCTATGATATATTCATATTTGACTTTTTATCTATTCCATCGAGATTTAGATTTAGTATCGAGAGGGCTTTAAGGTGGATACTCAAATAGATAGTCTCTAGTAGCAACCTCTAGTCTCAAACTATGTACCCCCATAGGATTGTCTTAAATGACCTAGCTAAAGGATCCACTTTAGCAAAAGATGACATGTACGGATTCTACCTTGGCAAGTAGATTCTGCTCTTTCAAAGATGGGATATACCGGATTCCATGATATAGCCTCATGGCCTTATTGCTCAAAGCTAATATCCCATAAATCGACTATGTTTCTTCAAGATTTTTCTTATGGCCTTCAAGTAATGTATTTGACCATATTTCATAATTCACATGTCATTTATTCTTTAAAACTTTAAATGTTCAAAGAATGAGCATGCCCATAGGGATGGCAATGGGCAAGGTGCCAAGGCGGTTCAATTCTTTTTAAAATAAAACTGGTCAAAATGGGTTGGAATTGAAATCTCAAAACTAAAATAATAATGAAATTAAATTTTTGGTTTGCCACCAAAGGTCCTGCATCTACATTGAGTCCGATTAAATTGGGAGGTAAAGCACGCCCCTAACAAAGCGTGACTGCACTCCACGAGGCTCAAACCCGTGACCTCTTTGTTAAGAAACGAAGGAGTACTTACCACTCCACCACAACCCTTGTTGGTAAATAAACCTAAAATTAACTTAATATCACTTTCCAAAAATTTTATTGTTATTTTTAGTTTCGAGTAATAATTTTACCAATCACAATGTTAAATCAAACATAGATTAATTTTACTATTTGAATTAGATATTCATTAATAACTTAAGAAAGAGTAGTAAAAGTTGTAATATGCTCACTATTAATGTAAGAAAGAATTCATTTATAAAACATGCAAATATTATAGTTAAACCGCTTAACTTAAACATGCTAATTTTATAGTCATCAATAACATGCAAATTTTTTATAAAGTATGATAACCATTTGGGAGAAGCCACATCACAAGTGAGAGATTTTTCATGCAAATATTATGTTTTCAAGTAGAATTAGAAAATGATACATATTGCTCATGCAAAAATGGGGATCTAAGCAGAGTGGGTTGAAAATTGAAACTTTGCTATGTGGGTGGGTTGAAAGCTTCGCAGTTTATGCTGGCTTGCCTGCAATCACCGCCTCGCCCGCCCATTGTCATCCCTACATGCCTACATGTTTTGAGTCACTCATGCTATTATGTCTATTTTATGATATTACTCATACTTAGTACATTTCATGTACTAATGCATACTGCGCCTATATTGTTTCACAAATGCAGGGTCCGACACTCCTACCTCTCATACTCATGGCTAGCTCGGCTTCACTGACTTCAAGATCAAAGTAGTCCTTATGTTCGAGGACCGGATACCTTTATTGCTTTATGTCATTCCGCTTTCGCACTTTGTATGTGATGTATGGGTTACGCCTTAATCACTTTCCTTATGATGTATTATATGGCTTATCGAGACTTATGTTAGACTTACGCTTGTCAAGCTCTTTCAAATATGAAATGCTTTCATTTTGAACTCTTTATTTCATTATCTGCTCACGATGCTGTTGGCTTGTGTAGGGCCTCTGGTTCTATACGCCATGTTATAACTAGGTATACTTTGTGTCATGACAATGATCCATGAGACATATTGGTACTCGTGGTTTAGTACTCATACTACAATTCCCGACTCTTTTGTGGTGCAGATTGAATTTTGATTACGAGCGCATCTCACGGAGCATTCCTAGTTTGCTTCGAGTCATCTCTGAGTCAGGTGAGCCGCTTGATTGATATGTGGTCCACACCTCCTCTATCACTTTATTTATTATGTTTAAGTATTCAAACAAGATATTTCTTACGCCTAGACTTATCATTTTAGTTTTGACTTGCATCATGTTTTTGTGCTTTTGTACTTATGACATTAAATCTTGGGTGGTATTTAGTTGTTCCACATTTTATACTTAAGAAAGACTTAGTGTTCATGATATTTTCTTATCACCTATCTTTCAACTTTATTTATTAATTTGAAGTGGTAATTAATTTATCGGGTTTGCTTACCTATCCATTGGAAACATAGATGCCATCACGACTTGTAATTTTCGATCATGACATTTATGTGTAATAAAAATGAAAGCGCTTAAAATCCTCATTCTAGGTTACACTATTGTATGTGTTAATAGAACTACTTTTAATTAAAGAACAAGAGGCAAGAGTTGCATTACAATATAATAGAATAATTCTAAATACAAAAAGAATTGCAAGGCTATATAAGCAATCATTAACTAAACTTAACCTAGAAAATAGCCCAATAACAAAAGCCTAAACATACGGGCTAACTTCCTCAAACTCACAATGTAACAACAATAAGCATTGAGAGTTTGTCACACAAAAATCAAAACCGAGACGCGATTGAGCCTTCAGAAAAGATCAAGAATCTGCAAGGACGACGTGAACAAAAGAAAGCGATACGGTCCCGAAATAAATGATTACTAAAGTGACAATCAATCTCAATGCGGCTTCGGCCCTCTCATGAAAAATGTACTTTGCAATTTATATCGCATTTTTGTTATCACAATGTAGGAGAGGCAGAGAAACGTGAACCCCATATCCGCAAAAGCCAACGAACTCAAACAATCTCACACGTAGTCACAGCCATAACATGATATTCAAATTTCTCCGTGGAAGATCTAGAGACAACATCCTGCTTTCGCTTCTTCCATGAGATTAAAAAGTCTCCAAGAAACACACAAAAACCAGTCACGACTTACAATCATCAAGGGGATCGCCATCCCAATCAAGATCACTATAGGCTCGCAACTCAAGAGATGACATCGAGGAAACAAGAGATTCTCAAATCAATGCCACAAGATATCTCGGAACGGGCACACAGCTCCCAGCTGAATAAGCAGTGAGCAGAATAAATCGCTAACAATATGAATCGCATGAGCTATATCCGGCGAGTAATAGTAAGATAAACTAAACTACCTACAATAAGGCTCGATAAAGACTCGGATCGATAACTAACACCATCACTGTGAGAGTACCGCATCGTTTCATGAGTATCTACACTGTTGTCGTAAAGGCACGCTGCTTAAACAAGTCGATATATATTTAGTCCGAGAAAGAAGATATCTTTCTTAGATCGAGCCACCTCAATACCCAAAAATAACGAGTAAGCCCAAGTCCTTCATGGCAAACCGACGAGCCAAATCACGCTTCAATGACTCAATACCGCTTATAATCATCACCAGTAATAACCATATCCTCTACATATATGACAAAAGAATTTTCCTTGCACTCGTGACATTTAACAAATAACGCCGAATCACGATTACTCTGGGCAAATCCAAGAGAAGTAATCACAAGGAGAATTTCTTAAACCAAGCACGGGGCTTGCTCGAGACCATATAAAGCTTTTCGTCGATAAACTTCACCCTACCGTGATCAATACCGGGAGGAGTCATATAAACTTCCTCATAGAGATCACCATTCGTAAATGCATTCTCGATGTCCATTTGAAATATCTTCCATCGCGAACGGATGCAACAAAGAATTATAGTAACAAATATCATCTTTGCCACCGGCAAAAGTCTCTCATAGTCCATACCATATTTTGGAGTACCCTTTTGCCACAAGTCCGGCCTCAGACGCTCAATGCACTCCATCAGACTTTGTTTTTATCTTATACACCCATCGACACCAATCGTGATGTTTACCAAAGCGAGGGTAACCAAATCCCATGTATGGTCCGACAAAGAGCAGTTCTCACCATAGCATTCGCCAAAGAGGATCACCACAATTTCTCGATACGACTCAAAGTTCGCATAAATGATGTATGCTTGCAATAAAGGAAGCAAATAAGGCTAAGTATGTAGAGTAAGAGAAATCGTAGTTCGTGGACTTAGAAGGACGAGCAGACTCTCCTCGTGAGGTGCTGGTCTCCGCCTCACAACAAAGGAGTAGACTCAGCACGTGGGGTCAAACACTATAATCGTGGCATGGATGAATCCGAACCGAACCTCCATGTCAACGCCTAAAAGGATCAATATGTCAAGATATGATTTCGCCACATCACGGGATTTAGCCGAATAGAATAAAAAGGAATATCTTCCAAAAGTCGATACGCCGCGGAAACATATAATTTCGACTTACAGGATCATAGCAACCATATCCTTTTTGTCCAACACCATACCGCAAAGACACATATATAGCTAATTTTGGCCCCACTTATTTCATTCAACACGAGGTAAGAACATAAAGTACATCCAAAACTCGTAATGCGTAATAATCCAAAGAGGTGACCATATAATTTCTCAAACGGAGACATCCTCAAGTCAATGCAGAGGAATACGATTAATCACATACACAGCAGCTTAGGATCGCTTCTCCCAAAAATACTAGAACCTCCGCAGATAAGAATAAAGAGTGTGTTGTCTCAACAATATAGCGGTGTTTTCTTTCTCGCAACACCGCTCGCTTTCAGAGCAGGTACACGCATCGTGTACGGTACCATCAGAGGCGAGTAATCGAGTGAAATCATTAGAGGTATATTCGCCTAAGTCACACTCAAGCATTCTATCACAAATGTCAGGTTTCAACAAGTGGCTCTAAAGTTGCTATAAATGCCAAAGAAATCGACCGCGTTTCATAAGATAAACCTGTATAACGAGTAAAGTCATCTATAAACGAAATATAATAGTCGAGCCACCCTTAGTGGATATTAGCGATCTGACCACACATCGTAATGAATAATATCAAAAGGAGCAACAAAATAAGATACATTTTTATTAAACGGTAAAGCTGAGAATTTTGCCAGTTTACAATCACTACAATCTGAAATATCACAAGTGTTCAAATGACCCAAAGCACCAGTAGAGGCTAAGAAACGTAACGTGACATCGACATACATGTCCCAAATGGGAATGCCAAAGATAAAACTGAGAAGACAAAGGACTCAAATGAAAAGACGACAAATCAATACTAGAGGCAGCAACAGCAACAGAAGACACTTTGAGAATCTCCAAGACATAGAGTTTCCCCAACCTACGGCCAATCTCAATCACCTTCTGAGTGTCAGTCTGCAGATAATACAAACAGACTAGAAAAGAAAACCCACTACCATCTTTACACAATTGACTTATCAAGCAAGATTCAAAGCAAGTTTGCGAATGTAATAATAAACAGAGAGAACAATGTTGTGAGTAGTATGTAACCAACACCTCGATCACATAGGTGCAAGACTAGCGGACATAATGTAGATAGGTGAAATAGTGGACAAAGAACCAAACAATGACAAATAAGGTGACATATGACGCAGACGCACTAATCCAAAATCCATGCGAGGACTTAATACCGAGTGACTGTGTTGTCGACTTGAATGAGACATAGATGCCGATACGCAAAGAGGATTAAAAGCCATAAACCGGCGAACTATTCAAAACCCGGGATCCAACGCAGATGCGGCATAGTGCTAACAGATCGTGATTCGCTGCATGGTTCCGCAGCAGTTGAACTACGGAGATGACGAGCATCAAAGGAACGTGACCCAGACTTTTACTGCCCATACTTCTGTTGCTATCCAGATTGAGGTTGTTTTGCCTTGTTAAGTAACAATGGACACTGAGCCTTCCAATGATTTTTCTGTTTGCGAAATGCACACTCATCAAATGCAACTTTGTGAGATTGTCGAGAACGCGCGTCTAGATCGATCATTGAAATAGCAAACACATAGGAGTATTAGCTTTAGACCCTTTATCTACTCGAGACTTGATACGGTCTCTTCGCAATCGGGCATGAACAACGGAATCAACTGTGGAGAGATCGACGAAGGATTGTTTCTCGTAGTCATTCAATTTTAGTACGTAATTGCATTAAAAATTGAACCATACGATGTTCTTCCATCCTAGCAATCTATGGCTCAAAAACCTTTAACTCGCAGATTCAAGAAGAGCCAATCGATCCTACAACCGACATTGCAAAGATAGAAATCTTCAATGCTCATAAGATATGTCAAGAGCATGAATATCATACTCTAACCTGCATCGCTTTAGCAAAATTAGATCGAGTATACAATCTCTCCAAGTAATCCTAACTTTCTAAAACTACCAATCGCATACCAATCGACCGAAAGTTAATTGTTGATCCGCGTGATAACCTTGTAGTTAGCGCTTCTCATAAGTCTACCAACAATGCAAAATCCGCAGCTGTATCATCTTTAGGTTTGACTTTAGCCCCAGTGGCATAACCTCACATATTCTTCCCACGAAGAAAATTCTTCATGACATAACTCCAATATGCATAATTTTTACCATCTAATTGAGTATTAATGGACTGGGGAGAATTATCATTTCCAGTCATATTGTCAAAAGAGAAGTAAACACAGCAAGACACGAACAATTCCAAAAGTGGGGAGATAAGATTCATCTAAGGATAGATTAGCGGCCAGGCGTAAAACATAACTTGTTTGTCTTGCTTGAGTCAAATACATGGATGATATACAAATGTATTCTGAGAGGTTTACAACATTTTCGCCAATAATGTAGGCATGAAGCAAATTTGAATAGGTGACTATACGGCTTGAAAGACCATAATTATATTATCAACCTTGTGATTCAGCAATTCGGTAAATATCTTAATCATGTTTAACAACTATAATTGGAAAAGATGAAAATACACAAACGTCATTGCCCTAGGTCTTAAACTCTTCATGAACAACACTTGCAATAATTCTCTTCTTTAATTAAATCTCTTTTGTCAAATTCAATGGTAGTAATTGTTAGTAGAATAATCACAAAATTAACATCTCTCAAATCTAACAACACTATTTCAATAATTACATTAGGAAAACGAATAACTTGTTAGCAACCAAGTCTCCGAGGATTGAAAAACCCGACAGTGAAAATCACTAATTACTTGCACTACATACACTTACATGTGTGTATAGAGGAAACAAGTTTTTGGCGCGCTACTAAAACTTAAAGTATTGACAAATTAGAAAGTTTATTATTTTTATTTTTACAATTTCATTTCTACTACAAATTAAGTGTAATCTCATAAGTGGAATATGAAAAGTATAGAATGTAAGCACACTTTCTTTCTACCTTTGTAAAAACAATGTGTCATGAGACAATTTAAAAAGGATATGTCCTACAGTATTCCTTTGTTCCGATCTATATGATTCACTATTTTTTTAGTCAATATAAAAAAGAACGATATATTTTTATATTAATAATAACTTAACTTTCAAATGCTCATTTTATCCTTAATAAAATAATATACAACCCCACATTCTTGTATGATTTATTTTAAACTGAACTTCTAAAATTTTTCTTCCTTTCTTAAATTGTATGTTTGACACCTTGTTTAAATTATTGTACCTGTTCTTTTGTATTGTACTGTTAGTTTAAACGAAAAAGGGCCTAAAATATCTTTCAACTATCGAATTTGGGACAAAAATATCCTTCATTAACCTTTGGCTCTAAAATGCCCTTAACGTCAACCTATTGATCCTAAAATACCCCTCTTTTTACGTCCATAATTAAAAAATAATTAAAATTCTCATTTATTACGTGCCACAATTTTATTGATGTATTTTACAATTAACCTAAACTTATTATATCAACCTAAATTCGGATCTACATAATATCCACTCCGCCTAAAAATCTCATTAAGCTAAAAGAAAAACTTTTATTCTCATAGATGCAAAATTCTTCGGTTACATAAATGGAGTTTCAATAATTTCCTACAACTTTTTTTTTCATCTTATTCACTAAATCAACTAAATCAGATTAGTTCAAACCAAATATACTTCAAAGTTGATTATATTTAAAGATTGAACAACTTACAACTTTTAAAAAGAACCTCAATCGAATTCGAAATCCTTCGAATATCAAAATCAGTAGATAAATTGTAATTTTAGGAAGTGTATGATTTCGAGCTTGAAATATGATTTGTATTGTATTTGAATATTAAGACGAAGAAAAATTGGTTTAAAATATGGTGAACATCATTGAAGCTAGGATGAACCGCTAAGGGAGATGTCAAATTTTTCTATATAACTTGTTGCTTATTTTGAAGTGGGTGATTCAAACTATTATTCTTGGTGTCATTGTGAAGTTGTATTTTAATTTTGAAGGGTTTTGTAGATGGATTAAGGTGACTTGGACGAATTTAATAGTTGGGTCTAATCAAGAAGATGAACAATTATATGAAGAACAAATTAAATTTAGATTAATTAATAAATGAAAAGATGTTTTTCCCGTTAGTTTAATGGGTTATGGATGAGGCGGATATGAGGTTATTAGATGGATCTGGATATGAATTTGAATTTAATTAGTTTAGGTTAATTATAAACACAACAATGAAATTGAGTCATGCAATAAATGAGATTTTTAATTATATTTTTAATTTTGGTAAAAAGGGTATTTTAGAACTAATAAGCTTACGTCTAGGGCATTTTAGATCCGAAAGGTTAATGGAGGGTATTTTTGTACCAAATTCGATAGTTCATGTAACACCCCAAAATTTTCTAAGTGAAGACCCAAACTATTCTTCATTTATTTGTAGGGTCAGATCGATGATTCTTAAATTTCATAAGTGTAAAGGTAAAATTTTAAGTGTGTGAAAGATATTGGATATCAATAAATTTCAATAGAAACTCATAGACCAAAGTAGAATAGAAAGTTTTATTACCTATTAAGTTTTAATTTAAGATTCTCTTTGGGTCAACTTCAAACGAGCATATATCTTACAATATAAAGAGTTACGTGTCTCATAACCTATAAAATTAAAGGTATTTGAATCTTCTTTCCAACGGCACCAATTTCACAACAATCTGAGTTTTGAGTAAAAAGTTATGACCACTTTAATAACCATATACAGCACAGTGACAAATTAGCCGACGGGGAAATATTAAAAAGGGTCATTTTTATCTTTTTACCTCTAAGAAAACTCTAAATGAATTTTTTGACTAATTAAGGACCCAAAACAATCAGATTTTCATATTTTAATACATCTCTCAAATCCTAAGGAAAAATCGAAGTAGAAGACTCCATTAGATTCTTTCAATCTTTTTTCAAGCTTCTTCTTCAAGGTAAGTCTTTCTCCAAGAATTCCATTCATTTCAACTCAAATTCCTCTATACAATTATGAATCACTAATGAAAATCATAATTCTTGGCCATAGAGATTTCAAGAAAAACTAATTCAAGAATCTCAACAAAGGTTTTCTTGATTGTTTACCTTCAAGCTGTGGCTCAAGGCTTCTATACAAGTTCTTTTTCAAGATTCTTCAAGAACCTTGTTCTTTCTGGTATGTAAGGCTATCATAGTATTGGATTAGTTCGTCCTCACACCCTACATCTACTTTCAAATTAGTAAATGAGAAATCTAGATTCTACCCTAGATTTGAGTATTCTCGAGATTTAGTTGATTTTGAGTTCTCGAGTTCATGTTTCTTTTTAAAATTTTATACCTAATTATTAAATTGCTATATGTTATTCATTAAGATTCTTGAATTGATTCATTCATGTCTATATTTCAATATGAACCATATGAATTGAGTATTCTCAAGATGAGTAGTATCGTTGATCGCTTCCGAAGTTTCGAGCCTCGAGTAATCGAAGTTTCATATTGTTATTAAGACCCGAGTTGAATCGCTCATGTCTATAATTCGCATGAACCCTATGAATTGAGTTATAAATATTTAGAAGCTTTTTAAAGCCAATATTTGAGTTTTAAACTGAGTTTTTGAGAAAGTAAAGATGAGTTTTGAGAAAGAGTTTTTAAAACATGATTAGTATAACAGTTGAGTATTTCATCAATGTTTAAGCGGTATGATATCTAGATTTACCATCAATGTTTATGCAGCATGACTTTTCGAGTCATCGGTGATCATATCACAATATGATTTTGATATATTTTTGAGAAAGAGTTTTCAAGTATGAATTAAGACTATAAGAGAACTAAGTATTCCCAAAGGTATCAGTTCTTACATTGATAAAAGAAAAACTTTGCTAAATGAGTTATGAGTTCAAAGATATTTCAAGAGTAGTTACCTCTTTTAAGAGGATAGTTTGAGCAATTATCTCAAACCAGAGGAAGAGTATGTTTTTAAACATTGAGCATGAGTATGTATTATTGGAAGTAGTATTGAAAGAATCGATATGGGGATAAGTCTGCATAACTCACATTTATCATAAACCATGAATGCCTACATGGCATAGATCATACTTTTAGATGAATCCTAAGGACCTTTGGGGAGAGCTTAGTGGATCCACTTAGTTTAGGTGTTCTATACGACAAGGTATAAAATAGTTCTTGCAGTAGGCTAGACGTCAGATCATCACGTAGCTCATAGTAATGGTTGTCGGTTAGAGAATCTCTCAAATATAGTTAGAATTATATTTTTATTATATCACTTAATATGTTGAGTTCAAAGATGAGTAAGTATTTTGTAAAGTTTTAATGATTTCACTCATTTATTTCTTTTCAATTAGTTGAGTGTGTGTGTGTGTGTGTGTGTGTGTGTGTGTGTGTGTGTATATTGCAGTCACTTTCATTCAGTTTTTTTTGTTATTCAGCTATATTGCATACTCGTACATTCAATGTACTGATGCCATTCGACCTACATCTTTTAATGATGCAGATATAGGTTCTTAGGATCCTCAACAAGATTCTGCTGAGATCACTTCATCCGCTTACCTTTGAGCGAGGTCTTCCCGCTGAGGACTCAAGGTTTATGAGTTGTTAGTAGTATCTATTTTGAGGAGTCATGGGTCTCTTCCCAACACTTATCTTTGTATAAATAGACAATTTTGGAGAGTCTTTCAGATTCAGATATTTTAAATAAAACTTATGTTTCATACTCAGTATATTCAGTAAACTGTTTTTAAATGTTTCTTTCAATTTGATGCTTATGTATGCTTGATTTAGTCTTTCGCTTGTAGTCAGCTAGGATGAGGGTTCTCTTGGGGACCAATAATGGTTCTCGAGTGCCGGCCACATCCATGGTGTAGGCTCGAATCGTGACAAACTTGGTATCAGAGCACAGGGTTCAAATGTCCTAGGTTGTCTGTGAAGTCGTGTTAGTAGGATCTTATTTATGGTTGTGAGGGCCCCACTTCTATAAATTAGGGACTATAGACATTTAAGAAAGTCTCCCTTCTTTCATACTCTAAATTATGCAATAGAACTATGTCGTAAAGAACTCATTCAGACACGTGTGTTTCTCAAATCCATTCGACTACCCCTCATGCCCAAGGTGCCAAAAGTAAAGCCCAGATGCTTATCAATGAATTACTCTGAGCAAAAGTCTTGAGAAGGTCATGATACTACAAAGGGGCTTGATAGAAGCCCATGAGTAAGCTTAAGTATTGAGATTCGAAAGAATGCACTCTTATTCATATGAATCGTGCCTTCGAGCTTAAAGCGAGATATACTTCCGCACTTCTTCTCTAAACCTTGTTTCAATTGAGACCATTATAAGGAAGTATGTTTTAGAGCTTGGGTAGTATTTTCACCCAAAAGATAGTATGAGTTACGATGTTAGACGTATGCAATAAGATTTGTAGTAATCTAAGAAATGGGTACAGTTATTAAGTAAATTGTATAGTTGTAGTCATATACCTAGTAAGTCATTAATGATGAGTTTTTCTCTTATGTGTATGCTAAGAAGTAGTAATCTTGTGTAGATTTCATGATAGAAGGTAGAGGAATAGTTACAAGTTAGGATGAGTTAGAGTATATTTTAACCGAAAGGGAGTTTATGTTGATGTGACATTGTGTTAGTGAAGGTCAAGTATAGGTGTTGAATAAAAGAGCAGAGTATTCATGAGGTAATAGACCTAAGCTAGGCTTATGATTTTTGAAGGGAAAACCACATAGTATTCAGAGGATTATAGAACTAATTAAGTAAAACTGTATAGTAAGTGGGTCAATAATACTTAAGTTGTGAAAGGAAATGTGATGGTATACTATAACTATCTAGACTGAGAGATAATGATTGACTACTTGCCATGAGGTCTTAGTGAGCGAGTGTTTCTTAATTTTATCTAGCAGTCGTAAGTTAGTATAGTATGTGAGAAATTATATTGATATTCGTGTTTAGTACAAGACACTAAGCTTGAATTTGGGATGAGTGTCATAATAATAAAAAAATGGCAACACAAGGGTGATGATGTTGATTTTGAGATCTGATCGGATAGATTTGACATAAAGTAGGTGAGAAATTAAGGTGTTACTTTTCGATAAGTGTGACTGGTACAAATGTGGTATTTATGACTCTTAGATGAGAGTAAGGGAGTGTGGCTAAGTCATTAGATTAGCAAGAGCATTAAGAGGAGTACCTGAGATCGTATGTAGTCAGACGAGGTTCCAATTAAGTTAATGATTTTTTCTCGTGTGTGCCTCAATAGTATATTTGAGTTGTCAATATGGAATAGGCTGATGTAAGCATTAATTTTCCCCTTAAGAGTTAGATGAAGCGGTCTTATAAGCTAATGAGAAGAGGTTAAGAGAATCATTTTAGAAAGAGGTCTTAGAAGGTATCTTAGTGCATGCGTATAGAAAGTTCAGTAGCCATAATATTAGCATTTTCCGAGTAAGTAAAGAGAATATAGACTAGTTTAGAGAAGATGGAATAGATACATAGCTTAAAGTGGGAGATCATAAGATGAGAAACCAAGTCAAGTGCTGAGAATCAGATAATTATGTGTTTAGAAATATTTAAAGTAATATATCGATTCATTAATACTCTAGTGTATTCCTCAAAGTTTAGTCGTTACAACATCCTATTAACGTTTATAATATTACAATTGTGTCTATGAGCTATGCTTATACACTTCAGAGAGATCCACATCTATACTCAGTTTTCAAAATGAGGGGCACAGACTTTAGCTCATTAACCTCAAGCTTAATCCATAAAGTTATAGATATCACCTCATACTATGAACCTATTCATATAAGCATTCATGTCTCATAGTATGTTCAGTCTCACAAGTTCATGATTTACTCTCAATGACTAGCAACATTATGTTATGTCATGTATATTCTTATATCAGATATCTTGAATGAATCATTCTTATGATCTTTCGCCCTAAAGCTCTCTCAGTAATCCTTTTAGTTTTGATAATGATGTTGATGATAGTAGTTGAGTAATGATAAATGAGAGAGAGTTGGTGTTCCTATTGTGATGCTTAGAATGTTCATGTCATGAATTTTATTGAGTGTTCGTGCCAAGTGTGCTCTAATCCAGTTTCAAAACTCTCAGTATGAATCTATTCCACCTACGTTAGTAGACAAATTTAGAAGTCTAAAAGATAGTAGAGTAACTTTTTTCCCTTCCATCCTTAGTTAACCATCATTTGAGGACGAATGATCCCAATGGGGAGATATTGTAACACCCCAAAAATTTTTAAGTGGAGATCCGAACTATTATTCATTTACTTGTGTGGTCACATAGGGTGATTCTTAAATTGTCCATATGTGTAAAAGTAAATTCTTTAATGTGTGAATGATTTTGGATATCAATTAAGGTCACTAGAAACTCCTAGCACAAAGTAGAATTGAAAGTTTCCTTACCGATTAAGTTTTGATGTAAGATTCTCTTGGGGTCAGCTGCAAAGAAGCATATTTCTTAGAATATAAGGAGTTACGTGGCCCATAACCTATCAAATTACAGGTATTTGAATTTCTTTCCAAACACCGCCAATTTTGTAACAATCCAAGTTTTGAGTAAAAAAGTGATGACCATTTTAGTAACCAGATAATGTGCAGTGACGAATTAGCCGACGGAAAAACATTAAAAAGGGTCGTTTTTGGTTTTTTACCTCTAAGAAAACTCTAAACGAATTTCTTGACTAATTAAGGACCCAAAACAATTAGCTTTTCATCCCTTAATACATCATTCTCTTCTCTCTCAAACCTTAAGAAAAAATCAAAGTAGAAAACTCCATTCACGATTTTTTCAATCATTTTTCAAGATTCTTCTTCAAGGTAAGTCTTTCTCCAAGAATTCCATTCATTTCAACTCAAATTCCTCCATAAAATTATGAATCACTAATGAAAATCATAATTCTTGGTCATAGAGATTTCAAGAAACTAATTCAAGAATCTTAAGAAAGGCTTTCTTGATTGTTTACCTTCAAGCTAAGGTTTCAAGGCTTCTATACAAGTTCTTTTTCAAGATTCTTAAAGAACCTTGTTCTTTCAGGTATGTAAGGCTATTAGAGTGTTGGACTAGCTTGTCCTCACGCCCTACATCTACTTTCAAATCAGTAAATGAGAAATCTAAGATTCTACCCTAGATTTGAGTATTCTCGAGATGAGTTGATTTTGAGTTCTCGAGTTCATGTTTCTTTTGAAATTCTATTCCAAATTATTGAATTGGTATATGTTATGCATTAAGATTCTGAGTTGATTCATTCACGTCTATATTTCAACATGAACCATATAAATTGGGTATTCTAAAGATGAGTAGTATCATTGAGTTCTGAGTTCCGAGTTCTGAGTACTGAGTTTCCATATTTTTATTAAGACCCCTGAGTTGAGTCGTTCATGTCCATAATTCTGCATGAACCCTATGAATTGAGTTATAATATTGAGAAGCTTTTTAATGCCAATATTTGAGTTTTAAACTAAGTTTTTGAGAAAGTAAAGATGAGTTTTGAAAAAGAGTTTTTAACACATGATAAGTATGACAATCGAGTATGTCATCAATGTTTAAGTAGTATGGTATCTAGATATACCGTTAATGTTTATGCAATATGACTTTTCGAGTCATCAATGATCATATCACAATATGATTTTGATATATTTTTGAGAAAGAGTTTTCAAGTATGAATTAAGACTATAAGAGAACTAAGTATTCCCAAAGGTATCAGTTCTTACATTGATAAAAGAAAAACTTTGCTAAATGAGTTATGAGTTCAAAGATATTTCAATAGCAGTTACCTCTTTTAAGAGGATAGTTTGAGCAATTATCTCAAACCAGAGGAAGAGTATGTTTTTAAACATTAAGCATGAGTATATATTATTGGGACTATTATTGAGCACCGATATTGGGATGAGTTCAGACAACTCATATTCCTCATAAACAATGTATGCCAACATGGGTACAGGATCATACTTTTTAGATGAATCCTAAGTGCATTCGGGTAGAGCTTAGTGGATCCACTTAGTTGAAGTGTTCTATACCCCCGGCAAGTTATTTGATAGCTCTGCCAAAGGCGAGCTTAGATGTCAGATCATCACGTATCTCATAGTGATGGTTATCGCTTAAAGAATCTCTCCAATATAGTTAAAAGTATATTTTTATTATATCACTTAATATGTTGAGTTCAAAGATAAGTAAGTATTTTGTAAAGTTTTAATGATTTCAGTCCTTTATTTCTTTACATTCTATTGAGTATATATCTATATCTATTGCAGTCTTTTCATTCAGTTTTTTTTGTTATTCAGATATATTACATACTCGTTCATTCAATGTACTGATGTCATTCGACCTGCATCTTTTAATGATGTAGATACAGGTTCTTAGGATCCTCAACAAGAGTTTGTTGAGATCACTTCATCCGCTCGTTAGCTTTCAAGTGAGGTCTCCCTGTTTCCAAAGGACTCTAGGTTTATGAGTTGTTAGTATTAGCTCTTTTGAGGAGTCATGGGTCTTGTTCCAACACTCATCTTTGTATAGTAGAGGCTTAATAGATAGACAGTTTTGGAGAGTCTTTCAGATTCAGATATTTTTTTTAAAACTTATGTTTCATACTAAGTATATTTAGCGAAGTTTTGAGATTCAGTAAACTGTTTTAAATGTTTCTTTTGAATCTAATGCTTATGTATGCTTGAGTTAGTCTTCCGCTTATAGTCAGACAGGATGAGGTTCGCTTGGGGACCAGCAATGGTTCTCGAGTGCTGGCCACATCCAGTGTGTAGGCTTGGGTCGTAACAGTTCAGGGGTATTTTGGGCTATTTTCTGTAGTTTAAATACAATAATTATTTTGATCTTTACTTAAACTTTATTATCTCATATTATTTAAATTCATCATAGATAACAATGAAAAAAACTCATTTTGTGTAATAATTGATTTAATGTGACCGTGTTTATCTTAATATCTTATTTTCATTTTATAATCTATTTAATTATTTACCCTATTTTCATTTTTTTTTCTTTTTAGAAAGAAGTATTGAAAATACCCTGAACTTGAACAAATTATTAGTTTTCTCCTCAAACTATTAACAGCCTTAAAAACACCAATCTAATTGATTAACTAAACTTAGATATACCACAATTTATCGCATGACATAGTAAGTGGTCTCAAACTCTTGTAAGAGTACGACTCTTAATAAAAGGCCGATCGAAGTGTTAAACACCTCTAAATTGGGCTAGAATTTAGGAACATATTTCACTTATGTTGCATGATCATGTGTATTTAGGTTCAGATAATATGATTTCAAGTATATCCATAATTCTAAAATGAAACTAATAATTTACCCGAGTTTAGGGATATTTAATACTTCTTTATTCTATATACATATATATTACCTAGGGTGTACAAGTTAGACCGTAAAGTCAAACTGAACCAACGAACCAAATCAAACCGAAAAAAAATGATTTATGGTTTGATTTGGTTGGTTGGCGGTTGAAAAAAAAAAGGGACCACTCTTGGTTTGCTTTGGTATTAAAAGAAAAAAAGTCAAACCGAATCCAAACCAAACCGACATAATATATATATATATATATATATATATATATATATATATATATATATATATATATATATATATATAATTTTATTTTATTTATAGATAAAAATATTATTTATAATCTACTTTGTTGATATATTTTTAGTTAGTTTATAGTTTCAATGTTTATATATTTTATTTCAAATTTGGACTTGTAAAATTTTGTAATATATATATATATATATATATATATATATATATATATATATATATATAAATTTTTATTTTATTTATAGATAAAAATATTATTTATAATCTACTTTGTTAATATATTTTTAATTAGTTTATAGTTTTCTGTTTATATATTTTATTTTAAATTTGGGATTGTAAAATTTGTAAATATTTTATTTTGTATTAAGATCGAAAGTTACAATTATATTGTTATAGTTTTTCAAATTCAAAGTTAACAATTTACTTTGTAAATATTTTATTTTGTATTCAGTTTGTCTCTAGCCTTTAATCTTATTAATTTAACATAATGAACGTTGATATTTCAAAAAAATATTTTGTACTCATGTGAATTTTACCGTCTTCTTGAAAATTTCTATTCATTTAACATTTTTTAAGTTTATCTTATCACACAGGTAAGTGAAAATATATTTGATCTCTTTTTCAAATACCGTAAAAAACTGAAAAAATCGAAAGAACCAACTAAAACCGAAATTGAAAAAAGCAATTTTATGTGATTTAATTTGATTTTTAGATTTAATAAACCGACATATTTAATTTAAATTTTTTTAATGAAAAACCAAATCAAACCGACCTATTACACCTGTTATGAAACATAGTAAGAATGGGGTAATAATTAGGAATACCGCACTTACCTTTTTGGCACAAATTTGAGTGTTAATGTGTTCCGCAGGGCGAAGATTACAACCTCCATTAAAGTGGATATATACAGAGTTGAAGCACTTACGAGGAAGCTAAAGGTAACATGAAGAGGCTGTACAAGTCTACTGACGATGAATTCATGGAGTTCCATAAGAGAGAAATTGGGGTTTCTCAACCCAGAAACTTCACTCGTCGAATCTCCGCTTCTGAGGTCTGATTTATTTAAGATTATCTATTGTTTACATCTATTTGTTTGATGAAATGATTGACAGTATCGAATTCTCCCCCAATTTCGTACTTATGGCTATTCATGGTACAACAGTCTACCAGAGCTCAAATTGGGGATACTTCAGCTTCTTCTTCTTCTTTTATATTGAGAGAGAGGTGGTGTTCGTCTGTTTGTGTGCACTTACACTATTCCACAGCTACTTTGTATCTTTCACCAGCAAAGAGTAATTTTGTCAAGGTTTAGCTTAGACAGGTTGGGGAGGGAAATCAAATTGGCGTGGTTTGTTTTTGCTGCAATCTGAATCCGTCCCCGATGATTTTCATCTCACTAAGAAAATATCAGATTGTAATTATGAAATTTAAATTTCTTATCTGTAGATTCTCTAGGGTTTTCGTTTTCAATGTTTCTAAACTTACAAAATTCCATTTATTTTTTTATCTGTTGGTGATAATCACCTCTTGAGCTAACTTTTGGGTTGAGTTAGACCCAAGATTAGCTTCTTTATCATGGATCAAAGCCAGACCTAGCCTAATTCATTGTTTACCCGATGTTGGAAGGTAAAAGTAAGAATTCAAGTTTTTGCATGGATTTCCCCTATTTCGGGATGATCTTTAATTTTTTCCCTAGATCATGTTCTTTAATTTAACCCCTGTTGCTCATTTAATGAAAATTTGTGGTCAAAATATCCTTAACTATGACCTAATTTCACAAGGCATGAGTTTGGAGAACTTTTGTCTTGTCCCGCAAAAGTTATGTCTCTTAAGGTATAACTTTGTGGTTTCCGAAAGTGAACTTATGCCTCTATCAGCATATTTGTTAGAACTAATTTATGCCTTGTAAAACATAACTTGTGGGTTATGAACTTCTTAAGACATAACGCTCAAACCTAACGTATTCCTCATTAGCATAAGTTTTGTAGGAACTAAGTAATGCCTAAGTTCTATAGGAATTGCGACATAACTTGTGTTATATTATGGTTCAAAGTATGGGCTTTTGCCTTGCTTGTTTTACTTTGTTTTTTCGATGTCAGCAATTTCGCCACTTTTTGTTTCTCAAAGTGTTGAAGGGAACTAAGTTGCTCAGACTTGGGTGCAGTGTCCAATATGGGTGTGGATCTAGAGGTCGGATCCTTCATGATCTAATTTTTAAGATTCGGGGATATGGAAATGGGTGCGAGGGTTCTCCTAAAAATAATTAAAATATCTAAAAATAGAGTTATAAAACCTAAATTATGAGATATTATGTGGAAACTTGAGGAGAATCCTGCATGAGATTAAAGGAAAAGTAGTGACATAAATTTTTTTATATTAAAGGTATTCCATTTTCTTCAATTTTACCTTAACTTTTGTATTGATTACATAAAACTGTCCAGACTTTTCCCATCGATTTTGGTCAAAGTACCCAAAATCGGTTGACCAAATCGGACACAGATCCCACACACACCCATGTCATGTCGACACGGGTGCAACACCAAAAGTGAAGAGTCCGAGCAACTTAGGACATTTGTGCGAATGACCCATAAGAATTTGCATCAACTTATTACACTTTGCACGAACTGCTAATAGTGAGTCATGCATCAGGCTATCTGTTTTCTTCTTTGGGTGGTTAACCAACCACTAGTTGCGAAAGTAAAGGTTTGAGTTACAGAGATATAGTCACCTTGTTATATGAGTTGAATGGTACACATAGATATTTCTGGTTAATACTTGGAAATTTATTGAACGCCAAGCATCTTACCTACTAGCTTTTGGATGAGAATTTAAGTTTTATCCATTAACGGTATAGACATATTTATATGACTAGTGTAATCTGGCCAACTCCAACAGGGTTGTAGCCTGCTTTTCCATGTTACCAACAGGTGCTTAGTGTAGAAGCTCACCTGCATTTGGCTTTAAGTATGATTATTCTTTTCCATTGTCACCAAATAAAACTTAAAGTCTTTCAGCTAATACGAGCTATTATTTATTGAACGTATCATCCATGTGACGGTCTTCCAGTTCATCACCAGGTATGTACTGTTAATTTCCTTGTATCCATTTCTTCTTAATGGCAGAGCCTGATGTGAAGTTTCTGTGGCACATCCAATAAAGTGGAAAATACAAACAAATAACTAAAGAAAACTGAGGCTTGCATGTTCCTTGATGTTATCTCTGTTTTTTGTGTAAGAAATTATCACATTAGTATAAGAAGGTAACAAAAATGAGGCCTACATACTTAGTGGTGGTTAAGACTTGAGTCACAGTTGCAGCATAATTTGGTGTAAAAGAATTTCACATTTCAATATTAAGGTAATCCCACATCAGTCACTAAATCAATTAACTAACTACCCCTAATGCCAAATTAATTGTTTTATCTATGTGAATGCTCAGTATCCATTTCCGGTCTATTATATTCTGCCTGAGGGTAATAAATTTTAAGGTGTTTGGAATTCTTTTCTGTAGAATCGGAGAAACTGGTCCATTATGCAAAGCGGCTGAAACTATTTTCTTTTTCCATATTTGGGGCAGGTTACGGTGAAGCGGCTGGATTTGTATGGGAAGTTAAATGGTCATGAGGGTTGTGTTAACACAATTGACTTCAATGCCACTGGCGATGTTCTTGTCTCAGGTTCTGATGACAGACGAGTAATACTATGGGACTGGGCAACAAGGAAATCAAAATTGTCTTACTCATCAGGCCACATGGACAACATATTCCAGGCCAGGTTCATGCCCTTCACTGATGATCGGAAAGTAGTAACTGCTGCTGCTGATGGCCAGGTGATGTTCTGCGCATCTTGTGCACTTTACTATGTGAAATCTGAAAGATAACGACAATGTGTATGAGCAAATGTTCATTTGTAAGTCTGAAATACACTGTAGTAGATGTGGCTTCTGCCTACTGAACCATTCTCGTATTGTGATTTAATCATGATCCCAGTCATTATCAAACAAGAATTGTCAAATGATGATAATATTAGTGGTCTGTATTGGAAAGGAGAAGTCCTGTCAAATTCTCTGAGCTGATCAAGCGCTTTAAGAGATTCTAAGAGGTCGATTAATGTTGCATAACGAAAAAAGCATAAAATTCTGCATAACTAGTATAATATTTGATTTCTAAAATAAATGATTGCATCACTAATTTATTCTTTGCATAACTGTAGCAGTATATGGTTTGCATAATTGCTACAGTGCTTGATTTGCAATATTAAACTCTGCATTGCCGATACTCGTGCAATGTAGGAATATGTGAATCCAATGTGGATTAACAATACATTTAATAATCTATGCATTATTTTTGTGAATCCAATGTGGATTTACAATACATTTATTAACTTTAGAATAGGAATGAGTATATACTATCCTATTTAGAAAAGGAATAGAAGTAGAAATAAGAATATGAATCCTAGTTGGAAAAGGAGTCCAATGTAGTGTCTATAAATAGGGTCTGGATATAATAATGTAGATACAACAATTCAATAATATTCTTTTCCTATATTTCTCACATGGTGCATTGGTGAGAAACTTACCCAGAAATTGGTGAGAAACTTACCCAGAAAAAAAAGTAGTCAGATTTCGTGACTGTCAAGGCTGGTTTGCATCGCTTTGTTTTATAAGTGTAGTGTGAAAACCCACACCACCACGGGGTGCAGAACACTCAGGAGAGCCAACCCAAGTGAGCTCCTCTAAGTTTTGCCATGTCACGCGCCCTCACACGCCGCCGGAAGACTCAAGCTTGCATCACCACGAGCTTCACGCGCCAGCATGTGCGGCAGTTTCTGGCCAGTTTTTCGACATTTTTTCCCATTGAGGTCGCCTCTCCATTCCGAGGCAGACTATCTATTTATTTTTTTATTCCAACCAGTTCCAAGCAGCCAGATCTAATTCCCGGCGACTGAACCCTCTTCCCCAGATTCGACTAGTTTTATTTGTTTTTTTTTCTCTTTTCTCTAATTTCATAATATGTCTTTAGGGATTGATATTTTAGGCTCAAAAAATATAGGTAGTTCAAGTGCTATGATCACTTTAGAACCATTAATGGGAAGCTCAAACTATTTAGCTTGCACTTCCTCGGTTGAGTTATGGTGCAAGGGTCAAGACGTTCAAGATCACTTAACCAACAATGCTTGTGTGATAGATGAAATGCAAAGGCTAGTAAGGCAGATATTTTCGCTCTCGTGGCTAAAATAGCATCTGTCCGTCTTTTTCTATCTATGGTTGTTGTTCGTCATTGGCCTCTTCATCAGTTGGACATTAAAAATGCTTTTCTACATGGTAATCTTGCAGAAGAAGTCTATATGGAGCAACCACCTAATTTTGTTACTCAAGTGGAGTCTAGTAGTCTTGTATGTCGATTGCGTAAGTCACTCTATGGTCTGAAACAGTCTCCTTGAGCCTGGTTTGGAAAGTTTAGCACAATAATTCTGGAGTTCGGCATGACCCGTAGTGGAGCTGATCACTCTGTGTTTTACCGGCATTTTGCACCAATTCGGTGTATTTATTTGGTTGTTTATGTTGATAATATTGTTATCACTGGCAATGATCAAGATGGTACCACTAATTTGAAGCAACATCTCTTTAAGAATTTCCAGGCTAAAGACCTTGGCAGGCCGAAGTATTTTCTAGGTATTGAGGTTGCTTAGTCTAGATCAAGTGTTGTTATTTCTCAACGCAAGTATGCTTTAGATATTCTTGAGGAGACAAAAATGATGGGATGTAGACCCATTGACACTCCTATGGACCCAAATGGTATACTCCTTTCGAGACATGGGGAGCCATTCAGTAATCCTGAAAGGTATAGACATTTGGTTGGAAAGTTGAATTATCTCACGGTGACTAGACCTGACATCTCTTTTCATGTGAGTGTTGTAAGTCAGTATATGACTTCCCTTTGTCATGGTCATTGGGAAGCACTTGTTCGTATTCTGCGACATAAGTGACTAGACCTCACATCTCTTTTCATGTGAGTGTTATAAGTCAGTTTATGACTTCCCTTTGTCATGGTTAGTGGGAAGCACTTGTTCGTATTCTGCGACATATAAAGTCAGCTCCTGGTAAAGGACTACTCTTCGAGGATCAAGGCTATGAGCGTATCACTAGATATACACATACGGACGCTGATTAGGCAGGATCATCCTCTGATAGACACTCAACATCCGTATATTGTGTTTTAGTAGGGGTAATTTGGTGTCATGGAAGAATAAGAAACAGAGTGTGGTTGCTCGATCTATTGCAGAATCAGAATATCAGGCAATGACTGCAGCACCTTGTGAGCTAGTTTGGATCAAACAGTTGCTAGGAGAGCTAAAATTTGGTGAAATCAGTTAGATGGAACTTGTGTGAGATAATCAAGTGGCCCTTCATATTGCATCAAATTCAGTGTTAAATGAAAGGACCATTTGTGAAGTCAAA
Organism: Solanum pinnatisectum; assembly: GCA_035578085.1. Classification (NCBI taxonomy): domain Eukaryota; kingdom Viridiplantae; phylum Streptophyta; class Magnoliopsida; order Solanales; family Solanaceae; genus Solanum; species Solanum pinnatisectum. Next base: position 1,301,921 of record JAWPEI010000021.1, on the reverse strand, counting down.
TGATCAGCTTGCAGGTATCTTCACTGAGGCCCTCACCGGTCCTTGTATTAATTACATATGTAACAAGCTAGGTACATATAATTTGTATGCACCAGCTTGAGGGGGAGTGTTAGAATAGGAATAAGTATATACAGTCCTACTTAGAATAGGAATCCTAGTCGGAAAAAGAGTCCAATGTAGTGTCTATAAATAGAGTCTCAATGTATTAATGTTGATACAACAATTCGATAATATTCTTTTCCTATATTTCTCACAATTAACCAAACTTGGGTAAAAGTATTAAAGGCAAGCACTCAAGGGTATGGCCTAGTGGTCATTGAAATGTGTGAAAACCATTGAATGGGAGAATTCTAGTAGAGACAAAAGATTCTAGATGTTTCTTTCCCTCTTTCTAAGCCTTGGCAGGGACCCGGTACTTGTGTTGGTGAGGTGTAGCAGGTACCCGGTAGAATAGTTGAGGTGTGCACAAGCTAGCCTTGACACCACCTTTTTATTTAAAAAAATGTATCGAACAACAATCCTTGCATTATAATTAGCTATAAGAATTACCTATGCAACTATCAGCTACTGTATGGCATCTTCTGCTTCACTTGTCCATTCTTTTTCTCAATGCCATAAAGAATCTGCGCCTAACACTTCAAGGATTTAGAAGTTCTTACATATTGCAGAATTAATGAGATCACCAAATTGCATTTTATCATTGAATGATTGGATAAGTAATTCTCATACCAAACATATTCTTCTTATTGTCCTAGTATGAAGTAACACATGTTTATAGATCGCAGAGATGTACATCCAGACAATGTTTTTGTACCAATATATGATAGTTTAGGCCTGCTGGAGTTGCTTAATTCGTAATTTGAGAAGTCCTAGTATGAAGTAACACATGTTTATAGACAGTAGGGATGTACATCCAGAGAATGTTTTTGTAGCAATATATTATAGTTTAGGCCTCCTGGAGTTGCTTAATTCGTAATTTGAGAAGGACTAGGGAGAAATAATTCCCGACACCTATGGGCTTATTCTTCAATCCTGTCTGATTTCTGCCATCGCAAAACACTGGTTTTCTCACTGCAGGTCAGGCTTGGTCTATTGCTGGGGAATGGCCAAGTAGAAACTAAAAGGCTTGGTAGGCACCAAGGTCGTGTACATAATCTTGCAGTGGAACCAGGGAGCCCCTACATATTGTATAGCTGCAGTGAAGATGGTTTTGTTCAACATGTAGGTTGCCACATGCTGTTTTACCTGTAAAAAATTCTCTCCTTCAGATTATTTTGCCATAACTTGCATCTGTTCTGCAGTATGACTCATAAGCAATTCTGCCACAAAGATATTATGTTGCTCATCTTTCATGGAAAACAATAAGCAATCTTCTAGCAGTGTTAGGTTGAACTCCATTGTGATAGATCCAAGAAATCCTAATTATTTTGCTGTTGGAGGTTCTGATGAATATGCACGTGTATATGACATCAGAATGTACCAAATGGATGCTTCGCATAATACAGATAGGCCTGTCAACACATTTTGCCCCCATCACCTGATTGAAACACATGAGGTTCACATTACAGCGTTGGCTTACTCAAGCTCTAGTGAGTTGCTGGTCTCATACAATGACGAATTGATATATTTGTTTCAGAAGAACATGGGATTGGGTTCATCTCCCCTGTCTTCACAAGGTGAAGATGCAAAGAAATTGGATGAGCCACAAGTTTATTCTGGGCATAGAAATTCGAGAACTGTTAAAGGAGTGAGTTTTTTTGGTCCTGGTGATGAATATGTCATGAGTGGGTCTGATTGTGGTCGTATATTTATCTGGAAGAAAAAGGGTGCTAAGCTTGTTAGGTTGATGGTTGGTGATAGGCACATAGTAAATCAGCTTGCGCCCCATCCCTATATTCCTGTTCTTGCAACATGTGGAATAGAAAAGACCATAAAGCTTTGGACCCCATCATCAAAGAATGTTACTCCATTGCCTCGTGACGTCCAAAAGGTGTATATCTTAGCAGTTCTCTCAATAACTATTCATGTTTAGAATCGAAAGTCACAGTTGGTTCATGTAATCTATTATTGATTTTTTTGCTGCTGCACTGTCTTGCTGTGAGTAGATAATGGAAGCTAACAAGCGAGGCCGAGAAGACCATTCACGGGCAACACTGACCCCAGATGTAATTATGCACGTCTTACGTATGCATAGGAGGCAAGCGCTGGCGTATGTTGAAAGAAGACACACTAGAGGTGATATCGAGAGTGATGAAGATGATGGGGGAGAGGCCTATGTTTTAGGGTTTTCGGATGGTGATACTGAGGGTGCGTCTGAATGCAGCATTAGCTAAAGTCATATGTATCTTACCCGGGAACAATAGTTCACATCTGTATCAATAGCTTGGTGCACCTTATAGCTGTAGTGCATCACATGTTGAGTTAACATATAAGTTTGAGAATTTGCTAGCTGCCTGTTCCCAATGTCAATAAATAAGCAGTGTGTCATCTTCGCTTGACCAAAGTTCAAAGTTTAGCCGTCTGCAAATTATCTCATATCTTAATTACTACAGGGGAATGGCTTCATTTGAAACTTCAAAGATTGCATATGCTCTACAATCTATCCTTTTGGTGGTAAATATGTTGTCCCATTGCAATTTGAAGGTGAGTATTAAAAACATTCGTCATTCTTATGTTTCTCATAGTAGGAGATTTACGGATTTTACTCTTGCGGAAGCAGATCTCCAGCAACCACGACTCAACGAGACAAATGAATTTTCTTTGTCTATAACCTTAAAATCCCTGAAATCTAGCCATCATGTTATGGTGAAAAATCCTACACCTATAATAGCATATTTATAGGTAGGGTTTATGAGGACAAACTAATGGGTTTTGAGTGGATTCAACCAAATAACTATTTTCAACACAATACTCGTTACAATGAAAACGAATTCCTCATAGCTTCTAAAGCCTATAATTAAAATGTTCTTTGGCATTTTGAGGCTCTCTTTCACTTCTTCCGTAATCTTGTAAATGATAGTGTAGTCCTTTGTATGGAGTTAAAAATCTTTTGTGTTTCAAAATCAAAGATCAACAACATAATATTTATCTACCAACAAACATTTTATAAAGAATTACTAAAACCATATGTGACATAAATGAGATAGCTTTGTGTAAATAAATAATATATATACTAAGGATGTAATTAAAGTTTTCATGTGGCGGAAATGAAAATTGTGACGTTGGTTCAACAAGTGCATTCTCAAGTACTTTATCACATTATGTCCAAGACCTTCCCAACCAAGAAAGAATAAAGGTAAATCGCATATCAAAATCATAAGCACATGAGACATTTTGTGATGTTCTTCCTTTATGACATTTATATGCTTGTTGCACCGCTTTAGAACCTCCCTTCTATATATGTTTCATCAGTCACACCAACACAATCCTACCAAATAAAAATACATCAATATTAGTTTAGTGAACATAAAATAAATTGGAAGCATTATAGAATGCACTTCATAAAAAAATGTTTGCAAGAGTAATAAAATAATGCTTCCAAGACAATGCAAAGTCATAAAATAAATATTATCTCTTTAAACAAAGTCGATAGTGAGTATGTAACTAAATACTAATAATAATTCACGAATAAAATATAAATGTGCACTTATTAAGGCCATAAAATAAATTTATTAATGTGTTTGAAATTTTACCTTAAACCAAGGCCAAAATCGAGAATTATGTCGAATTTTGGAATGTACACCTGTCATATTTCTTGGTTGTATAAATGTCGGTGCCATCTTGCTAATTGCCTTGGCAACTATTTTATGTCGGTGAGAATAATAAATTTTAAAAAGTAATGATGTGATTATAAATTTTATTTACATATGAAATAAATGGTTAGTAGATATAAATGTGAGGTTGTTTTAACAAAATATAAAGTTGGGGATCAATTTTTGTATTAAAAATATCTCAAATCATGATATGAAATTCTCATATCATGGTTTTTGGAGAATATGGAATCACATCTCATGATATGGAATCATGAGATGGAATCAGCGTAAAATCGCATGTCTAAACGTTGATTCCATCTCATGATCTCATATCGTAATATGATATCGCATGCCAAACGCCTACTAAGTTAGTAACAATGTCAAATTCTCTAAAGCAAAAAAACAACATATATCTATTAGTTTCAATAGCAAAAACATCTTTTGGTTGAGATTGAGTTCCTTATTTATCAAATAATGAAGATGGAATGACTTGAGAGCAGGGGCGACTCTATGTAAAATCGTGGGGTGCCACGTCACCCAGTGACCTCGGTTGAAATTTCGTTTATGTATGTATATATGTCTCGGATATCTGGTAAATATTAAACTTGCCCCTAATCATGCGGGATCGAATCTAAAGGGGCATGTTTTAATTGTACATATTTTATGCTGCAATTCTTTTTCTTCTTTTTTTTCCACAAAAAATCGAATCACCGCATGGATTCGAACCTGCAATATCGGTGCAGTTAGAAATACTATTAACATTAAGCTATGAGCAGAACATGATGATATATGTTTTACTTTATAATATAATCAGCAAATGTTAACACACTTAATTTGTATTTTATTGACTTTTTTTCTTTTTTTATTTTAAACATAATATTATTATTCTTTCAATTTAATTTATGTGATACACTTACTTTTTTAGATTATTTCAAAAGAATATTACTTTTCTATTATTAGAAACAACTTTAATTTGTAATTTTTCTTTTACCCTTAATGAAATAATTTTTAGTCATATAAATGATTAAGATTTATTTTAAATCTTCTCCTCCTCAAAAAATTTCTTTTCTTTTTGTCAAAATTTTTGAAACTTGATCCCGAGTTTCTCTTACTCTTTGTTCGATTATCTAAATCATTTGACTGCATATGAAAAAAGAAGTAGTTAAGATTATGATAATTAAATCTTATCGAGAATTATTTAAATTACAAACATTAAAATGCATGTTGCATTAAAAGACGACATAAAAATTAGACTGAAATCTCACATGATTTCGTTGGTCTTTTAAGAATTTATATTGTGAGTCAAAACATCAATATAAGACTTCGTTTCTGTTACTGAAATTATGCATGTGAAAAATTTTCAACCACTTTATTTAAGTATGTTACATAGAGCGTGAACTATTAATAAAAATATAACTATGTCATTAGTAAGTGTATTTAAAATATGAAAATTCAACCAAGTGCAATTATAGAGGATATTGTTGAAGGCTTTTTCTTTACGCCAAGTTGTCATAATTTATATATTTTTTCGATTCATTTGTCTTTATGAACTCAAAGGATGAATAACCGAACAACAATCTCAAGTTGCTATTTAGAAGGGCAAAATAGATTAAATATTTGATCGATTTAATGAACATGTCTATTTAAAGGCGATATGGCACTCACGGTCTTTAAATTCTAAATTCACCTCTGCTTGAGAGACCCTTATACTTTACTTACCTTGTTACTTGAATCCTTGTACTTCACAAGGTTTCATCTAGGCACTTCTAATTGTTAAAACACACTATTTTAAACCCTTTGACTATTGAACGATCCTATGTGGCAACCTCATGGTTGAGTTGGACTAAGAGCCCGTTTAGATTGACTTAAAAAAGGGGGCAAACATCATAAACCCCACTAGTATAGGTTCTAATTACTAGTATTTACGTTAGTTTCGAATATTACTTCTTGATCTACATTTCTTTAGTTGGATACATGTATCTTAATTCGACAGACACATGTATCCAAGGGGTTGACAAAGCAAGATACATGTTTAATTAAGGATTGTGACTAAAATGCTTAATTTAAGGAGAAAATTACTTCTTTAACAACTTTTGAATATATCTAGTCTAACAACTTCAGAAAAATTAAAAAAAAAAAAAAAAGAAGTCTAATTTCTTTCATTTATTTTCTTTGTAGAAATTCAAAAAAAAAAATCTCTCAATTGTTTGCTTCCTCTTTCAGATACACATATTCAAGATATGTCAATAGCTAGATACATTATAAATACACGTATCTAAAATATGTCAATATCTAGATACACTACAAACATGTGTGTATTTAGTGGCATAGCAGAATTGTTCAATTAGTGGAGTAAATCACTGCTTTAACAACTTTAGAGAATCTGTAACATAACAACTTCCTAAAAAAGTTTCAAAAAACTCAAAATCAATTTCTTTCTTTTTGTGAGAAAAGGACTAAAACAATAAATATTTCATGTTTCTACCAAAATTTAAATAGCAATATATCACAAAATAAATACAATATATCTAAGATACAAAATAGTTGAAAGAATAATCATAAAAGATAATATTCATTCTCTATATCTACATATAGATAACTAACAACGATCTAAATTAAACACAATGTATACATGTAGATCGATACATTATTATAACATAACAAATACATATAATAATATTAAGATATATAATAGAAGGCAAGACTCAGATAAATGACAGAACAAATTGTGTCAGATACATGCGTAAATCTCCAATATCTTTATTAAATACATACACACTTAATCAGATATACTGATAAAACCTAGATACATATAATCGTATCTCAATAATCTGTCAAATACATGTGTAAATCTCCGCTATTGAAACTTTCCGATTACGCTCATAGCTGGTCAGGACATCTCATCACGGTGGTATTTGCTTCACCTTTGATTTATCGATGTTGCTCACTGTGCCTAGATCTGACGGACTCCCGTAGAGCCACTAAAAATTTCGCTTTCTCATCTCTACGACTAATAAAGTTTTGAAAAAAAAAAAAAAAGACCTTCAAGTCATTAGAGATGAAATTTGAGTCAGCTGAAGAGTGGGATTGTTAAGAAAAAAAACCGTGACTATAATTTGGCAGGGAAAAAAAACCACAAGCAAACTACTTGCAAATAACACCAATTGTCATTATATTGTAGCATTCTCTTTGCAATAAAATATATGAACTTGTTAGAAGGCGGTGGATGCCCATGTAAAATGGGATCCACTCACCTCTCTTTAAGCCAATTATAATCTTTCTTGGTGACCAAGGAAATATTTGTACATAACACTATGGCAATAAATAACCCACCAAAATGGATGAATACATACAGAGATATATGGTTCTCACTTTTGTTTGTTGATTAATTTTACTGCTCTTCCTTTAGTTCTAGTTAATTGTGGTGTTACTTTTAGTTCTTTTACACGTTATCAGCACGAGACTCTGTCAAGTCGAACTACTCTAAATAAGTAAAAAATATAAGAATTTTATTTTTCTAAAAATGTCTAATATTTCTAAACTTAAATTTATTGTCTTGGATATATCGGGCAAAGGATACTAGACGTTGAAATCCACCTGGATGCGATGGGTCTGGTAGACACCATCAAAGATAATAATCGTGCATCCAACAAGATCGAGCTAAAGCTATGATATTTCTGCGCCACCATCTTGACGAGGGGTTGAAAATGCAATACCTCACTATTAAAGACCCCCTTATACTGTGGAATAATTGAAAAGATAGATATGACCACCTGAAGTTGGTCATTCTTCCATAGGCACGTCATGATTGGTTTAATTTGAGGTTACTAGACTTTAAAAGTATAATCAATATAATTATTCCATGTATAGAATTATATCACGCTTAAATTTATGTGAGAAGATGTCACCGAACATGCTAAACTTGAGAAAACATACTCCATTTCCTACCTCGAGTATGCTCTCGCAGTAGCAATATCAAGAAATGGGTTTTAAAAAATATTCTGAATTACTTTCACATATTCTTATTGATGAACAACATAACGACCTTTTAATGAAAAATCATGAAAGTTGGCCCGTTGGTTCTATGTCACTCCTCAAGTGAATCGCAAATTATCACCAACGAAAGAGGTCATGGCTTGATCCTGGCCGCCGCCAGAAATAAATTATAATCATGATGTCTTGCACCAAAAATTGACCAGCAATATAAAAGGAAGGGTGAAAAAAAGAAGTGATGCAAAAGAAAATTCAAAAGTGTATGTCATATATACGGAATGGGGCACTAGTCACGCATTTGTCGATCATCTAAGCGCTACTGCTCACTCTATTAGGCGGATTTGAAAAAGGATGATAGTAATCCGTATAAATTCTATCTCTCAAGATAATGTTGAGCCCATATATAAGATGGATAATAATGCGTACAAATTTCATCTCTAAAGATAATGTTGAGCCTATGCATCCGATGTTTCTTTGTATTTCAAGGAAAACGATCGGATTTGAGCCCGCGATAATTTAGATAATTTCCTTTTCTGTTTGTTTAGTTGGTATGTTTATGTTTTTCTAATCCTTGTAAATATAATAGCCCTGTTTAATAGTAATATTTTACTTTATTTATAACTATTTTTGAAGAAAATATGGATATGCCCAAACTTCGCTTTGGATCAATAGCCAATCATGTAGATATTTGTGTAGTTGACAGTGGAACAACACATGCCATATTTAAAGATGATAAATACTTTTCTTACTTGCGTAGAAGAAAAGCAAATGTTACTACAATTTCTGGTAATTCGAAATTGATTGAAGGCTCCGAAAGAGCTACTATATTTCTGCCTAAGGGGACAAAACTTGTTATAGAAGATGCATTATTCTCTTCTAAATCTCCAAGAAACTTGTTAAGTTTCAAAGATATCCGCCGAAATGGATATCATATTGTGACACTAAATGAAATGAATATTGAATACCTTGGTATAACCAAGAATGTTTCAGGCCAGAAATGTGTTTTGGAGAAATTACCGACTTTATCTTCTGGTTTATATTATGCAGAAATTAGTATAATTGAAGCACATTCGATTGTAAACCAGAAGTTTATTGATTTAAATATGTTTATGCTATGGCATGACCGAATAGGTCATCCTGGATCAATAATAACGAGATGAATCACTGAAAATTCAAATGGACATCCATTAAAGAACCTAAAGATTCTTACAAGTGATGAGTTCATGTGCTGCTTGTTGTCAAGGCAAATTGATTACTAAGCCAACATCAATGAAGGTTAACATTGAATCCCCTCAATTTTTTGAACGTATACATGGGGATATTTGTGGACATATTCACCCACCTAGTGGGTTGTTTAGATATTTTATGGTCCTAATAGATGCATCTTCAAGATGGTCTCATGTGTGCCTCTTATCATCTCGTAACCTGGCATTTGCAAAATTATTGGCACAAATGATACGATTAAGAGCGCAATTTTCAGATTATCCCATTAAGGCAATTCGCCTTGATAATGCTGGGGAATTCACATCCCAAGCTTTTGATAATTATTGCTTATCAATAAGGATAAAAGTTGAACATCCTATAGCTCATGTTCATACTCAAAATAGCCTTGCTTGAGTCATTTATTAAGCACTTACAATTGATAGCAAGACCCCTACTTATGAAAACTAAGTTGCCCACTACTGTTTGGGGTCATGCTATCTTACATGTAGCATCACTTGTTCGTCTAAGACCGACTCATTATAATAAATACTCTCCGTCACAATTAGTTTTTGGTCATGAACTAAATATTGCTCATCTACGAATTTTTGGATGTGTTGTATATGTGCCAGTAGCACCACCTCAGCGCACTAAGACGGCCCCCAAAGAAGGTTAGGCATATATGTTTTGATTCACCCTCCATAATTTGCTACCTTGAGCCATTAACAAGAGATTTATTCACTGCAAGATTTGCAGATTGTCGATTTGATGAAACAAGTTTTCCGCAATTAGGGGGAGAGAAAAAGAACTTAAAGTGAAATTGCATGGAAAATTTCATCAGTATCTCATTTTGATCCACGTTCGCCCACCTATGAACAGGAGGTCCAGAAGATCATCCATTTGCAAAACATTGCAAATCAAATGCTAGACGCATTTACTAATTTGAAAAGGATAACAAAGTCACGTATTCCTGCACTGAATGTGCCTATCCGGATTGACGTCCCAAAAGGACCATCTACAAGTGTCATGGCTTCTGAATCACAAACATGCCTGAAGCGTGGTAGACCATTCAAAGGATAAAAAACCTAGAAAAAGAAGTACGAAAAATGACACTACAAAAGAATCTCCTAAAGAGATTCAAGATCTGATTAATCCTGATATTCTTGAAGAAATCAGTGAACCCGAGACTCAAGTGAATGAAGAACTTTCAATAAGTTCTACGGGTGATGGGATAAGTTTAGATCGATCGAAATTATAGTGGATAATGTTTTCGCATATACAGTTGCACTTAACATTGTGCAAGACAATGAGGATCTTGAACCTCTATTTGTCGAAGAATGTTGACGAATATGTGATTGGCCAAAATGGTAAGAGGCAATTCAATCAAAATTAGACTCACTTGCTAAACGTGAGGTTTTTGGACCTGTAGTCCAAACCCCAAATGGTGTAAAATCGGTTGGCTATAAATGGGTCTTTGTATGGAAAAAAAAATGAGAGAAATGAAATTCTAAGATACAAGGCACGCCTTGTTGCACAAGGATTCTCCTAAAGACCCGGTGTCAACTATGAAGAAACATATTCACCGGTTATGGATGGAATAACTTTTTGATATCTCATCGGTTTAGTTGTTCATGAAAACCTTGAAATACATCTGATGGATATGGTTACAGCCTATCTTTACGGTTCACTTGATAATGAAATTTATATGAAAATTCCGTATGACTTAAAATGCCCAAGCATATAGTTCAAAACCTCGGAAATGTGTTCAATCGATTACAAAAAGTCATTATGCGCTTAAAACAATCGGGTGCATGTGGTATAATCGCCTCAGTGAGTACTTGATAAAACAAGATTATATAAATGATGCCATTTGTCCTTGTATTTTATTAAGAAAACAACATCAGAATTTGTTATTCTTGCTGTTTATGTTGATGACATTAATCTCGTTGGAACTCCAGAAGAAGTCCAAAAGGCAATTGAATATCTAAAGAAAGAATTTGAGATGAAAGATCTTGGAAAGACAAAACTTTGTCTTGGTCTACAAATAGAACATTTAGTAGACGGGGTCTTCATCCATCAATCTGCCTATACTGAAAAAATCTTGAAACGATTTTACATGGACAAATCACATCCATTAAGTACTCCAATGGTTGTCCGATCACTTGAAGTGAGTAAAGATCCATTCCGACCTCAGGAAGAGAATGAGGAACCTCTTGGTCCTGAAGTACCTTATCTTAGTGCAATTGGCGCACTTATGTATCTTGCTAATGCTACGAGACCTGACATAGCATTTTCTGTTAATTTATTAGCAAGATATATTTCTTCCCCTACACAAAGACATTGGAATGGAGTTAAACATATATTGCGATATCTAAAGGGGACTAGTGATATGACTATGTTTTATACTAACAAAGATAGTGCAGATCTTGTTGGTCATGCAGATGCAGGTTATTTATCTGACCCACATAGAGCTCGATCTCAAACATGTTATCTGTTCACATACGGAGGTACTGCTATATCGTGGCGATCTACGAAGCAGTCCATTGTCGCTACTTCTTTAAATCATGCTGAGATAATAGTCATTCATGAAGCAAGTAGAGAATGTGTATGGTTGAGATCAGTGCTACATTTCATCAAAGAAAGATGTGGTTTGAAGTGTGATGTCAAGGTACCCACAGTGTTCTTTGAAGACAATGTTGCATGCATAGCTCAATTAAGAGGAGGCTTCATAAAAGGAGATAGAACGAAGCACATTTCACGAAAATTATTCTTCACTCATGATCTTGTAAGAACGGTGATATTGATATACAACAAATTCTCTCAAATGATAATCCGACAGATTTATTCACCAAGTCTTTACCAGCCTCAACTCTTAAGAAGATGGTATACAAGATTGGAATGCGAAAACTTAACCATCTAAATTGTGGTCTTCATCAGGGGAGTAAAATACGCGCTGCACTCTTTTTTCCTTAGTCTAGGTTTTGTCCCACTGATTTTCCTAGAAAGTTTTTTAATGAGGCAACAACCAATGCGTATTATATATATCTATGTATATTTTTATTCCTTCAACTTTTCTTTTACATGAACATCCAAGGGGGAGTGTTGTGAAGGCGATGGATGCACTCACCTCTCTTTAAGCCAATTGTAATCTTTCTTGGTGGCCAAGGAAATATTTGTACATAACACTGTGGCTATAAATAGCCCACCAAAACGGATGAATACATACAGATATACGGTTCTCACTTTTGTTTGTTGATTTGTTTTACTGCTCTTCCTTTAGTTCTTGTTAATTGTGGTGTTACTTTTAGTTCTTTTACAACAGAACTGTAATTTTTTACAGCTATTGCATTATTCGCATTGATTTTAGTTGTTTGCGGCAGTTGACTACTCGTTACTAAGTGGGAGGTGGGGGAGAAATAGGGTTGGAGATTGGTGGAGATGATGAGAGAGAAATATATTTGATTTTTTATTAAAATGTTAATTGTGGAGTTTAAATGTGAAGATAATTAATGAATCCTAATTTTAAGGAATGTGGGTATTAGATTGTATCTTTAATAATATATGGTATAAAATATTAAAAGGTGACAATATATGTAACTATTTGAAAGTAGAGGTAATATTAGTATATATAGTAGAGTGACAATATATGTAACTGTTTGAAAGTAGAGGTAATATTAGAATATATAGTAGTGATGTATATCTAATAAAGTAGTTTATCCTTAAAAAAAAGTAGTTTTTAAGTTAAAAATAAAAATACTAACTTAAATGACTTTTAAATTAAAAAATAAAAATTAGATAGAGTCCTACTTTTGATTTTTAATTCACTTTCACGGGTAAAACTTACCCGCACGGGATGTATACACCAATTCAATACATGCAAGCCATGTGTTTAAATTTATAATTTATTTTACTTAACCATAATTAATTAACATGTGTTTTACTTCATTAAATTACATAATAATAGAAATTGCATTAATTTAATGTAAACACCCAGTGCGGGTAAGTTTTTTCCCACTTTCACCTTACGCCTTGGTTCTTCCTCCATTTTCACCACCTTAAAGCTTCTACCAATACTTGAGAAAAGTAATCAAAAGATAGAAATTATTTGACATCATAAAAAATATCATATTTGTGTACAAATTAACAATATACAAACCTTGTCAATAAACATATTTAAGACAATACACAAAAAAATATCAACACTTACTCAATACACATGCCTTATCAAAATCATTCATATTTTTAGTCGATTTTCTCCTCGTCTAAATTTTTTGTCCGATATAATTTCAGATGTTCACTTTGGAATAAATAACTCATTAACAAAATCATCATCATTATCAATTCTTTTTTTGTTTTGTATCAACATCTACTTTTCTCTTTTTTTAGTTCTTTTCTCTTTTTATACTTCAACTTTGCAGCTTTCGCATTTTTTTGCAACATCGATTTATCCTTTCATTTTTTATGGCTTTTAGAACTAGGGTGTGTTTTGGTCAAAAGGTTTTTCATGGAAATATTTTTTTAGAAAATGTTTTGTTGGATAAAAAAAAGTGGATTTCTAACTTATTTTTTCATGTTTTGTGTTTTGTTGGTGAGTAGAAAATATTTTTTAATGTTTGATCGGTGAATAAAAAAAATTTTCCAGAAAATATCTTCTTTTTTTTTTGTTGGAGACTAGAAAATATTCTTTAGGAAAATAATTTATGATCCGAAAATCAACTCCAATAATTGATCTAGGACCCGACCCTGACATCCGAACTTGGGCAAGACTCTGATGACCATTCCAAAATCCGACCCTGAGATATGACCCAGGAAAATAATTTTCAAAAACAATTCTTTTATTAAAAAAAAAAAAAAGACAGAAGTTGGGGGTGGCGGCTGGGGGGGATGGCGTAGGGGTGAGGGTGGAATAAAAAAATTTAAAATTTAAAATACTTTTCAAAAACAATTTTAAAAAATAATTGACGGAGTGGCCTGGGTGGCGGAGGGGGGGATAGGATTGAGGGTGGCGTAAAAATGAATTTTTTTCAAATTTAAAATATTTTCCAAAAATAATTTTAAAAAAAAATTGGGGAAAATTAAGCGTATAAGCAAACATATACTAGTTAATTAGTTAACATAGCTATAATTTGCCTTAATTACAATTCGCGTTTAGTTTTGTATAATTCGCATGTTTGTATAATTCGAATTTTGTATAACTTTTGTATAATTCAAAATTTGTATATTATAATTTGTATAATTGTTTACACGATGTTTGTAATTATATAAATTCGTTATTTTGAGTTTATACAAAAATAACTAAATTATACAAATGAACTGCGAATTATATAAACTTGTGAATTATACAAATCCACGAATTATACAAACAAGCCAAATTTAAATCAGAAGCTACAAATTTCATAAATATGCAAATTATAGTTATGGAGCATAATTAAGTTTATTATAGTAGTCATTTGCCAAAGTTCCTTAATTTTTTTTGATGGGTTGGCCTGGGTGGGAGGGGGGCATAATAAATGAATTTTTTTTAAAATTTGAAATATTATCCAAAAAAAAATTGAAATTCTTTTTTACGGGGTGGCCTAGGTGGGGGTGACGTCGGAGTATCGGAGTGGGTGGGGGTGTAAAAAATGAAAAATTTTTTAAAATATGAAATATTTTCCAAACGCAATTTGTCTTAAGAATATTTTTGACAGGGATGGCCTGGGTTGGGGTGGCGGGGTGGGGGTGGGGGTGGGCGAAAAAAATGAAAATTTTTGAATATGACATATTTTTTTAAAATTAATTTTTTTAAAAAATAATTGATGGGGGAAGGGGTATGGGGTGCAGTCAAAAATGAAATTTTGAAATAACTTTTCAAAACAATTTTTTTTTTTGTGTGTGGGGCAGGGGGGGTGGGATAGGGGTTGGGTGAGGGAAACAAATCTTAAAATTTGAAATAAAATTAATTTTTGTTTGGGGGAGGGGTGGTTTGGGGGTAGGGGGCTGGTTGGTTTGGGTGTAGGAATAAAAATATATTTGAGATCAAAAAATTTAATTTTTTTTTTTAATGGAGAGGGTCGAGTATGGGGTATGGGTAGGATAAGAAAAAAATATAGAAGGATGAAGTAGAGTTTTGGAATTGTTTTCCTTAATTTTGGAAGGGAAGTTATTTTCTTTAAATTTGAGGAAAATGAGTTGATTTGGAAACATTTTCCAAACATGGAAAAATTGGAAAACATTTGCTTCATACCAAATACACCCTATAATTTAACTTATTATACCAGACTATTTATCGGGAAACTTTCAAAAACAGTAAACATTAGGCCTTAAATAGGACTCCTTAGCTACAGTTTCACTAATTACAACTCGCAGTTAAACTTTGGTTTGCTACGGTCTATGCATTTGTATTCATTTTTTTCGCGAATTTTGAAGAAAATATGTGAATACAAACTGATATGTCTCAAAATGAATACATATTAAAAGGAGAGAGACGAGCAAGATTGAGAGAGAGGATGAATACATGTTGTATAACGAATACAATTGATGCATAATACAAATGTACAATTGAATACAAATTTAGTTTTTCAAATACAATCGATATAAATACAAATCTCTCATCTATAATTGGATATAATTGATACATAATATATTTGACAAAGAGGATGATTGTATATCGTATTCGTTTGATTACAAATATAATTGATACAAAATATAAATATGTTTTTTTAAATACAATTGATATAGAATACACTCACTTATATTTGATTGAATACAATTAATACATAATATATTTAAATGGATGTCTTCTTATTGGAAAGAGAGAGAAGAGAGAGGGAGTCGGCAAGGGATAGATGTTTTCCATAAATATGTTGGCATTTATGTCATATTCCATAATTTTCCCTTTTAATTTCCATTCTCTTAGTAAAAGTTGGATGACATGTTTGTGATTTAATTTTTGTTCTCTTACACTTAGCTGATACACAATTCGATCATTTTTAATCTGATACCAAATCAATCAATATCTTATTAGTTTAGCAGAGTAGTACATTTAATCTTATTAGATTAGTGGAAAAGCTCCCTGATAAAACCTCGACTCAAGTAAAGCAATATAAAAAATCGTGTATGGCCGACAGCACTAGTAAATGTCAAAAACTGAGATCATGTATCTCACCAATAGCATAGTAGTTCATGCACAAATAGTTGAACACAGAAAATTACACTCAAATCTTCAAAATGACAAATAGATTCTTGATAGATTTTCTACAAACTGTACATAATACAACATGATACATTGAACAAAAAATAGTTACTACAATAAGCTGAAAACAGAACAACAAGATACAAGTCATAAGAATGAGTGGAAGACATATAAATGTTTTTGTTGGTGGGAGATGGCATATATCCTATGGAATAGTCGAGTGCACACAAGCTATCCCGTTCACCACCACAATTAAGAAAAAATAAAGAAGAAAGGTATATAAAAATGGCTGCACATTGAAGGCTGCCTTACATTAAAGTTGCAAAGGACTACTACTGACCCTTTGAACAAAAACTTTGAGAAGGCTGGTCCAAGCAAGAAAATCCACACTAGGGAAGCAAGAGAAGAACTGATTTCTCTTATGCTTAAGCATATTCAGGATTCAACGCCAAGGCTTCTTGATAAATCATGTCTTTAATCTGCTCTTCTCCTATCCCTTGTTGCTCAAAGTCGAAAGAGAACGGGATGGGGCAGACTGGTTCATCAGCTGCATCATGGAGCTTTGTGAGGTAGGGATGAGCTAATGCTTCCTCAACTGCATATTACACGATGAGCTTAAAAGAGAACGAATCGAAAATGTTGCAGCAAGAATATTCCTTTAGTGTTGCCTAGGGGTGTCAAATGGGGGTAAATTGATAATAAGCAGGTCAATGACCTGTCTAAAAGTTATTTGGGCAAAAATGAGCTAAAAAGCAGGCTCATCTCTTTTTACTGAGGAAAGAATGACAAGCTTTCCTAAAGATAAGTGACGATAAACATGATGGAGTGACTGTAACTGCCATAGATTTACAGTCTATTGTTCTTAATCAACCCCTTCTTTTTCTAATCACAAATTAATTAACTTGATATTATATCAAGTCTTTCTTCCCGAAGAGACTTTCAGTCGCGTTAGCTCCCCTTATTACACTAATGCAAGAAGGAAGTAAGTTTCAGTAAGAAGATAAGGTGGCAAGATGGACTCCATAGAGTTGAAAGTGTGAATACATTCAAGAAAAAAGGTATATTATGATTTTATAACAAAAAGATTTTTGATTGTTCAAGCTTTGATCAAATTGTTGATCTTTCAAGCTTTCCAGTCTATCTTAAATAGCAGTGCAGCTAGGAAAATTACCTGTAATTCTTCTAGTAGGGTCGAGTGTCAACATCTTATCTACAAGATCAATGGCTAATGGATTCACATGAGGGAACACTTTTGCTAACTGCTGGCGTGGATGGCGTGGGAGTTGCCTGACGTATCTTTTTGCATCTTCATTTCGGAGGAAGCTAAGATCAGATTCTGTAGGAGTGCCAAGAAGCTGAAAAAAATAAAGGAAGAAATGAGCATTTGTTTCTCACAAAATCACTCAGAAAGGTATGCTAAGTTGTTATTTGCAGTCTAAAATAAGCTCATGTTAATGGTTATTTGGAGGGAAGGAAATTTTTCCATTCGGACAGCTCAAATAGATGATGTCAAGTCAAGAATCCACATGATATAGCGTCGTTCCATGTAAAAACATGAAAAAAGTGTATCCTATTCTGTTATATATATATTTCATCAATCAGTTTTTACCTCAGTTAGCAAGCGTATTTGATGTACATGATCTTTTCCAGCAAACAAAGGTTTTCTATTCATAAGCTCCATGAAGATGCAACCCACGGACCAAACATCTATGGCAGCAGTGTAATCTGAAGAGTTCAACAAAAGCTCCGGTGCCCTGTACCATCTGGTTACGACATATTCTGTCATATTCTCGTTCTCTAGGTTGGGCCTTGCAAGACCAAAATCACATATCTTAAGATCACAATTTGCATTTAGCAAGAGGTTACTTGGTTTGAGATCTCTATGAATAACATGCGCAGAATGTATGTACTTTAGCCCACGGAGAAGCTGATACATGAAGTACTGCAAAAGAAACATTTTAAAAATACTTAGAGAAACAATAAAGACGGTCTCCATGAAAGCATTTGGGTGACGAGGGTGGGTTTACCTGGCAATGATCCTCTGATAAACCTTGGTTCGATCTAATTATTTGGTGAAGATCAGTATCCATGAGTTCAGTAGCAATGTAAACATCAGAAAACTCCCTTCGTAAGGGCGGAGGAATCACATCTCTTAAACCAATGACCTGCATCGCATTTTTTATTTCCTTGATAAGCAAGAAGTATGAGGGACTTGTACTATATAATTTATCATAGTGTAATAGTGATTGCAAAATTTTTATGTCCAATTAGTTAATTTGCATACTTAGACAACCGGAAAATCATGATACTGTACAGCTGAAAACCAGAGGAATAGTTTATTATCGGCTTTTAGAAATTCCACTACAACTAGGGAGATCAGTTGGGATAGACTATATACATCTTGTATATTCATTCACGCTATTCTGGTTCATTTCAGTCCAATACTAATCATAACTCACCTCACTTTTCCTATACAGATAACTAGTTACTCCCAACTATACACATATCCTGATACTAGGGGGAAAAGACGGAAACAGTAGTAGTCTGTAAAGCAATAGCCAAAGTGAAAAAGTTACACAAGGAGACTCACATTTTCATGGTCTAAATGACGAAGAAGCTTAATTTCACGGAGCGTCCTCTTAGCATCCATGTAATTATCAAAAGCATTGGCGATTTTCTTAACTGCAACCATCTCATTCAGCTCCGCATTAAACACAGAGCTTCACACAGATAGACATAACAAGCACCATAACTAGTCACTCAAGAGTCAGCAAATACAGAAACTAAATATGTCAATGTCATGTGCAACTACTACTTTTTTTGTTGACGACAAGGGAAACCCGCAGCCGCTACCCTTTGGGTGCGCACAGGGTAAAACCCCCGCTCCTATGCAATAGCTCGCAAACCATGGGCAACTACTACTTATATTCAGACTATATTGTCAATACAAAAGGGGCAAATATCTGAAAATCCCCAAGAAAAAGCAACTTCATGGAACTCAAAGGTGTGGCACATAGATAAAACTATGAGATTTCTTTCCATTTGCTTTAGCCTTGATGGAAAGAGCTATTTGACAATCAATGATGGACATAGCTCTAGTGCAATGAATTCAACTGAACCCAATTTATACGACACGCTTTCCTTTTCAGCCATCCAAAACAGAATGACATTTTTCCATATTTAGTACTCCCTCAGTCCCAATTAAGTGTGTCATTTTTTATTTTTGGTTTGTACCAAAAAGAGTGTCTTTTTTTCTATACATATTATTAAGTTCTCCAATTCCAACTTCCAATTTAGGATCACAATATCCAAAAAATCTCTTTTTATTTCTTAAAACCCCGTATCCAATCAAACTAAAACACTTAAACTAGTACAAATGGAGTAACAATTAACAACAAACTTGTCATTTATCTCATTTTAGACCACAATATTCCTTTTACTCTGTATATATCCCAATCAAACACTTTCACATAAACTGCGACAGAGAGAGTATTGAAAGTGAGTAAAACAACAAAATCTTAATAAATATTAGATCTGAACCCATAATTTTGTGAAAAAAATACATTAAAATGGAAAAAGGAAGGTATATGTTACCAGACAATTCCATAAGCGCCACGGCCAATAGGCATGATGGGAGGTCTATACTTGTTGGTAATCTCAAAGAAATTACCAAAAATGTCATACTGAACATATTGTCCACCATGAGTGACAATTTTAGGAAAATCAGGGAATTGAGCACCACCCATATTAGCATCAACCATTATTGATAGATTTAGTAAAAAACTAATTTACACAAGATCATCAAATATGACTATATATAATATGATTGATTGGAGAGGGTGTGTATGGGTCAATGGAGGAATTGCAGGAAGGAAGGAGGAACGAAGTTTGATGGGAAGAAGAAGAAGAGAACGCGTTAGGTGAAGTGGATACCATTGACTCAACAAACATTTTTTCTCGTTATTTTCCATATTATATTTAGCCGCCGAGTCAACTCTTTGCTATTCACCCTTTTTGCTTCTTGTTTGGCCATTCTTTTTGTCACGCCCACGTGACTATCAAATCGTAAGTATTTCTTTATTCTTAAATAAAAACAATTTCAAGTTCATGACTTTTCTTATGGGATGTGAGGTTTTTGATACAAATTTAAATTTATTTGAATTCTAATATAAGCAACGAACACCAAATAGAATTTTAAAAAAGAAATATTTTTTATCAAAATTTTATTTAATATAATTTGCAATTACTATGTAATAGTTTTGAATTGAAGATCTATCAAAAGTACTTACTCTATCTAGATAGGCATAGGAGTATTTTTTTTCTAAACTTCACTTGTAAGATTATATCAATATGTTATTATATTATGTTGCAGTTTAAAAATAAATAAAGCGATATTTAAAATTGAAATTATATTTGGACATACATTTCATATTTTGTAAGTAAATATTTTTGAAAACTAATTTTGACTATTTTGAATTATCTGCCAAATTCATTATAATGTATTACAAAACAATAACTTAGAAATACTTTTTTAAAAAAGGGAAAAAAGAACTCATGTCAAATGACCCTAAGTAGTTGTTTGGACATTGATGATATGATTGAGATATGGAAAAGAATTAGTCTTTTTGAAATTAAATTTGAAGAAAGATATTTTTAAGTATATATATATATATATATATAATTTTATGATATTTCCTCTGTCTTTAATTACTTGTCCACTTTTGAATTGGCACACCTATTAAGAAAACAATGATTGACATAGTGAGTTTGTCATTTTACCACTATTAATTATGAAGTGGATAAATTAAAAACTTAAGAGTTTCAAGAAGCTTTACATTTTTCAAAGTAATTAATTGAGGATATAATAGTTAAAAAAAAAATTATTTCTTGATTTGTCAAAATGGATAAATAATTAAGAACAATTAAAAAAAAATAGACATGTAATTAGGAACACAGAAAGTATTAACTCAAATCTATTTATATTATTTATATACAGGCAAGCATTCCTATTTTTTGGACTCAATTTGAGTGGACCAAGGCGGCTTATGCTCACTCACCACCACAACACAACACATCACATTAGAAGATAATTCTAATTTATTGATTTCCTATTCATACACGTTTACATCGTACAATTAAATACTCATTATGAATTGACATCCTACCATAACTTCTAATATTGAAATTTATTGGTAATTTTTTTTATATAATATTGGTCTCCTCTAGAGATAAAATAATCCATTGCACTAAGTAGAAAAAATATTAATCCTTTGAGATTAAAATATTAGTAGTATTATAACAAGCTATGACTATAGTCAAAAATAATGTTGTGTAATTTGAGTCAAATGAAGAATGAAAGTTTGTTCGTATGAATTTACTTAAGAGAAGGAAGAATGAGTCAGAAAAATAATATTTTAATTAGCAAGACTTTATTGAATCATATACACAAATCTAGGATGACACATCAATGATAATTAGAACCATTCGATAAGTGAGCTTCTATAATCAACTTATTAAAGGGGTTATTTGGTATGCGCTATGTAGTTTATTGATTAAGGTTATAAATTTTAGAGAAAATGGTCTAAACCCCCCCCCCCCACAATTTATACTTGAAATTCCAACTACACACTCTAACTTCACGGGTGTCCTATCACCCCCCTAAACTGTTTAAAACTAAATTATCACCCCCCTAAACTATTAAAAATTGAAATAATTACACACCTAAAAAGTCACAACCACATTTTATGTTGATAAGTGAAATGCACGCGTTTAACAGGTGAAAATGCACGCGTTTGACAGGTGGAAATTTTATTAAAATAATTTAGTTTTAAACAGTTTAGGGGGGTGATAGGACACCCGTGAAGTTAGAGTGTGTAGTTGGGATTTCGGGTATAGGTTGGGGGGTTTTAGACCATTTTCCCTAAATTTTATGATATGATGATGTTATGAATAAGTACACGGTGTCCATGTTATACGAATAGTTATTACACTGACAAGAGTTATTAGGTTGATAAAAAGCAATAGGGTCAAGTTAATTTGGGATCCTAGTCGAGTAGTGGGTGTGAAAATGGTTTCATCAAAAGGAGTAGTGGTCAGTGATTCAGGGGTTATGCATATTGAAGAAAAACGGCTATACCTCTCTCCTTCTTCTTCTAAAATCTAAGCTTCTTAATCTCTGTCTCAGTTACTTGTATTTCAAAATTTCCATTGTAATTTAGTTGTTTTGAGTATTGTAATTACGATTCTAAAATTGCAATCACATTCCAATCCTCTTATTAATATACTGAGGAATTTGAGTTTGTTACAATGGTGTTTTCATTAACGTACTTTAACGGCAGTGGTGGTATTAGATCGATTCAGCGATTCTTAGAGTTTTAGACTGACTTGGCATAGCAAGATCAGGAGCAAGTGGTGCAAGAACGTCAGCAAATTGTCAAGTGTCACACGTGCGCTTAGTAAAAGACTAAAGACGTGACAATAATCTATGTATACCAGTTAGAAAAAAAAATAATAAATTTGGCCAACTATTTGTACAAATCTTTTTTTTTTTTTTTGAGGGGGTTTCTAAAGGGCTTGTTTTGTTAGATCATAAAACTCAAAAGTTTATGAAGAGAAGGTTTCCAAATTCGTAGTCCTATTTTGAAAAGAAGCATCACATTTGTTGAAAGAAAGGGTCATTTGCATCTATGATTAGTTCAATATTTTTAGTTTCTTGTAGTAGTTCTCCAATTATGTGGAGTCCAAAATTGAAGCATGACTTACCTGACATATTTAAAGTCAACAGTTAATGCATCTCTCAACTGTTTCCCAAGTGTGGGCATGGCTAAACAAAGTGATTGGACAAGACAGGCACATAATTTAATTGCTTTATCCACTATTGAAAAATAAGTTGAAGACCACGTTCAAGTCAATCGTTTCAATTTGATTATCTTCCATCTTTAATCAAAAGTCTCAATTTTAAATATTAGAAATTTAATAAAAAAAAAAAAAAAAAATATATATATATATATATATATATATCTAATGATAATTGATTTTAAAATTTTAATTACAACTAATAGGGATATTTGCATGTATTACATAACATGACAACATTTTACCAATTATAGCAAATTAATAAACAAGAAGATCCCTTCACTTAGCCACTTAAATAGGTATAACCAATTTTCCAAATTAGGATAGGGACCTCCCCCTCATTTGAGTTCCAAGTAAAAGCATCTCTAAATTTTGGAGAAAAGGACAAATATACTCCCGAACTATTGTAAATAATATGTAAATAACCTCCGTCATACTTTTGGGACATTGATGTCCCTGTCATCCAAAAACTAGAGCATATATGCCCTTCACTCTAGAAGTCTCAACATCCTCTATAAAGAGCAACTTAATGGTTCAAAAATATGATGATATTGGGCTATGTGGATCGTTATTATCAGTAGCACTTCTAGTGATTACATTTTGAAAAAACAAAAAGTTTTTTTTTTATAAGAGCAATGGTTTTTTAAACGAGTCATTTTTCCTGGGTGAACATGTTGTTGAAAATACTTCAATTTTTTGTGCTAAAAATTATTACAGGTCCTAATTGATTCAACAATTGGATTATTGGAGTTATCTGGTTATTAGTTTAGGATTTACTTTTTTAACCATAGGAATCCTTTCTGGAGCGGTATGGGCTATTGAAGCGTGGGGGTCCTATCAGAATTGGGATCCAAAAGAAACTCGGGAATTTATTACTTGGATTGTATTTGTAATTTATTTACATACTCGAACAAATAGAAATTTGCGGGGTCCTGCAATTTTTCCCACCACTATATGGTCTTGCATCCTCCAACTTGTCATCATCTTTCATACATACATACATACTCATCTAGTTTAGTTGTTGTCAATTTTTGATTGAATTCCATTGGTATTGTCATTGGTCTTGATCCTGCAATTCCCAACTCAATGATTAATTCCAATGCAAACTTCCTTTTGATTCATCAGTATGCCATGCTTTAATCATGCAATCTGAATCCCAAGAAAATACTTCATCTCACCAAGATTCTTGATTTTAAAGTTGAGTTGCAGAGCTTTCTTTTCCTCCATAATCGGTTGTTGGTCCTTTTTTGTAATCAGAATGTCATCTACATTAACTTAATAATCGATACTCTCTTCTACCTTCTTTGTGAAACCAGAATCAATCAATGCTTTGGTGAGTTTTAGATTCCATTTTCTTAAAGCTTGTTTCATCTATATAGGAATTTATGCGATCTACACACATCTTCTCCTCATTGGAAAATCCATGTGGGACCTACATATATACCTTTTCAACTAGATACTCTTGCAAAAAGACATTGTATACATCCATTTGAAGAAAAGACCAATTGTGAGTGGCTGCAAGAGCAAGAACTACTTTAATTGTGACAGCTTTCACTACAGGTGAAAAAGTATCTTAATAGTCAAGTCCATCTTTACGATTGTATCCTTTTGCTACGATGCGGATATGTACCTTTCAACCCCACCATCGCATTGTACATGATCTTATGTATCTATTTGCGATCGATAGGATCTTTCGAGGTGGTAACATCCACCAAGAACCACGTCTCTGCGATTGCCTAAAGTTCATGTTTCATTGCCAATATCCACTGTGGATCCAAAGTAGCCTCAATATAACTATGTGGCTCTCTCAAGAAAGTCCTTTTAGCCAAAAAAAAAAAAAAAAAGACTGATAATAACCAGGCAAACTAGAGATGCAGATGTAAACGAACATAAGATATGGACAGGCATTGAACATAGGACATTCTTCTAACTAATTCAGCTGGCTAACCTATCTAACATCCACTTACTAAGCAACTTAACAATAATTAGTTAGCTAGCTAACTTGTACCACGTCATTGAATCATATACAGCTACCAAGTCATTAATCAGTGTGTCATCCATTCTCAACTTCAATACCCCCCTCAAGCTAGGTGGTGAAAACAAGTTAAGCATCCCTAGTTTTGATCCTTTGATGTAATTAGTTCTGATAATCCCATCATGAATTATGTCCCTAACAAAGTGCACATCAATTTCTATATGTTTAGTTCTTTCATGAAATATAAGATTTGCAGTTATTTGTATGGCTGATTTACTGTCACTATGCAAAGTTGCGCGTAACTAAACCCACACATTCAATTCTTTTCATAAATCAACCAACCATAAAATTCCTAACACCCATGAAGGAGAGAAAAGAGAAGACAAATCTGATAAAAGAGAGAGATAATTGTGAAGAAAGGGAGCAGATCTATATATTTTCCAGCAAAAGCTTACACACATATATATATACATAAGGTGGTGGCAAATCCCTTAAATTCTGGAAACAGACTCCCTATTTTGTGCTTAAATCAAGCTCCACCACATATTACAATATCTTCTACATTCTAGAACTTTGTATTAAAATTAATTCAAAAGTTATACCAAAAATATCAAGACAAAAGTACTAACATGACAACACTTAGCATCACATACAAAAAAAACAATAACCTTCATCACTCCTCCTTGATGCAAGTGCTGCTGGATACTCCAAGCTTAGCTCTAAGAAGCTCAAATCTTTGTTTCTGCAGCGCCTTGGTAAAAATATCAGCTAGTTGATCTTCACCACAACAATACAAAATATGAACTTCATTTTCCCTTTCAGCTTCTCGAATGGAATGGTATTTGATTTTAATGTGTTTAGTCTTTCCATGAAAGACTAGATTCTTTACCATGGCAATAGCAGATTTGTTATCACAAAGGACTTCAGTTGCTTTGCTTGAATGAAACCCCAAGTCAATCAAGATTTTTCTCAATCATAAAGCTTGATTAACAAAGACCGGAGGCAAGAACGCACTCGCTTCACCGTTGATTGAGCCACGGACTCTTGCTTCTTTGTGCACCAGCAAATGACACCTGATCCGAGAGTGAAACAATATCCTGAAGTGCTTTTCATGTCGTCTTGTGACCCAGCCCAGTCACTATCAGTAAACCCCAACAATTTCATAGATGTGGTTCTTTTATAAAGCACACCATAATCAATGGTGCCTCGAATGTACCTCAAAATTCTTTTGGCTGCTCTGAGGTGAGTTTCAGTTGGTAAATGCATAAACCTTGATAGCACACTTGTTGCATACATAATATCAGGCCTCGTGGCTGATAAATACAACAGGGAACCAATCAAACTTCTATAAATTGAAGCATCGACCAAACCAGACTCATCCTCCTTCATCAGTTTCTCTCCTTGAACTGCAGGCGTACTTACTGGTTTGCATTTGTCAAGACAAAACTTCTTCAATATTTCGGTAGCATATTTTTTCTGAGAAATAAAGATTCCTTGAGAAGATTGGTTAACCTCCATTCCCAAGAAATAAGTCATTTTTCCCAGATCATTCATTTCAAAGACCTTCTTCATTTGCTCCTTGAAGTCTGTGATAGACTCTGTGCTGCTGCCAGTCACCAACAGATCATCAACATAGAGAGAAACTAGGAGAAAATCATCATTTTGGAGTCTAATATACAGGGTTGCTTCATTGAAACTTCTCTTAAACCCCAAATTCAGTAAGTAGCTATCGATCCTTGCATACCAGGCCCTAGGTGCCTGTTTCAAGCCATAAAGAGCTTTTCTTAACAAATATACCTGGTCTCCTGCTCCTCTAAAACCTTCAGGCTGCTCGATATATATTTTCTCTTCAAGGTACCCATTAAGGAAGGCGGACTTAACATCCAATTGAAATACTTGCCAACCTTGGTGTGCTGCAACTGCAAGTAGCAATCTAATGGTATCAAACCTTGCAACTGGTGCGAAGGTTTCATGAAAATCAATTCCATGTTGTTGTGCATACCCCTTTACAACCAGCCTTGCTTTGTACTTGTTGAGTGTGCCATCTGAATTCAACTTAATCTTGAACACCCATTTAGTTCCAAGAGCCTGTTTGTCAGGAGGTCTAGGTACAAGTACCCATGTATGATTCTTGCTAATCATATTGAGCTCCTCCTCCATGGCAGCCCTCCATTCAGGAATTTGCAATGCATTGTCCACACTTGTTGGCTCCAACATAGCGACATTGCATCTGTTATATATATCTTCAATGTATCTGGTACCTCTTACTGCAAAATCATCAGAGTCCTCCTCTTCCTCTGGAATCAGCTCTTCTTCTTGGGCACTTTGTTCTTGATTAGTGATCTGGAAAGAAGAAACAACCATCTTCTTCCAGTCCCATGCAACATCCTCATCAAATTTAACACTTCTACTTACATGGATTTGTTGTGAAATAGGATTTAAAATCCTATATCCTTTAAATCTTCTTGTATCCACAAAATATTCCAACTTCAGCTCTTTGATCAAGTTTATCCCTTTTAACATCAGGAATATAAGAGTAACAAATACAGCCAAATACTTTAAGATGAGCAATTGATGGCTTGGTACCAATCCATGCTTCGTATGAAGTCTTTCCTTCAACTGCTCTCGTCGGCAATCTATTTTGTAGATAGACAGTATTCTGACTTGACCCATGCGCAAGCGAGATCTTTCTCAAACAGAAGACACCGAGCCATATTCATAATGGACCTATTTTTTCTTTCACTTACACCATTTTGTTGTGGTGTGTAAGTGACTGTAAGTTGATGATGAATTCCTGCTTTCTGAAGAAAATCTTTGAATTGATTGGAAGTGAACTCGGTCCCATTATCAGACCTTAAGATTTTTATCGAAGAGCCACATTGGTTTTTAACAGTTTCTTTAAACCTTTGAAACGCAACAAATACTTCAGATTTATGTTTCAGAAAGTAAACCCAACAAAACCTCGTAAGGTCATCAATGAATAAAAGAAAATATTTGCTGCCGTTATAAGATGGAGTGCTCATAGGTCCACACACATCAGTGTGTATTAGTTGGAGCTTTTCAGTAGCTCTCCAGGCTTGATTAATGGGAAATGGTGATTGACTTAGCTTCCCAATTTGGCAAACCCCACATACATTAGAGGTTTCATTTATGGAAGGCATATCTGCCACAAGATCCTTATTTTGCATCAATTTTAAAGATTTAAAATTGATGTGACCAAGCCTTTTATGCCAGACATAAGTTTCATCTTGTATCTTGACATAAGCTCGATGTCGATATTTTTCCAATCAACAGAAGCTTCATTGTTCATTTTGATCGAGAGCAATTTTATACATTGGATCCATGATTTCACATGTTTTATCTTTAAATAACAGGCATAATTTTTATCAAGCAATTGGCCAACACCGAGAAGACTTTGGCTAATTTCAGAACAAATAATACATCGATATAATCTTCATACGAGGAGTTTGACAAAGAATCGCTCATTTGCCACTGCATCTACAAGTCTGCCATCTCCAAGTCTGACTTTGGAGAAATAATTTTTGTCCAGCCATTCAAAAATGTTCAAATTAGCTGTCATGTGATGCGTGCATCCACTATCAACAAGCCACACATCATGATCTTGAGCTGCTACATTGCATTCTCCAGCAAGAGAAGCAGCAAACAGCTTCTCTTCAGAATCTTCAACATTTTCAAGAACTTGAAATTTGGCCGGGCTTAAACTTGAAATTGAGCTGGTTTTGATTTATTTTGCACACCTTATCCACATGACCAAACTGTTTGCACGACCTGCATTGAACTCCAGGTCTGTACCAACAAAACTTGTCTGTATGATTGGTCTTTTTACAATATGGACAAGGTGGATACTTGGATCTTCTATATCTCCCTCGGTTGTTATATTGCTCCTTCTTCTCCTTACCATATCTTCCATTTTGTTGCCTTTTTTATTCACCATCCAACTGAGCTTTAGATCTTTGAACAGCCACAAGAGCGATTTCACTTGTACTCTCTTCCTCTCTAAAAGCTTTCCTTTTTTCCACTGCTAGAAGAGCATTGGATAGTTCATTCAATGTGACACGAGACATATCCCAAGTATCTTCAATCGAGGAAATTTTTGCTTCAAATTTTTCTGGAAGTGTCACCATCACCTTCTCAACAATCCTCTGCTCCTCTATTTTTTCCCCCAACAATCTGATCTGATTGACGATTTTCATGATTCTATCAATATAATCTTTCACCTTTTCGGTCTCTTTCATTCTTAACATCTCAAATTCTTTTCTTAGATTCAATATTTGCATTTGCCTCGTCCTATCACTCCCTTGGAATTCTTGCTTCAGCATATCCCAAGCTTCTTTGGCAGATTCACATGCCATGATCCTGGTAAAAATCGAATCTGAGACAGCTGCGTGAATGAAAGACAGTGCTTTTGGACCTTTTGCGATCTCTTCTTCATGACTTCTGATCTGCTGAAGAGTTGGGTTTGCTCTCAAAGGTTCTGGAGCGCTGTCTTCCTCAACATACTTCCATAATCCAAGACCCTTCAAGTATGTTTTCATCTTCACTGCCCAAACTTGGTAGTTCTCACCATTAAAGATAGGAGCTGAAAGGGGAGAGCTGCTAGAGGCCATGTGAAAGGAAACTGAACAAAAAAAACTTGGACAAGTTAAAATTGGTAGGTGATCTTGCTGTGTTTTTCTTTCTCAAAACAGTCCTTAAAAGATCAACCTGGCTCTGATGCCAATTGAAGGAGAGAAAAGAGAAGACAAATCTGATAAAAGAGAGAGATAATTGTGAAGAAAGGGAGCAGATCTATATATTTTCCAGCAAAAGCTTACACACATATATATATATACATAAGGTGGTGGCAAATCCCTTAAATTCTGGAAACAGACTCCCTATTTTGTGCTTAAATCAAGCTCCACCACATATTACAATATCTTCTACATTCTAGAACTTTGTATTAAAATTAATTCAAAAGTTATACCAAAAATATCAAGACAAAAGTACTAACATGACAACACTTAGCATCACATACAAAAAAAACAATAACCTTCATCAACCTATGATAACATGCTTCTATATTATGCCTCTGTAGAACTCTTGGAGACAGTCGTTTGCTTCTTTGACTTTCAGGATATCAAGGAGTCCCCAAGCTTCATTACATATTTTGTGACTGATTTTCTAGACATGGGACATGCTGCTTAATCTGCATCACAAAATCTTGTGAGTTCGATGGGTGTTTTGAACTCGTAAGAATTTCAAGGCATGGAACATTCTTGATGTATCTTACAACCCTTAAAGTTGCCTCCATGTGTGATCTCTTTGGCAATGCATGAATTGGCTATGTGTATGAATAGCATATGCTATATCTACTCTGATCATGGGAAGATACAGAACTTTTCCAATCACTATATGGTTCTCACTGATTTTGATCCTACAAGTCACAACTCAATGATTAATTTCAATGCAAGCTTCTTTTATTTTATCAGTATGCTATGCTTTGATCCTGCAATCTCAATCCCAAGGGAATACTTCATCTCACCAAGATCCTTGATTTTGATGTTGAGTTGCAAAGCTTTCTTTGCCTCTATAATTGGTTGATGATCGTTTCTTGTAATCAGAATGTCATCAATAAACCAGAATATTCACCACTCTCTCTTCTACCTTCTTTGTGATTTGTGAACAATGAGTAGTAAAAATGGCGTTGAGTGAAACCAAAACCGATCAATGCTTTAGTGAGTTTTAGATTCTATTGTCTTAAAGCCTGTTTCAGTCCATGTAGGAATTTATGCAGTCTACACACTATCTTCTCCCCTTGATTAGAAAATCCATGTGGGACCTACATATACACCTTTCAACTAGATACCCTTTGCAAGAAGGCATAGTAGACATCCATCTAAAGAAAAGACCAATTGTGAGTGGCTGCAAGAGCAAGAACTTCTTTAACAATGACCATTTTCACTACAGGTGAAAAAGTCTCTTGATAGTCAAGTCCTCCTTTTTGATTGTATCCTTTTTCTACCAGCCTGGATATGTACCTTTCAACCTTACCATCAGCCTTGTAAATAATCTTATATACCCATTTGCAGCCAACGGGAATCCTTCCAGGTGGTAAAATCCACCAAGGACCATGTTTCCTACAGTGCCTAAAGTTCTTGTTTCATTGCCAACATCCACTGTGGATCCAAAGTAATCTCAGCATAACTAAGTGACCCTCTGAAGAAAGTCATTTTAGCCCCAAAAAAAGACTAATCTGACCAGGAAAACTAGAGATGGAGAGGTAAACGGACATAGGATATAAACACTAGTTGAAGGAACTTGTGTTGAAATTGGAGGAGTAGACAAATTATTGCATCCATGAAGGTTGGACTTTATGTCTAGTGGATCTCCTACCTCTATATCAGTTGGAGCATAAGGGATGCAAGAGAATGTACTGCATCAGCCAAGTTATGAGCAGCATTACCAAGAGGATCTGATGCATCAATGTCTGGGACATGAGGGACTGAGTCAGACATGACATTAGGAGTGGACTTTGAATCATGGCTAAAACACAATTTGGGAACAACTGTAATTGTCCGGTCTTCAATAGCTAACTGAAAAAAATATATAGATTCTTGAAACTGTGCATTCCTGCTAACAACGAAATCATTAGTCAACATGTTGTATAGTTTGTGACCCTTTTGGGTAGCAGAGTAATCCATGAGGATTGCTCCAACTGACTTGGGACTAAATTGTCACCCCCGGTACCACAGTGGCAAGTCATAGACATCCAATTGTTGTCATGTGGTGTAGTGAGGGAAGTCTCTCATGTAACAGTTCATAAGTTGATTTATCATTTAACACACACACAATAGAAGTCTATTTATGATATAAACAGCATTGCGAACAGATTCTCCCCAAAATTTGAAAGGTAAGTGACTTGAAGTCTGATAGCCTTGGCTACCTCTAATATATGCTTGTGCTTTCTTTCGGCTAAGCATTCTGTTGAGGGATACACACACATAAACTTTGATGAATTATTCCATGAGATTGAAATAAAGCATTGCAATCTGAATTGAAAAATTCGGAGCCATTATCACTCCTAAACACCTTAATGTTTACACCAAACAATGTTTTTATTAGAGTTAAAAAATGTCTTAAAATGACAATTACATCACTCTTTTGCCTCAACAAAAAAAAATCCAAGTCATTCTAGTATAGTTATCGACTAGAAAAAATCTGCTTCCATCATGATTACACACCGTATAAGGGCCAGACATCTACATGTATCATTTTTAAAGGAGTAGTAAATCTAGTACTTCTAACAGGAAAGGGTAGTCTCCCTAGCTAATGGAGAGATGAAGCAATCCCTTATGGTGTTGCTACTTGTGTTGAATTGCATGTTTTGAATCTTTATTATTACTTTGTTAGGAGCATGCACTACATAAAAAATTATTATTCGCGGCAATTAATTAACGGAAATAGCTTAATTGTCGCTAAATGTTTATTTTTAGCAGCAATTAGCACTCTTTGTGTATGTCCCTAAAGCCTTTAGCAACATTGGTTCTAATGGCACTTAACTAATGCTAGTAAAGACTTTAACACTCTTTATTAATGTTTATATTTATTGCGGCTAAAAGTTGTTTTTGTTGTAGTGATGCCCCAAACGTCTGTGCCATGTTGCTAAGAATTC
The DNA here is from genome assembly GCA_035578085.1 of Solanum pinnatisectum. Classification (NCBI taxonomy): domain Eukaryota; kingdom Viridiplantae; phylum Streptophyta; class Magnoliopsida; order Solanales; family Solanaceae; genus Solanum; species Solanum pinnatisectum. The sequence goes on along the minus strand of JAWPEI010000021.1, from coordinate 1,269,300 downwards.
ATCCTTACCAAGGTGTACAATTGTTGTCGTGACCTATTAGTAGTCTTTCATCTGCAACTACATCTTGTACAACCAATCATACATCTTACCAATCCCCTTCACCTTTACAATGTGAAGGTCCTACAGAATACACAACTTAGGATAAAAAGTGATGAAGCACCTTAAATTCTTAGTTCTTTGAAACTAATAACAAGTTGTACTGAAACTTGGGAATGCACTGAATATTAGTAATTTTTATCTCCACCTTCCAGGTTGCATGAACCAACACAAGCAATTTCAATGGCATTGCCATCTGGAAGATGAACCCTCCTTTGATATGTATCAGCTATTTGTCCAACCTCATTAAGCAAGTTCTTATCATATATTATGTGATTTGAGGATCCGGAATCTACTATCCATTTAACATAATAAATATTATGTTGCGCGAGGAAAGAGTAGAGTATACCCATTACATGTTTCTCATCTTTCACGCAGTCTTTTTTGGTCAATTTCAATAGCTAATCATATTGTTCTTGAGTAAACATGATGTATGTACTTCGATCTGATACCATGTTAAGATTCGTGTGCATGTAGAGATTTTCAATAATAGAGGAAATCTTAAGCTACTCTAAAGCTTAAGTGAAGAGAAAATTGGTAAACAAAGAATGTGGAATTGTGGGAATTTTCTCATATTCATCTTGAATGAATCTAGTCATATATATATATATATATATAAACATTCTTCTAACTAGTTCAGCTAGCTAACCTACATCTAACATCTACTAACTAACCAACTTAACAATAATTAGTAGCTAACTAACTTATGTCACGTCACTGGATCATGTATAGCTGCCAAGTCATTAATTAGTGTCATAGTGTGTCATCATCCATTCTCAACTTCAATAACACCTTTGGTCTTACCCTTCATAGGAAGTATAAGGGGAAGGTTAGCTTCAGACTGAGCTTTTGAGTCTGATTCGGAGCTTCGATAGTGGAATTAGTAGGTGCATTATGTAATTCTTCTTCTAATTCTACCTCTTCATTTATTTCTTCGTCAAGTTCTGTAACATCTAAGGTGCCATTATCTAACTGAGTATCAAAGTCTAGAGGATAAAATTCAAAATAGCCGTTTGGGAGAGATCCACTAGAGCAGATTGGGTCTAACCAAATCCTATGAATCGGCCGTCCCGGGATGAGTACCAGCCCACCTCCCAGTCAGTCTTGAATCACTTCTTTTTTCTTCTCTTGTTTGTTCATTTAATTGTATATGACCCAACAGATAGTGAAAGGCTTCCATGTTGTAGCCTTGCTATTTTGGAAAAAGAAGAATCTTGTCATTTGGTCAAGAAAGAGCAATGCACCAAGGCAAAATCTCTTGTACTAAAAATTATATAGAATCCAAAATCGAGGCATCACTTTCTCACCTACCAAGTGTATTTAACCCCAAACCTCTTTGAACAGTTTGTTGCTAAAAAATACTAAAATACAAGTGAAGACACCATACTGTCAAGACACCGCTTTAACTAGAATCACCAAACTGGAAATTAAACTATTGACCTACAAATGGAATAGTCAATATCCATCCCATAATGAAGGTGCTGCCTTTCACTAGTAAAAACAGTACTATACAATGTGGCATTAAACATCTTAAATTATGTGTCTATATGCTTTCAAAAATTTAAGACAATCTTAGCTTAGTTATTACTTACCAATCTAAAACTTAACAATAATAGTCCATATTTCTCTGTCTCCTTTTATCAATTAGCAAACAATAAACATAACTGGACAACACCAGTCCAATCTCTAAACCAATTTATCATATTATAATAAACATCGTGCATTTCTTTCCTTAACGTACCAAGTTCAGCTAAGTAATTAATTTAAAATTAACAAAAGCGATGTAACCACAAAAACAAAATACCAAAAACTTATTAATAAGCTGGAAGAGTGTCACAATATCATCGTCTAATGTAGCTGGCCAAATTTAAACCATGATATAAAGAGCAGCAAAACACTACAGCTCCAGCGAGCTTTTCAGAAATGAACCATTAACAAAAAATATGCCATCACTCCCTGCTCTTCCAATCACCATCTTAAGCTTCAGCAAATCTGGCATTAATAACATAAATTGATAGGTTAGACGTAATATCTAACCAGAATTGTAATATCTTTCAATAAGAAGATATATAGATGAGTTTTCAGTTAGTGATATTATGCCTACCCCAATTCAGAAAGCTTCAAGTGAGCCTCCACATAGTCAGCAAAGAAGGCATCTTCATCCTGACATAAGCAAAGAGTTGTTCCTATCAGTCAATACAGCCAGCATTTTACAACTTATGAATAATATTTACAGCTCATATATACTAACCGCAGCATATTTCTCAACAAAGGGACGGAAAGCAGGGTCACAGAGGAGAGCCTTGTCTGATGGCAACTGTAAGAGCCCTTCTTTTTCCCCACTCAAAAGCTCCCTGGCAAAATAACAAATGTCTTATAAACAAAATGGGACTGATAATAGTTTGCAGTTACACAGTACTCCAGAAATGAACAACTTTTTTTGAACAAGTATTCCACAAATGGAAAACTGAAAAAAGACATGTATGTTTAGTATTCTTACGTGAAGTATGAATTGTCAAAGATAAGAGGATTGGCAGTCCAAGGTCCCTCAAAACCAGAACGCTCCTTGTGCGCCCTTCCCTGGTAAAAATATCACTAAGAAATAAGTATAAAGGAATAGAACCTAGCAAAAAATAAGATTAAACAGTAAGAGCATGCAACAAACCAAGGTATGGGCACCAGAGAGTGCAACAATATCCTTGTCAGAAAGACCCATTTGTTTCTTGAACACGTCCCTCAAGTGGTCAGAGCCTGCATTAGGATTACATATGATTACCAAGGCAGGCAAATTGCAAGAAATATTATGTTCCTTAACCGAGTTTTGCAATCAAAATCTGCTCAATAAAGCTATCAGTCTATCATACCCTTGGTGGCATCCGGCAAGCGACCTTCAACTGGTGGTTCTGGCTTGTCCTGGCAAGGTAATGTAACCATAGATTCAGATTTCACTAAATAAGTAACTTAAATCTTGACAAGGTTAAGTCACTTATAGACCAGCATGAATACTTTAATGAAGGATAAATTGCAACGGAGAACAATCACCTTACAAATCATTAGAATATGTTGGAAGAAAACAGATGTTAAAATAAGCAAACAGTATAAGCTTCTCAAACAACCAACTGCAAAATTAGAATCTAGGTGGTATAAAATTATAAATATGACTTTCCAAAACTTGGTCCAGAGGGATGAAAATGGCACACTTCGAATATATAAGTAAAACAAAGTTTATGTACATAAAGTAGGAAAAGGAAGATAAGAGTATGAATCAGAATTCACAATGGAGGAGTTATTTACACACAGATTTTCAGTAGTGAAGCATGTGCATATCATAATATCTTAGTTATAACCAATACAAATAGGGCAGTATTTCACAAATGGTAGCGGAAGAGACTTGTGCCGAAAAGCATAAAATTTCGATAGAAGTTCCCAGTACCACATATCAGTATCCTTACAAATTGGGAAGTGAGCACTACTCATTAGTCATGACAAGTCGATTAGAATTGTTACAAAGCTGCATAGACAGTCTAAACTAACCTCTCTGCCAGGGTGAAAGGGAACATCAGGTCCTCCAGTAACTTCAACAGCAACAACACCAGCCAACTGCACCAAAAGAAAATAGCAAGTCAGTTCTGCACTTTGTTAATCAAATACAAACCATTAAAAAATACTAACAATCAATGCAAGGATACTTACTTGATGGAAATCAGCATGGGAGATGGTGGGAAACTGCTCCCTAATGGGCTCCAAGAGTCTGAGAGCAATGTCAAGACCATTGTTTGCACCATGTGCTTGCTCAGCTTTGAACCTCATGGTACCAAAAGGACCACCAGTCTTGGAACAAACATCATAGGTACCAGCAGAGTGCCATCTGAGACAACAGAAAATATCTTTAAGGTCATGGAGCAACTTTCCCTTTTTTTGTAAAACATTTACTGCTATCATTTCAATTCACATGACATTTCCTATTCCAAAAATTGATAAATGTGTAATTCTATCCATTTATACAAATTTCTCAAAATTTATAATTCCTTGTACCATTTGATCTAATGTATTGTATACAATGTCAAACTAATCATTCAACCATCAAAAATACCTAATTAACATAGTATTAAAAACCATGCCAAAATTGAAAAATTAGGTAAAATTTTAAACATTTACAAAATAAATAGGACAATTTAAATATGCAGAATCCGCAAGAAACCAATTGAAGAGAACATACGCAAGACGGAGCATAAGAGGAGCACAATTCTTCTCAGCAATGAGTCCTCTGAGTTTCCTTTTACATTTGTCAACAGCCTTGAGGTACTCCTCGCTCACAGTGGGATAGCACTTACCCATAGTAATTGTTCTACACAACATTTAAGCACAATAAGATCCAAAGCTTCACAATAAAAAATTAACCGATCATAAACACTTGACAGTTAAACCTTGTTACTTAAATCAACTTCACCTACCTACACATTTTAGCAAAGAAAAAAGAAGTTTCTAGAAACTAAAACCTCTCAAACTAAATCATAGCTAAAACATACATTCATCGAAAAACAATTTACATAGATCTTTTCTTGCAAATTTTATAAATTCATACCAAGTTCAGATGTAGTCTTTAAAATCACGGATCCAAATCTGTTTCAGAAATTTTAATACTACGCTAAAAACGTACTGGAAAACATCTACACACATATTTCACAACATCAAGGCCATAAAAGAGCTTGAAAACTGCAATCAACTTCACATCTTAGAAAAGAACAAAGCTCCTAGAAACTAAAATCACTGATCAAACTAAAATCATAGTTAAAACATCTATCTATATACATTCATCAAAAAACAAATTATATACTTTTTTTTCCTTGAAAAATTTATCAATGGTACTACAAAACATTGACATCAAGTTCAGATATCGTCTTTAAAATCACAGATCCGCCTCCGTTAGGAGCAGCTAATCCAAAAAAAAAAAAATGCAGAAAGCCATAAAAGAGCTTGAAAACTTCAATCGGACATATCACAACATAAAAGCCATAAAACAGCTTGAAAACTTCAATCGGCCATAAAAGAGCATGAAAACATGAATCAACCATTAAAAAAATGGATGAAATACATATAAAAAACAGAAACAGCATTAGAGAGACAGAAGATGAAAGAGATAAAAACCTGAAGAAGCAGAAATGGAAATGCAAAAGGTTGAACTAAATGGCACGAGCAGAGCACAAGCACTGAAATGTAATGGGAAACGAGTTGAGCCAAAAGAGGAAGATATAATGGTAGGGTTTTGAAGAAAGAGAAGGTTCTAGTAGGTGAATATGGACCGTTGGATTAGAATGATCGTGTGGTGAGGATTGAGCTATGAATTATAAACAGCTGAGATTGGTCTAAATGGGATTTCTTCTTTCTTTATTTAGACCTTTGGATTCGTTGTATGGTTGGTAGGTGAGTGAATTGAAAATTTGGAGAATTTTGGATTTTTGTGAAAATCGTGGACTCCATCACATCATAGGCGGACTTTTAATTGTCTATTTTAATGACTAAAAAGCCCTTCGTCCTCAACTAATAATTCATTTTTATCTTTCCAACCACAATATTTGAAAAAAAAATATAGTAAGATTTTTAAAATTTACGATTTAAAACAATTCTTAGATATTTATGTGACTAAAAATTATTAAAGAAAAATTTTAAACCTAAATTATTTCTAATTACAGTAAAGGGACACTTTTTTTTTAAACAGACTAAAAAAAAAAGCATCACATAAAATAAGATAGAGAAAGTAATAGTTTTGTTTGGCTATTAATTTTTTTAAAAAAATTGAGCATCAACTATTATATAACCAAATTTTTAAAAAGTGCTTCTAGGTATATTTTCTCAAAATTACTTTTCAATAATGCTTTCTTTTTTAGTTTTTAGTTTTTACTATTCTCCAAACCACTTGTTTTCTTCTTAATGCTTTATCAAACACTTTTCTTTTTTAGTTTTTACTACTCATGAAGGATCAATAATATGGTGATTACCAATAATGATTGTGGTGAAATGATAAGTATTTTTTTTTTATCTTTAGGTTCAAATCTCCTTGGATACGAAATTTCCTTTGTTAGAGAACGTTTTACCCCCTCCAATTTGAGACTTTTATTTAATATTTGTATAACTCAGCTTCAAATCAGCTATCCAGCGATAACGAGAATAACAATGACATACCATACATAGAAGCACATAGAGGGTAGTGAAGTCATTTATCAAGGAAAGATGTTTAAAAAGCAAATGTGAACGCATGAAATACTATGAAGATTCGTTTTGTATGTTGAACCAGCCTTGTGTCCTCACAAGCCACAGCCCAATTGTTTTCCACATCGTGGCATGGAAATGGGCACATGACTGAAGGAGCCGTCAGCACCTGACCAATAAAATTGCCGCCTTTTGTTGACACTGACAGCAAAATCATGAGATATCATAAACAACAAAAGCACCTAGTTTTGGGAAGAATGGCATGCTCCTCTTGATTGATCCTAACCATGTGACATCCACACGTACCAATTTTAAACAATAAAATTAGATTTTAAAATTGGAAAAATGGCCCAAATTTGATCAAAATGATAACAAGATTTATTCACACTATAAACTAATTTCTTTTAGGATATTTTTTTGTCTTTTTAACTTAAAAATTGGAAATATTCCTCAAGGATAAATCCTTTTGGCCATAAAAATTTGGCCCAAATTTGGTCAGAATGATAAAAAGACCTTTTCACACTACAAACTGTAGTTTTTTTTTGACATTTTTATCCTTTAACTTAAAAATTGGATATATTATTCAATCATGTTTTCGATACATTGAAAATAATTATTGATGATTCCATAGTCAAATATGGAAAAGGACTACAAATTCCACCAAAGTCACATGGTAACTAGAATTGGAGTAGTTACCAGGATAGTAATTATCAGCTTAGTAATTATACAACCTAGTAATTACACTGACTTGTTTGTTTGACATGGTGTAATTACACATGTGTTTGCAATCATAAGATTACATTAAATTTTAAAAATAAAAGTTAATTATTTAAATTTATATTTAACAAATAAGAAATTTTATAAATGATATTAAATTAAATATTAAGATATATATTGTCTTTTGAAAATATATTACTAATAAACATATGTTCTTAACTAATATTATGAAAAAATAATTGATTTGTATTTTTCAAATTAGTATATTTCAATAGAACTAATCATAAAAACTAAAAGCACAAGATTTTCATTAACATCCTGAAATACATGTTTGACAAAAAGATTAATATTATAAATAAATGTAATAGATTATTAAAATATTTAACAAAAAATTAATCTATCAAGTGTAACACCCCGTATCCTAGACAGACCAGATTGCAGAAACCAGAAATTGCAGGTGCCACATACAGGCACCACCCATAGACCGTAGGTGGTGGTCCGTGGATGGCCACTTGCAGCCCCTCCCCAAAAATCCCAGAAAATTTGGCTAAGGGTAGACCCACGCCAAGACCTACGGACCGTAGGTCAGACCAGGGCCGTAGATCAGACCCCCAACCTTCAACTCCCAGTAACGATCGACGACCAACTAGAACGGACCATCGGTCCATCCACGGTCCGTCGGTGACCCCCGATATCAAAAAAAGTCAGGGGTCATTTGGTCTTTTCCTTATGCGTTGGACCCCTAAACTACGTCGTTTAACCCCAAAACTATGTAGTTTTGGTCAGTTTTTTAGCCTAGTAACTTAATTGGAACTTACCCTAGTCAATTCATTCTCCAAAAATTCATCAAGTTGAACAAGAAAAGGGAGAAAGAGTCGACCAAGCCCTCTCCAAGAACGCAATAAGTTTTCTTCAGTTACAGCCCCGAAATCAAAAGATTTCTTTGTGAATTTCATCACCAGGTATGTGGGATTTCACTATTGGGTTCCTTTCACCCATTAGGTCCCTAGAATTCAATCAGATTCTTGATTCTCTATATCATGCTTAGACCTAGGGTTTCTAGAATTTCAAATTTATGTTATGATTCAATTGTTAGACTAATCCAAATCAGATTATCATGTTTTTATGGAATTATTGCTCAGTTCTTGCATGAAACTCAGAACCCTAGTTGTGTATATTTGTTTAGTTCATGAATTACACTTGCTAGGTCAGTTTATTCAAATATACATGCCCTAGTTAGTAATGTTTCATTATCAGTACATTAATGTTGCATTCTTAGTTAGCATGTCAGTATTTGAGCTATTCAGTATTACAGAAATTCAGTTATAATGTGTTACTTACATAATCAGTTAGGAGTAGGCTTAATGCCGAGTGGATTAAGGGTTAGTCACCCTCATAGTCCCAGAACTACGTGCCCCCCATAGGATAAGTCCCCTCTGTGGGCAACAGATTTAATCATCACGCAGTCATGCCTTTGTACCCCTTGCAAAGTACATTGGGTCCTCTCGATGGGGCGATACATCTGACTCCACGAATAGCACTTGTGGTTTTATGTCAGTTAATAGTAGTTCCACGATCGGACTACAGTGTATTGACCGTATCGATTATATCTCAAAGATGCCAGTGATTACATATATTCAATTAGCTCAGTATTCAGTCTAGTTCAGTATTTTTATCATGTTCCGATATTATCATTGCTCTTATTGCTTTGTTCAGTTATGTATGTTTGGTTCAACTTTATTCTATCATGCATGTTTAGTACCTTTCAAGTACTGACGCATACTCTGCGCTGCATCTTCTCGTGATGTAGGTTCAGGTTCTCAACATTCAGATCACGCATAGATCGGTTCCCGATCTCCAGTTCAACAACATCGGTGGAAAGTTCTCATTCTTCGAGGACGATTGACATGATTATCTTTCTACTTTCAGTCTTTAGTTTCAGTTTCGCTAGATTTAGCTGGGGCATGTCCCAGCATCTCTAGTTAGTAGAGGCTTTATTTCAGACATAGTTAGATTCAATTTTAGCTTTGGAGTCTGATCTTTCAGTTGTCATTAAACTCACATTTATTTATTCAGATAGTAATGGGTATTCCCCATCATTTCAATTTTATGAAGTTTTAAGCTTCCGCACAGTATTTCTTGTTTCAGTATATATTTAAGTATGCTTATGATATGCCAGCAGGGTTAGCTTAGGGTCACTCGTGATCCTAGGTCCCGTGTTTACGCCTTGGGGGTAGCTTCGGGGAGTGATATCAAGTCTAACTAAAAAATAAATGACTTGCAATGTGAAGTCTCAAGTCAATATTACTAAAACAAATCAAACTGAAAATATAACATAAGTTCTAAATTCAAAACAAATTAGTCTTATGTCAAATTTCAACATAGCATACATAAATTTGATTTAAAAGAAAAGAAAAATGTAAGTCTATAATCTTACTCAACAATGAATTCTACTTTAATTTAAAAATTAGAATACTATCAAAATTATGCCAATAAAAAAAAAAGCATGGCATGGAAAATAGATAATACCAAAATTGCATGGAATTACATGAAGTAAATGTTGAGAATGAGAAGGAAATGAAATATAAAAAATAAAAAATAAAAATGAACTTTTAGAAATTTTAGAATAATAAAATACAAAAAAGAATATAAAATAATAGAAATAAAAAATAAAATAAAAATAGAAATAAAAATAAGAAATTAAAAAGTAATCAGCTTGTAATTACATCATGTAATTACCAGCAATTTACAGTCACGACCTGGGAATTTGAGAGTGTAATTATCCATGTAAATTACACCCAATTACCTGGCCAACCAAACAGGTTAGACAATGTAATTACACATAATTACACCAGATCCAATTACCATGGTGGCTTTCCAAACAGGCCCTAAGTCATCTCACGCATTCTTCTCTTGTAAAATTTCAAGAAAACCTCTCTCTCTCTCTATATATATATATATTGTCAAATTATGTTTTACAAAATAAAAAATGGTGACATCAGTAGTAAACAAAATTCTTTCACTTTAATCATACACGTCTTGGTATTGTTTAGCCATAAATATTTTCAAATATATTTGCCAGAAAAATAGAAAATAGTGTTTGGCTAGGTCTAATGTGTTTTGAGTTATCGTTTTTTAAATATTTTACAAATTATGTTTGAAAATTATTAAATTATACAATTTAATTTTATTCAAACATAATAATAAAAAAAAATACTTGATTGAATTTTAGAGGTCATTTTAGTAACAAATATAAGTAATGATTTATAATTTATCAACTCGACGTAATATAGGGGATAAGACTTGTATGATTAATACTATTAATGCCTGATTCTCTTTGGTTCAACATATGTATACACATGATTTCTATAACTATTAACATTTACGAGGTCTAAGGTGTTTTGAATTGTCGTTATCCCAATATTTTACAAATTACATTTAAAAAATTATTTAATTATATAGTATAATTGTTTTCAAACATATAATTAAAAAAATTATTTAGTTGACGGTCATTTTAGTAACAAATATGAGTAATGATTCACAATTTATCATACAACATAATATAGAAGATAAAACTTGTATGATTTATACTAGTGATGTCTGACTCTCTTTGGTTCGACACATATGAACTATATGCATGATTTCTATAATTATTGACGTTTAGTAGGTCTAATTTGATTGGTTCATCAGTTATGTATTTGTGTTTGAGAAACACACACTTTTGGGTTTCAACTGATTTTCATTTTGTGTTCAATAGGTATAAATTTCTTAAATTAAAATGTTCAACAGGTACTAGCTAAGTTAAGTGTCTAACTAAAATATGCGGGCAATTTTAAGTGGTTGTATATTGTTATATCCTGTATTCAGATTAGGAAATCAGAAATAATAAAAGAGGAAAAGAAAAAACAAAGAACTATCCGAGTCCACATAACTCACTATGTGTCCTTAAGAAATTTAATCCCCTCAAGTACCCGAGGTTGCAGATTAATTCCTCCCAAGATAAAACGGATTAACCATTAAAGAAGTATCAGTACCTCAAACTTCGATAATTTCAACGAACTCAAAATGACAGTAACGACTCACACATACAAACACGATCGATCGATTTTGTTTTGTAAGAAATGTATGCAGAAGAAGGGAAGAATTCATTGCAGAAAAATAAGAGAAAACCTCTCTATAATAGCCAACAAAGGGTAAAGGTCACAACTCTTAGGAAAGAAGACAACCTTTCAGAAAGGTCACAACACTTTGGAAAAGGCACAACATTTCAAACGGCCACAACCCTTTAGAAATGACACAACCTTTCATAAAGGTCACAACCCTTCATTTCCTATTCACACCTCTAAAACCCAACAATCCCCCATATGAATGGGGAATGACTATTGTTAAAACATATGCATGAAAAAATGTGTGATTCGTAAGTAAGGATTGATTGCATCTGGATAAGTGGATTTCCCTTTGAATTTTCCATAGTGAACATATATCGGATATACTTGGTTAATCGGTAGATTTGATATCTTTAAATCGTCGAGCTTTGGTGTATACCTAGACAACATAATTCACACAATCAACCCTTGAACTATTTTTGGTTCTCATTGTTTTGTTCGTTTCAGCCATGAACACGTCTTGGTTTATAAGTGCGTAAAGAATTGGCCTTACCGAATTCTTCTTGAAGCGGCATACACTTCACACTTACATAGGTGATTTCTAAATGTGTTATCCCGTAGATACACCATTTGATATACACTGTATCAAACTTAGAAACCATTAAAAAGTCCTAATGTCTTTATCCTTGTTACTGGACATTGTCTTATCATGAGAATGAATCATAAAATATATTTTGACAATGTTGAACCGTCATCAGTGACTTTGTTTGATCTCCTTGAACCTAGATCTTAGGATCTTCAGTTTTCTAGGTAGAGTTACCACCACAATGACTTGTCCTCGGCCATAGCCTTATTCCATTTGATAATCTATCAACTCTCTCTCTAATTAGGCCTTTTGTAAGTGGATCAGGCACATTATCCTTTGACTTTACATAGTCAATTATGATAATTCCACTAGAGAGTATTTCTCTAACGATATTATATCTACGTCATATATGATGAGACTTTCCGTTATGCATCATGCTCCATGCCCTACCTATTGCAAATTAACTTTCACAGTGTATGTATACTAACGCTAAAAGTTTGGGCAAAAAATCTTTCAAGAAATTTCGGAGTCATTCAACTTCTTCACCAGTCTTATCTAGATGAATAAACTCAAATTTTCATATTAGAGCGAGCGACACATTTTTATTTGGATGATTTCCAAGAGACTGCTCCTCCACCAAAAGTAAGTACATATCCACTCATGAATTTTACTTCATTTGACCTGGTGATTCAATTTGCATCACTATATTCTTCCAATACTGTTGAATATTAGTTATAATGCAAAGCAATAGTTTTTAAGTATGTTTGAAATACTTCAAAACTCTTTTCATTGTGATCCAATGCGTTTTATTGAGATTACTCATGAATCGACTCAGTTTACTATTAGCACATGCTATATCTGATCGCGCACACTCCATGATATATATCGTACTTCTTAATAATCTAGCATTATTCAATTGTGAGTCACTTTTGCCATCATTCTTTTGAAGTACAAAGCTCACATTTATTAGAGTCTTGACAATATTGAAATTCAATTACTTGAACTTGTCAAGTACCTTTTCAATCGCATCAGTAACTTCAATGTCTTTCATATCGAAGTTACTTTCTAGCATATGTTTGGTAGCATTTATGTTAGAAATGTCTCTTTTGATGATCAATATGTCATCAAAATAAAAACAAACAATGACATTGTGATTTGGAGCGTCTTTAATGTAAAAACATACATCACAATCATTAATCTTGAATTCATTTGCCAACATAGTTTGGTCAAACTTCGCATGTCATTATTTGGGCGCTTGTTTTTAGTCCACAAAGCGAAGGAAGTAATTTGTCCATTGACATTTACTACGCCTCTGAATCTCTTTATTAATTACATTCTCTTTTGGTTCGTTCCAAGATCGTTTAGACCCTTCACTTGACTATCCGACGATTCGGACTTATGAACCATAAATTGACATGCTTTACTATTTGTAGCATATCCAATGAACATACAATCCACAATCTTAGGTCCTATTTTGACCCGTTTGGGAATAGTTCCCTCATTTTCATTTCTCATATGAAATAGACTGTATTGGAAATTGTTAGATCACTATTTTTCAAGAATTATTTCTTGTATATACTTTAAGGGGCGACAAACAGTTCTCTATCAAAATACAACAAAGCCTGAACAAACAAAACTTTTTGTTGCTCCCTTTCTTAAAAAACAAAAGTTTTTTTTATTTGTTGCTTCCTTTACTAACAAATAAAATTTTTGTTCCTCTCTTTCTGAACAGACAAACTTTTTGTTGTTCTCTTTTGCTATAATGATAGCACCCCCACAAATTTTGTGGTAAACCTGGACTTATAAGTATGACATTCAACATTTCCTTCAGTTCGGTTTATTCCTGTCAATAATTTCATTAGATTGAGGTGAGTATGCATGTGTAGTAATTTGATGGATGATTCCATTTTCCAAATATATTTCTGCAAAAGAAGATTCATATTCTCCACATCTACCACTTCTAATTATGACAATCTTTTTATCCAACTGATTTTCAACTTCAGTTTTATATTGCATGTATGTTTCTATTGCTTCATCCTTACCATTCAGGAAATAGACTTAACACTATCTAGTGCAGTTGTCAATAAAATTTATGAAACATTTTTTCCCATGAAAAGATGGTGTTAACTTCATATCACAAATGTCAGTGTAAATCAATTCTAAAGGATTAAAATTTCTTTCAACAAATTTATAAGTATGCTTAACATACTTAGATTCAACGCATACTTGACATTTTGATTTATTGCACTAGAAATTAGGCAAAATTTCTAAGTTGATCAGTTTTTGCAAGGTTTTGTAATTGACATGTCCTAAGCATTCATGTCACAAACAATTTGATTCAAGTAAGTAAGAACAAACAGAAATAATGGATTTGAAAAGACCTTCTATGAGGTAACTTTTTCCTATAAATATTTTGTTCTTTACTTTTTATAACTTTTGTCAAATACAAACATTGTTTTAGAGTCAGGATCTTGCCAGATATCCTTTGCAGAAGGACCTTTTCATAACATTCAATTTGTTATAGAATTACCCATGACCATAGTCTCTTTGGTCTAATAAGGGCAATATGACCCAAATGTTTGTTTTACAACACAAACATAACAGATCACTTTTCACAAATGTTCATTTCTATACAAATAGACATATTTTTTCATGAAAATCACAATATTTTAAGTGAACATTTTCATCAAAAAATACAATTCTTTTGAACGAGGAATATAATTTTGTGGTTTTATACTAGTCATATCATATACTAGTAAAGAGAGACTCAACGACCACAATATCAAATATACTCCAAGAATTTTTGTGGGTCTAACATAATACAAGAGTGTCATTAAGTTTTATATCTTGTACTTTCAAATTTAAATTAGATAGTAAGTTTAATTTTGTCTTTATCACAAGTAAAGAACCCCCCACATTTTAAATATGTTCTCAAAAATATTTTTCAAGTATTTGAAATTATTTTTCACATATTTTTTTCCATGCTTTCAAATTGTATACCATCAAAATATACATTGGCAACAGGAAGCCTTCTTTTGGAGATTTAATCCATAGAAACATCCATTGCAGGCACAAAAATTACTAATTTTATGTTACAGGTGTTTTTCCCCTTTCTGTCACAACTAGACAGACCACTTAGTATTTAGAATACTAACAATAAAGATTCAATCTTTATATAACTTATTTCTAGTTTAACGATGAAGTTTTTATATTCTTCTAATCATTAATCGAATGAACCTTGAATTCTGATGAAGTTTTTATATTCTTTGAATCATTTTCACATTTAGACAGAGTATTAAACCAAAAATGTTTTAATATCTAGAAACCTCAAATACAACATTGTTTCTAGTTAATGATGAAGATTTTATTTTTTTTCAAATCATTTAGCCTTAATATTCCTGACGAAGATTCTGTACTCTTTAAGTCAGAATATTCATTCAAACAGAGTATTTAACAAATTGGTGAAGTTTCTATATTCTTCAAACCAATGCACAATCTGATATGTTCGTGAAGTTCTTATATTCTTCAAACCAAATGAGTAAAAAAATCAAAAGATTTTAGTCTCCAAAAGTCAAACACAATCAAATTTCACATGAAGTAGAAAACTACAAAAAAAAAATTCCTCCTTTAAACGTAATACATATTAATAATAATAAATACATGTTCTGAGATCATCACATAATGACCATCTATTCTAATATTTATGAAATAAATCTCATAACTTATAAATGATAGAAAAAAGAAAATAATAATCAAGGGAAATAAAGATAGAACCTGATTTTTACTCTCATTGAATGATCATATTCTATCTGTCAGCAATGATTCCATGCAAGTCACTTTTCTGACTATTTTTTTTTATTTTCTTAGATTTTCTCAATTTCCATCTATTCCAATTTTCCTCAAGAAGAAATTTAATTTCAACAAGAAGCTAAACTCTTGTTCAAATATTGTTAGGAGACAACATTTGTTCATTTACTTCTTCTCATAGTTATATAAAACCAAGAATATAGGGGGGGGGGGGGGGGAATTAAAGTGCATATCTTAACCTTTACGCACAAAATAACTTTTTTTTTAGTATTAAAAAGAAAACTGAAGGGGTGTAATGCTTCAATGCACTTGGAAAGAAAAAATAAAAATAATCTTACCCATCCAAGGAAAACATACTACAGAAATATACTCGAACATATTAAAGTAGTACTAATTCATCCCAAATCTATTTTATCATATGATAAAATAATTCTCTTTTTCTTCTTTTTTTTCAACAAAAAGAACACAGAAAATAAAAGTAATTTCCTTACCACAGAAAATATCATTAATATTAAATTTCTTAAGTTTGTTATCTCATGTATTCAGATTAGCAAACTAGAAATAATAAAAGAGGAAAAGAAAAAACAAAGAACTATCCGAGTCCACAGAACTCACTGTGTCCTTAAGAAATTTAATCCCCTCAAGTACCCGAGGATGCATATTAATTCCTCCCAAGATAAAATGGATTAACTATTAAAGAAGTAGCGGTACCTCAAACTTCGATAATTTCAACGAACTCAAAATGACAGTAATGAATCACACATACAGACACGATCGATCAATTTTGTTTTGTAAGAAATGTATGAAGTAGAAGGGAAGAATTCATTGCAGGAAAATGAGAGAAAACCTCTCTATTTATAGCCAACAAAGAGTAAAGGTCACAACTCTTAGGAAAGAAGACAACCTTTCAGAAAGATCACAACACTTTGAAAAAGACACAACCTTTCAAACGGTCACAACCCTTTAGAAATAACACAACCTCGAGGGATACAATGCATTTCAACGGAGAAAAATATAATAGTTAGATTTTTTTAAAGAGTACTATAATTTAATATCCTCAAACAAAACATCATAATTTAAAATAATTAAAAATAATATTTGAATATTATCCATATATCGCGCAAATACGCATAGTGTCATGAACGGGAGTGGTAGATGTTATTGGATCGCGAGATGCCCTTTGGTCACCCACATGTTCCCATTTCCATGTCAACATATGCAAAATAATTGGAAGTGAGCAGTTCCATTAAAATTTTGAACGGAATCATTTATAGCATCCATGCGTTCACATTTGTTTCTTAAATAAATTAAAGATGCTGCCAACCATATGCTTCTATTGATATGATATTTATTTTTGGCTTTAATTGTCCGTATAATTCATTTAGATACCTCAATTAAGATTATTATCTATTTCCTTTGTCCCTAATTACTTGTTCATTTTTTCTTTTTTAGTTGTCCCTAATTACTTGTCCATTTTGACAAATCAAGAAAGGACAATTTTTTCTTACATATTATACCCTAAATTAATTACTTTGAAAAAAGTAAAATTTCTTTAAAATCTTAAGTTTTTAATTCATCCACTTCATAATTAATAAGGGTAAAATGGTAAACTCACTATGTCAATAATTGTTTATATAATAGATGTGTTAATTTAAAAGTAGACAAGTAATATTAGATACTCTTGTTGGGATATATACTATCATCCATATGTTTAGATATAATATTTATTATAGAATAATTATTTATTTAGTTTTAATAGATAATATATTCGTTTATGGTGTCTGTTTATTTATATAGTAGATGATTTAGTGTATACAGTTTTATCTTATATACAGAGGATTAAATCATCGGTTCTTATAAGTATAAAGTTTTTGGTTCACAATTTAAGATGGAAATTGGATATGTCATCGGTACGATTGTATCACAAGATTATATATAATTTATCTTGATTATGGGAATGGTATAGTTCCAACTTCTTGTGCTATGCCATTTTGTATGTATTGAACGGGATCGAGTAGAGATAGTTACTTTAGACTGACTAAACAAAAGCATATTTTTTAAACTGTTAAATATACTCATATTTTTAATCCTGATATAACTATATTATTATTTGTATGTATTAATTTTCGTTTTAATTTATTAAAAGGTGAGATTCTTAGATGGGTCAATATGCCTGGTAAATTGGATGATAATAATATATATTGGTAAAATAATAAGTTAGTTGATGGAATTCATGTCTCGATATAAAGATTGATGATATGCCTTTTTGAGAAGCTTATAAGTTTCCATCGTGTCAAACTTTGCAAGTGGATTTTTGAATCCGACACATGAAATAAGTTAACCAGTGCTCTAAAGAAAATTAATCTTTGAATTAAATTCGTCAATAATTTTGATTAGTATTTGTAATCTTAACAAGTGGAATTATATAAGTGTTTAATGGAGAATTTCGAAATATAAATAGAGGAGTGCAATTACGAATTTCTAGTGGAATGATTTGTAATTTATTATGGTAAGAATAATTCAAATTAATTATATGGAATTATTACCATAATAGGAAGCCTCACTAATTGATTTTGTGGTCTCTACAATGCCATATTTAACTAGAACTCAGTCTAGGAAAAATGAACAAAAGATTGTGACTTTTTAGTTCTTAAAAATAATGTGTCCTTTTGTTCTCCTTTTTAGACGGTGAAGAAATCTCTATAAGTAGGGATTCTTCTAAACTATTAAGTGAATGAGTTTTCTATTCGATACTTGCCCACCCAAGTATTGAGAGAGTTCGGATGTGAACTTGGGATCACCGTAGAAGACCGTGAAATGTTGTTTAACTCGTGGATTCGCTTGAAGGTCTAACTCGTGGATTCACTTGAATGTATCTGCTCACGTTTCAAGAGGTATTTCTTGAATTAAATTTCAGCAAGTTTATGTGTTCTAGCATAAACACATTGGTTATCTATTATTCGTGTAAGCAGTATGATTCTGGTATGCTTCCATTGCGCATATAGTTTTCCAATAATCCCTACATTATTAATACCCGTATAACTCTAACCAGCTACCAAATGACCCCTAACGATGCAGTGGATGTGGTAGTTCCTCCATTAATCAGAGATCTCTGATTCAAATTGTGGATATGAAAAAATCCTTAGCATAACACGCTTCTCCCCGCTCTACACAGGACGAATTTAAATCAGTGGTACTTCAATACGGATGCCTGACATCAAATGAAAAATCAAAAAATACAAATTAAAGTTTGTATTGGATTGTGATAAATAGAAGGAAAAATAAAAACACATGAGTAAATTTGTTCTTACGAGATGAAGAATAATGATTCTAAAAAGTCATTGAAAAAGAACATGTCATACAATATCGTATAAATAAATTGAGAATATATTTGTCATTAACGAAATTTCCAATGAATATAAAGTTAAACTAAAACCAATTTTGGTCTTGCTATTGAAACACCTTAGTTTCTCTTCTCACTATGTTCTGCATGGATATAATATGGTTAGTGCTTGAACATTTTAATGGAATGGAAACCATATATTATAAATGAAAAATAGTAAAAGTTCACATAACTACTAAGAATGCAAGTTAATTTATTTTTATGATTACGAAAAATCAGAGATATTACGGAGGAACAAAATTAGAGAAATTGGTCTAAATAAAAGTTATACCTCTATCTATAGAAAATTAAAGGAAATAAAATAAAAAGTATATAATATTTTACCTAATAAATTTGTAACCTAAAAGGAAAGTTAATATTATACCTTTATGTATTTCTTGAACTTAGAAAAACAGTAAATAGCCTTAACCAAAAAAAAAAAAAAGAGAAAGAAGTAAATGTTCTATAAATAAAACATCCATTAATATATGTTGCCCGATATGGAGAAGGTTAATCAAACATATATTAGTTAATTAGTCATTATAGCTATAATTTTAGTTAATTATCATTTGCGATCTATCTTCAGTGATAATTATGTGGGCAGGAATTTCGAGTTTGTATGATTCGCACTTTTATATAATTCAAAATTTGTATTATATAATTTGTATAACTTTTGTATAATGTAATTTTATATAATATAATTTGTATAACTATTTAAAGTTCATATGTTTGTGTTTGTATAAATTCGTTATTTCAAGTTTATACAAAAATAGCTCAATTATACAAACGTACCCGCGAATTATACAAACTCACCCGCAAATTAGACAAACCCGCAAATTATACAAACATACAAATTATACAAACGAAGCAGTTTAAATTATAACTACAACCCGTAAATATGCAAACTAGAGCTATGGAGCATAATCAAATTTATTATAGTGGCTATTTGCGAAAATTTCCCTACCACAAATTACACTAAATTATAGTTGAAAATAAAAAAAGAAAAAAATATTCAAGATGATATGCAAATAACTTACTTTCTTTAAAGAGATTCAAATCTACTGGATCATCTAGTAGTATAACTCTTGATTTATCTCTTTCTGAATACAACAATTCAAGAATGTTGTACAACCCAAACAACTTCAAATTAGTTGAAGACCCGAAAATTTATCAAAAGAACACTTTTCTTCAATATTGTTTCTCTCTTTTGAGTTGTGAATAAGTTGTAAACTTAAAATATTTTTCTTTGTCTCAGCTGTCTCTTTCACTGTGCTAACCTTGAAATGAGTAAATATCTAATTTCAAGCCAACAATGCATTTGTATCTTTTTGGCTAAGACCATCTCTAACCCAACACCAAATTTTACACCAAATCCTAAATTTGGTGTTTTGAGCTCCAACCTACACCAATTTTTACACCAAATTTGGTGTAACACTATTCATCACACCAATTCACTTTTTGAATATTTTAATATTATTTCATTATACAAACTTTTAATTAAACATTATATAAATTATATGTCTTAATTAAATCTCTTGTATATTTAATTATTTTTTATGTAATGTTTTTATAATATTAATTTTAGATATAAAATTTATCTTTTTTATAAATTAATTTTTCTATATATGACCTTTTTTTAAAATTAAATTTATGTTAATTCTACTATAAATTATAATTTGATATAACTACAATTAACCTTCACAAAAATTAAAAATGCAAACATATAAATTTTAAAACAAATAATACAATGTACTTAAAAATTACCGAAAATAATAAACATTCAACAAAGTAGTAATTGACATACATCAAAATTGAAATATAAAATACATAGTTTTGCAATTATCGCAGGACCGTCACGTTTTTGGAGAAAAGAAGTGCTACATGATATATTAACTTCACGTATTATAATGGACAACATGATAATTGAGGATGAGCGTGATCTTAATGCACCAGTTCAAGATGCATCGAAAGGTCCAACTCCGACCGCAGAAATGGCAATAGATGAAAATTATCAATTTCAATAATTTCTAGCTCGATATAAAAAAATAAAGGACAAAAAAACTCACTTTGAACTACGTAATGCATTAATAGAGCATTTATGGGATCAGCGTAGTGATCTTGAAAGTTGAATATTTATGTAGAGTTTAAAATATTTTTTTCAATTATGTAATGTTTATTTAATTGTATTTCATTAATGATTTCACTTTTATTTGTATTATCAATTATTATGTATAATGTATAATATTTGCTAGCAATTTATATTATTTAAAAAATTATGGTACACAATAATTTTATATTAAACAATTATAAAAGAAAATAATATGAATTATATATGGTGAATGTTTTAGAAATAATTTGTTTTATGAAATAAGAAAATATAAATGAAATAAGAAATAATAATATAATAATAAAGAGGGAGAAAAATATTCTTTTTTGGTGTAAAATTTGGTACAGTGGATTGGAGTTGATTATACAAAAAATAATGCTGACACCAAATTTGATGTTTGGGTTGGAGATGCCCTAAACACATATACAACCTTTTTAACTTAGCCTAAATTTCATTTTGGTACTTCAACTCAAACTTACTACATTTTAACTTTTCAACTCCATTTTCACATATCATTCAAACACAATTTTTTAAAAATAGTATAAGCATTTAAAGGTGTTGAACAAATATTAAAAGGATAAAAAATTATTCAGTTAAATAACGCCACATATTTTATTTTCTCTAAGTCATCCGAACTTATTTGACGTTTAAATTAATTGTATCCTTTTATCATTTTTAAGCAATATAAGAATATAAATTAAATATCTATATTTAATTAATTTCAAAATTTATTGTTGAGATAGATTAGTGAGACAAGTTAATATGAAAGATTAAGTTTATATTACTATGAATATATTCATCTTTTTCAATTTATGTGTCATCAAAACAAAATATTTATCACAATTTTGATAATTATAATTCTAAATTTTGATATGATATCTTTCTCCTCAATCTAGCTCTTTATGTGTCTAACCTATATTAAATGGCTCGAATATGTGTTTAACCTATCTCTATTCTTGTTTATTTGCTCATTTATTCGTTCATGATGGTGGCACTAGTAATATTTTAGTCATTTAGGAGTCGTTTGGTTTGAAGACAAGTTATGATGGAATTAGTTATGATGGATTAGTTATGCTGGGACTATTTATCCTGAGATTACTTGTCGTGATATTATTTCTTATTGATTGTTTGATTTGTTGTATTAAAGATAATAAACATTGCATTCTTTCTAAAAAAAATTTATTTATTTACAAAAATGCCCTCCACCTTATTTAACTTCTATACATATTTTTTATAGAGCTTTTGTTATAGGATTGCAATATTTTACTCAAAAAATATTGATAAAATAATATTCTACTGTCCAAAAATAATGATTATTTTCTATAATTTGGTTTTAACCTTCCAAAATAGGCAAAAACTTGATATCTACAGCATGCCTATATATATATATATATAGAGGTATGATAGAATTGGAATGTTCTCCACTTGGCGGAAGATATTTTGAAATAGTTTGTTTTGGAAGCATTTTATTCTTAATGTATTCATTTTAATATATAGGATTTAATTGCTAAACAATCAAACTACAATTAAATAAGCATTAGAAGGATAAAAATTGCATTAAAGTAACCATAAAACTGGATCAAAACACATCAAAAACTCTATCAAAGCAACATTAAAAATTGACAAAAAATTACTAAAATAACCTAAAGTTAACAAAACAGTAAAAACTGCATTTAAATAGCAAAATCTAGAAGAAAAAAATAGCACTTAAATAGAACTCCCCATTTTGGGTTTTTGTTTCATTTCATTCCAGTGCTTGTGGTCTGTTCGTGCCGTACATACACTCTCTCTAGGGTTTATCATCTTTGCCTTTCTCTCTCTGCAGGTTCTTATCTCTTTCATCGATCGATCTGTAATGCAGCTCTATTTTATTCACTTTTTATGGCTTTGATGATGTTGTGAAATGTGTCTATAGAATGATTATTTCGTTTGCACTTTTGTTTCTGAAATGCCTTCTTTTGCCTGTGCTGTGTGAATTACTGTAATTTTTTTTTCTCAAAGATGTACCAAAAGCTGTGTATACTTTGGTGGAGTCCCAGAACCAATTCAACAACAGATTCTGCAATACACAGGATTCACCAAAGGAGCTCTTCCTTTCAAGTATCTTGGGGTACCACTCAGTTCAAAGAAGTTATCTATTAGGCAATGTCAACCTTTAATAGATAAGATGGTGGGGAGGATCAACACATGGACAGTAAGGTTTCTTTCATATGCAGGAATGCTCCCGTTGGTACAAAGTGTCTTAACATCAATCCAAGCTTTTTGGACACAGATCTTTCTCATTCCTAAAAAAATCTTACAAACAATAGAAACAATGTGTAAGAGGTTTTTATGGAAAGGAGAAGCACAAAGCAAAGGCAAAGCCCTCATTGCATGGGACACATTATGCTGGCCAAAGGTTGCTGGTGGTTTAAATATAACTGATGTGTATATATGGAACAAAGCAGCCATACTCAAACACCTGTGGAATCTTGCACAAAAAAAGGATAAGTTATGGATTGTTTGGGTCCATACATACTATATTAAAGGCAGGAGACCTTGGGAAGTAGAAGGGAAGCAAGCCTCTTGGATGGTGAGGAAGATCATGCAAGCAGGTCAGTGGATTGCTGAGGTTGGAATACCAATAACAGAAATCATGGATGCAGATGAGTTCACTGTGAAAGGTATGTATAAAAAGCTTAGGGGGGAGTTCATCAAGGTGCCATGGAGAAGATTGACATGCAATAATCAAGGGAGTCCAAAATGGATCTTACTCTACTTGACCATACATAGGAGGTTATATACCATGGATAGGCTGGCCAAATGGGGAATACACACGGACCAAGTATGTGCATTGTGTAAGCAAGAGCGAGAGACACACCAACATCTTTTTTTCTCATGCAATATTGCTGCTAGGATATGGCGGAAGCTGTTACAGTGGATGTGCATTATCAGGAACACGGCAGGTTGGACAGAAGAAATGGATTGGGCTGTGTCACATGCCACAGGAAAAGCAACTCAAGATGAAGTTTATAGAATGACCCTCGCAGCAGCAGTATACTATGTCTGGCAAGAGAGGAATTACAGAATTTTCCAAAAGAAAGAAAGAACCGCAGAGGTGATCATCAGGAGCATCATTCAAGAAATCTATTGTAGAAGTAGTATGCAACCGAAGCTGGCTGAATTCATTCGTAATTTCAATTATTATCCATAGAAGAGTAGTGCAGTGGCAAGGATAGTAGCACGAAATCTGAGAGTGGGACTATGTCCATCTCCAGAATCTCAAAACCTTTGTACATATTGATATATCGGGTAATAAAGTTTACAGTTACCAAAAAAAAAAAAAGTAGGTTGCTTATAGAACAAAGTCCACAATTTTTTTTTATTTCTATTATTTTTAATTCTCATTTTATTTTTATTATTCTAAAAGTTTATTTTTTGTTTTTATAATATTTATATTTCATTTCTTTCTCATTTTCAATCTTTACTTTATGTGGTTCCATGTAATTTTTTGTATTATCTATTTTTTATGTTGTGCTTATTTTATTCATTAGCATAATTTTTATTCGTATTCTAATTTTTAAATTAAAGTAGAATTCATTATTGAGTAAGGTTATAGACTTACATTTTCCTTTTCTTTTAAATCATATTTACGTCTGTTATGTTGAGATTTGACATACGAGTATTATGCTAAATTTATGACATTTTTTTATTTTTAATATCAATATTTTTGTCAAACATGTATTTTATGATGTTCACAGAAATCTTGTATTTTTAATTTTTAGGATTAAAAGTTTATCCACTTTAGCAAAGGTAAAGGACTAAAATATCAAAAAAAGAAAAAGGACCAGATATTTAAATTTATTTTTCTTAAACCTTATTCTTTTGTGGGCCAAGTGGAAAACCCGAAATAAACACCGGAGGTTGAAGTGTTAAACCCTAAACCCTAACTGTCTCGCCGGCGAGTAAATTGACGTTGCAAATCACTCGCACAGTAGGTGTGTTTTCTTATGAATTCTGTTTGTTTATCATTTTTCAATTACTGTATTACGTTGATAATCCTAAGTTCTTTCATTCAGTTCAAATTTATAGCATGTATGTGTGCATCTACAACTCTGATTGGTGCTGAGTTAGCGAAGAAATGAAAGTTTATTTGGTGCTTAAAATGTGGCAATGGCAATAAACCAGAAAAATGTGGAAATTTGTAGCTTTTATGGAAGAGAAATGTTTAGAATTTAATAAATGCTACATAGTTTGCTTTTTGTGCTTTAGCTGGGAAATCGTTGGGCAATGCGTAGCTGAATTGAGAAAGAATGGTTAAGGTCATGGATTTAGTATTTGAAAATCTAAATTGAAATCGGTCAATATAAGGTCTGGAAGTACATTTACTGTTATTCAGGACAAGTTGATTTAGACTGTGGTGAAGTACATTTAGTTGGAGGAGAATTACAGAGTGTCATGTTCAAATTCCAGCACAACCAAAGAACAAGCCGAAAGTAATTGACGCCCAAACTTAGATGAATGAAGTTATAAGAATGATGATTCCCAATTGCCAACCTGACAATGGTAGACTAAAAAACAATCAAGAGAAGTGAAGAGAGGAAATGTACCTAAGAGCTGAGTTTGAGACGAGGGAACTTATGGAATGTGGTAGATTGGTAAGAGATTAGAAGTGGTTGCTCCTATGAAAAATAGGAATTCACGTGCTAAATCTCCAGTTTATGCTGAAATTTAGATTATTGAATGTCCAATTAAACCCTATTGTTGCCAGGAAGGCATGTTGACTGTGAGTGTATGCTTATCCTCACTTATATATTTCTTCACATCTGTCTACGCCTAAGTTTTGGTGGACAAAGTTACTAGATACGTGTGTTGATGGTGGTGGAAAATAGCTAATACCCGATGTAACAGTCGAGGTGTAAGCAAGTTGACCTGTGTAAAAAAAAGAAAAATCTAGTGAAGTGCATTTGATGTATAATATGTTGTTACAAAGATTGTTGACTCAAATATCTGAAAACGATGTGTTCTAAACGTGGCTTATCTTGATATCTTTCTTTTTATGGTAATCTCATATATGATCTTCTTGTCAAAGCAGGCAATACAAAGTGTGTCTGTAATAAAAATGTTGCTCCGTTTGATTCGGAGATCTTATGCTGCTGTTCGCCCTCTATCAACTGAAGCTTCGACAACAGTGAAGTCCACAAGATCAGGAGGTGGAAGTAGCATTACCACTAGTTTAGAAGGTGGCACTAGTACTGCCACAAGTACTCGTGGCAGAGACACACTAGGGAGGAGGCTTTTGAGTTTGATCTATGCAAAACGTAGTGCTGTCACTGCTATACGCAAGTGGAAGGAAGAGGGGCACCCTGTCCGGAAGTATGAGCTCAATCGCATTGTCCGGGAGTTGCGAAGACACAAACGATTTAAACATGCCCTTGAGGTTTCTCTTTCTTCTCATTAACTGTTTCATGATTTACTTTGAATCATTCATTTCTTATGCTTATAGTGGTAGAGTATTGCAGCACAGGAATACATTTCCTTTGATTGTTTTCTATGCTAGCTTCTACATTTTTCCATGAAACTTGCTTAGGATGGATGGGCGGGATAAGGTAAGATCTGGAAATTATCTGCTTCTTTTGTTGAATACTCAAGTGAATTATTCTATGTGGTTAAATTGCTGAATACAAAGTCATTGTACACGGTGCCACCTTAGATTTTGAACAAGGGAGTTACTAATTCAAGATATGGTGTTATATGATTGAGAAAGTAATTGCTTTTTACAGTATTCCCAATTGCTCCGGAGTCTCCACACCTACTGAAGGAATTGCTAGAGTCTTCAAGCTTTGCTGATATTCCTTATATTATTGCTAATAAGAACTCTGACCACTGATATGACCAGTTAAGAACGGAATGCATGTTGTAAAAGCTTAATACAAACATGCATTTTATTTTTTCTACTGCTTGTTTTTGTTTTGTTTAAATTAAATTAATTATTGTTCTTGCTCTTGATTAAGTGTCTCATGGTTTTCTAAATAGCCCTTGCGATAGTTTCAGCTGAAAAGCAAGGCGACATGCCATTGTTAATAGCATTGAAATCTGCAATGTTGATGGGATTATGTTTACAGGTTTGTGAATGGATGAGGGTACAAGATGATATCGAACTATTATCTGGTGACTATGCAGTTCATTTGGACTTGATTGCAAAAGTTCGTGGTATGAACAGTGCAGAGAAGTTTTTTGAAGACCTGCCTGATAAACTGAAGGTCCAGACCACCTGTACTGCCCTTCTCCACACCTATGTCCAGCATAAGGACACTGCTAAAGCTGAGTCTTTGATGGAAAAAATGTCTGAATGCAGGTTCTTGAAGTACCCTCTTCCTTATAATCATATGCTTACCTTATACATATCCCAAGGGCAACTAGAGAAGGTTCCAAGCCTGATTCAGGAATTGAAGAAAAATACCTCTCCTGATATTGTCACATACAATCTGGAGTTGGCAGTTTTTGCATCACAAAATAATGTTGAAGCTGCAGAGAAAGTGTTCCTTGAGCTAAAGAAGGCAAAATTGGACCCTGACTGGATAACATTTAGCACCTTAACCAACATCTACATTAAAAACTCACTTCAGGATAAGGCAAAGTCAACTTTGAGAGAAATGGAGAAAAGGATTTCCAGGAAGGGTCGAACTGCATATGCTTCTCTCATTAGTTTGCATACAAATCTACAGAGCAAGGATGAAGTTTTCCGAATATGGAAGGAGATGAAGTCACTCTTCCGTAAAGTGAATGATACAGAATATAGTTGTATTATATCGTCGTTACTGAAGTTGGATGAATTTGGAGAAGCAATGAATCTGTACACTGAATGGGAAGCTGGTTCTGTGACCAAGGATACTAGGATTGCAAATTTAATTCTTGCTGCTTACATTAACAGAAGTGAGATGGAAAATGCTGTCGATTTTCACAACAGAATGGCGGAGAAAGGCATAACTCCTAGCTGCACCACTTGGAAGCTTCTTACACGGGGTTATTTGAAGCAAAAGGAAATGGATAAAGTTCTCGAATTTTTCAAAAGAACTGTTACAAGTGTTTCAAAATGGGATCCGGATGCAAAGATGGTTCAAGAGATGTTTCATGTAGTTGAAGAGCAGGGTGACATTCAGATGGCAGAACAGTTGCTAGATACCCTTCGACATGCTAAGTATGTGAATACAGAGATATATAATGCACTTCTCCGAACTTATGTGAACGCTGGTAAGATGCCAATGATAGTTACAGAGAGGATGAAAAAGGATAACGTGGAGATGGATGAGGAAACTCGAAAGTTAATTGGAATAACTAGCAAGATGACTGTAACTGAGGTTCCAAATGGGGTTGCTTAAGAACAAGGCTGGACTTTCAACTTCGTAAAATATTCAGATTACGAACAAGAAACTTGTATCCAAAGCTTCTGTTGTAGCAATTAGAGTTTTACTATGCCTCCCACAACAGCTATATGTTTTCCATTTATACATCCATTGAACAGTTATTGTCGTAGTTGATGTAGTAATTTCAATTTTCAATTAGTCAATCAATGAAATACACCTACTTGGGTTTATTTAAATACTTGCAAGTGATTTGTCTTTGAAGGCATGTTTAGGGTTTTTTTCTGCTAGTTGAAAGTAAGTACATGTTAGTTGCTGAAATTCTCGATAACAAGTAGGAAGAAAGCTTTTCTTGAGGTTTCCCTTTACTCATAAAAGGGGAGATTTATTTTGGTTCCTAAATTGATATATTAAATTTTCTGATTTCATTAGATAAAAAAATATATTTGAATCATTTATATATTATAATTATAAGTGTCATGTGTGCCATCTTTAACGGGAGGGGTATCTGAGACCCTATCTTTTAAAAAATATTGTATAATGAGTAAATGACTAAAATGGTTTTTAATTTATTTGTAATGTTATATTTTGGAGTTTGGAGTCAAAAGGGTAAAAAAAATTGTCAAAAATTCCAAAAGGGTAACAAAATCAAGTTGCCCTTTTGGTTTTAAAATCAATTTTGTTACCCTTTTGAAATTTTTGGCAATTTTTTTAATCCTTTTGGCTCTGGATCCTTATATTTTGGTTCTTAATATGTTTTAGTTAAGTCATGAGGACGGGATAATAGGGGTTAGCTAGCATTGAATATATAAGAGTAGTAGATGGATTACGGACCATTTTAATCAAATAAAAGACCAAATAAATACTTTTCTTATATATTAAGGATCATTTTAATAAAGGCATATTTGAGCCCTTTTCCTTTATAAAAATAGGAAAAACCCTATGTGCCTCTCGACTCTTTTGTGCATTCTAGCTTAGAATGGAAACATATTGTTGCAGTAATGGGATTGATAGAATAAGCTCATTGCCCGTTGATATACTTCACAACGTTCTTTCAAATCTCTGTATTTTTGATGTGATTCATATGACTGTATTGTCCAAAAGATGGAAATACATATGCACTACCATCCCCTACTTCCGCTTTGATAGTAATTTCTCTGATTCAGATCCACATTTTGAGGAATTCAAAGAATTTATCGATACCTTTTTAATTTCCCATAAAACGATTAACCTTGTCCGTTTTATCCTCTCATGTAGCAATATGTTTGAAACCACAGATATTTTACGGTTTATTGAGGCAACAACAAGAAGAAATGTTGAACAACTTGTGTTGTGGTTTTCGCCTTGTGAGCCATTTGAGTTACCGCATTGTCTTGTAACTTGTGAATCTTTACAGGTTTTGAAACTAAATTTGTGTGGATATATACTTAAACTGCCTAATCATAATCATTTGGGCGGATTTCGTCAGCTGAAATCGCTTCATCTTTGCAATGTTGAGTTATTAGATGGACATTTGACTAGTTGCTTCTTCTCAGAATGTCTACTCCTTGAAAAATTGGAATTATGTGATTGCAATTTACAACATATAAACCTGCTTTATATTGCTTTGAAATCTCTTTTATATCTCACTTTTGATGAGGGCAACTATTATGACAATTGTGAAATCAAAATTTCTTGTCCTGCACTCAAATTCTTAACATATAAATCTCCTATGCCGAAGGATATAGTAATCAACAATCTCTTTTCAATAGAATATGTTAACATCAATTTTAATGATTATGATAGAAATTGTGATGATGATTTTGGTGAGAAAACTGAAATTCTTGTGCATAACATGATCAAGGAAATAGTCCCTTCTATATAACTTCTGAAACTATGCAAGGCTTCCCTTAAGGTAAATTAAGTTTTGTTTTCTTTGGAATTAATAAGCACATAGATTCTTAGTTTTCTCATTTTTTGTTTTTTCTTTTGGTGTTGTAGGGTTTGTACAAAGAGGCTTGCCTCCCTCCCATCTGTTTTAATAAGCTCAAGTCCTTAAAACTGAAATTGGGAGTTGATGAAGATTGTATGCAAGTTATGATACGATTGCTCAAGTATTCGCCTAACCTCGAGGTTTTAAAATTGTGGTGCGATGAGGTAAGACTCATCTGTGAAGTGATGTAATGAAAGTCTGAGATGAATGACATGTTGATTGGATGGATGGCTTGGTTTGGTTTGAATTGTAGGTATCAGACTGCAATACGAACAGATCACTTGGATTTTTTATGAATCAGTGACACTTGAAGTGAATTCTGTTTGGCATTTTCACTTGAAATAGTTACTTGTGTTGTTGAGTGATTGCTGCTTATTCAGATTTATAGTTGTTTCAATATAAGTGTTTAGATAAATTGATTTCTCTTCTGCCTCTCAATTGTCTTCTAGGATGGAGAATGGAGGGAGAATTATTTAAAGTATCAAGAATGGTGTGACTATTGGCAGGTACGGGAAGATCAAGGCCGGGGGGATGAGGTTTTTCACCTGACCCCCCTTTGTAAAAAATTACAATGTACATATAAGGTAGTAAGTAATTCTCTACTTGTTATGTTTATATAGATTTTGAGTCCCCTAAACACAAGACTAGAGACTGGGGGAGTTGAATAGTCACCTTGGGATTGCAAGTTTCAGATCTGAAACACAACATTTTTAATTGTTGGCAGATGCATGATCCTGAAGAAAGCATTGTGTGCTTGGACTCTCATTTAAAATCGATTCAGTTGATTGGTTTCAAAGATGAAGAAAACGAGATAGAACTAGTAAGGTTTTTTCTGAAGAATGCACGGGTATTGGAAAAATTTAGGATTGTTTGGGCTGGTTATGCTCTGAAATCAGAAGAGGCATCAAAGAAGGTTTTGAATATTCCTACAACTTCTTCACAAGTTCTTTGGACAATTCACGATGCCAAGCTCAAACGATGGTCTGATAACTGGTTGGGTAATTGTTAGATTTAGTCTTATTGAAGATCCAAGTGAGAACCAAACTGTCTTGTTGAGGTTTATGAAACTTGTATATATGGCTGCATGTTCTTGTTTGACTGAAATAGAGTACTTACTAGGACTACATAGTATGTATTCTTCTTCTTGCTCTTTCATTGCTTACCACTTGCCCAATTTGGAATTTGCATTCTAGTCCATTGTATTGTGACAGTGGAGTTGCATTGTAACATCACAGGTCGAAGTTTCTTAACTGCTCGTCACATAAACAACTATAATCGATGTATAGTTTCTTCAATCAAAGCCAACCAAACAATATTTGAAAGATACAACACCAAATTAAATTAGCAATCCACAGTCCAAAGTAATGGAATACATAATGAAACGTAAAAATACTCATTCTAGTCTAAAGAGAAGATTATTTACACATAGATAACAACATAACATACGTTTTAAAATTACAAGAAGTAGTGAAATGTGGCATCTTAATTTTGTAATTCCTAACTAAGAAAATGTTGGAAAAATATGGAGTATTATATATCTCATAAAGAATTATTCTTATCTCCTAATATTATTTTGTCTCCTAAATTATTCACTCCTTAAAAAACCTTGATTGTCCATGATAGTGGTGATTGACTATGGTCTTTAATACCATCATAAATACTTTTCTAACAACTCTTTTTCTCTATTGATATTAATTCCCATTAATCCTTTCCAATAATGAGGGAAGAAAATGTCACATTACTAATATATAATGTTCTTCATCCATTGTGGTTAGTAGAAAAAACATGTTTTCATTTTGTGAGAACAGAGAGGCACAAAGTTCTCTCTTGTAATTTCTCCGTCTATACTTTGTTATGCTAGGTTTTCTTTTTTAATTTCTGGCTCCTAGTTTACACTAGAAGAGCTTGTTGAATCCTGAGAATACACCTATACCGGGTGAAATATCCTTAAGCTATGAGAATTTCCTACAAAAGTTTGTGGTGAAGTATAAATTTTGGTGAATTCAGTACAAGTGTTTGTGATGAAGGTATTCGACTGCCCTCCATCCTCCCCTTGAGGAGTTAGTGAATACGCATTAAAGAATCTTTCTTACAAGCAATTGACCAACAGATGCTACATTCCACTTGGGTCTTGTTTGGGCAACAAACTTTCTCCCATGATACAAGTCGAATACCTTCATTACAAACACTTGTACTGAATTCACCAAAACTTATACGGGTAAAAAATGTAAATATACAATTTAAGCACATAAATAACTCCTATTTAACAATAGTTTGACTTTTCACAAACATAGCAATAGAATTTTTACAAAACACAAAAAAAAATTAAAAAAAAAAAAAGAAAAAAAAAAGGAATTACAAAAAAAAAAGTATAAATAATTATTATATAAGATTCTCATCCCTTAATTAGCTCTCATTCTGTTATTTGCTTCCACAATTATCTCAACCATTAACATAATCCCCTCCCTCTTTCTCATAATCACAATACTAGTATACTGACAACAATCAAACTCTCTATCTTCTCTAATAATTCTTTCAATAACCGAAAATTACAACGTTTGAATTTTAATTCAGTATGGCGAAGGATGAGGTAATTATTATGAAAATTTAGCTTTGAAACAAATTATTTTGGTTAAAAACGATTTTGAATATTAATTTATTTTTTTGATTGTTTCAAAATTTTATTTTTTTTTCACCTTCCGAAATTATTTGTTTAATTAATTAAATATATTTCTTTTTTTATTGATAAATATTGTGTTGATTCAATTTGAGATTTATCCACGTTGTTTCAATGAAAAAAAGTTGTTTTGTAATTTTCTGCTTGGTGATAGTTTCATTTTTTTCATTTTACTGATGTTGGTTTCTGCTTGGTGATAATTCAGTTTTTTTAAAATAAAAATTCTATTGTTTCTTAATAAATAAATTAATTTTCATTGAGCATAGGACTTTTGCCTAAATAAATTGTTTCGATTTATTAACTTTTTTTAAAAAACTAGCGTTACATAATGTTTTTTAGTTCGATTATACTAAAAAATTGATAAATAATTGATTAGATTATGCTGTTATGCACCGTTGGATTGTAACATATAATCATGTTCAACTTTATCAATCTTCATAAATCAATGTTATACCTATAGTTGGTTATAAGTTGGTGTTCGAATTTGATTATAAGAATAATGAAGTGACACCAATTTTTAACCATATTATGCACCATTTCGTATATAATTTTTTTTTTTTTGGTGATATAAAAAAATATGATTGTGTATTTCAAATTTGATTGTTATAACTGTTGTTTAGTAGGTTCTTTATCAATAAACCCATTATACTCTGTGAATTCCCATTTGATCAATTTTTCAAAAAGAATAATCAAATTGGTAAAAAGGGGTTGCTTTAATTTATTGAAATTGTAGAATTTTAGTGTTTTCTTGGTATTTCCGAACCTTTTTCTGTTCTGGGTGTGTTTTATTTTTTGTGGGTTTTGAGTTTTTCATTAATGGCTGCTGGTGCAAAAGAAGTGTCTGGTGAGACAACAGTGGTTGAAGCTCCTGCTGTTCAGTCTTTATCATCACCGAACACTGATAATACCAGCAATAATTCTGAATCTAATGGTGTTAAGGATTCATCCTAAGCAACTACCCGTTTGACCATTACTTTTAATTCATAAACTAATAACCCGGCTCATAACCCAATTTCCTCTAAAATATCCTAATGAGTATTTATCTAAAGTATGTACAGAATGAAGGGGCCGTTAGTGAGAGGGGCATGTGTGTATCGATAATTGGATGGTAGGGGCTAATATCGACGAAAAGTATAACGGAGGGCATAGACGTACTATTTATCAAAGTTCGGGGTATATTTGTCATTTTTCCCTTTTTTTAATGATAATCAAAATTCATTTATCTACATCGATAATAGAGAATAAAATATAAACATATATATTACATAAATGTTTCCTTTAACTTGACTTCAACCAACATTTATATCCTCCAACTTAAGGTATTCACTAGTATAGACACACACGTCCTACATGTCAACTCACGTGAGATATGCTCGAATTGGTTTGTTTTATGCTATGTAGAATATATATTATGATCCATGTGTAGGACACGTGCGTCTACTTATTCAACTCTATATAAACTTAAGTGTTTACTTGTGCGCACACAAAGTTGAAGAACATAGATATCAACTGAAGTTAAGTTAAAAGATACATTAATGTCTTATGCCTAAGAAAAAAGTGAAACTTAAATATGTATGCACATCAAACATACATACACATACATACCTAATGCATGCAATATAAACATAAAAAAATAACATTAGATTTCGTGTATTAACAAAGGCGGAGCTAGGTGGGGATTCATGAATTGCATTTAACCTTTCTTTTTTTAGAAACCCTATATTTGTATTATTAGAAAATTAAATAAATATATGTATATTAATATGTGAACCCCCAAACAAAATTGATTTAGAACCCCAAACTCCTAATCTTAGCTCCGCCTCTACGTGTATATGACGATTATCTAATTAAAATAACCAAAGACATTAGAAAAAAGAATCTTTATGTGACAACAAGTATTAGCTTTTTTTGGGAGTTGGTTAAAGGAAAAAAGGAGGGGGCTTATTTATGTTCAACTTATATGGATTATTAAAATATTGTGTGGGTGTGGGTGTATAAATGTTTTTTGAGGAATTAGATGAGAAAAAAAGGGAAAAATTATTTTGGCTCCTAAATTGATATATTATTTTTTTTGCTTTTATTAAATGAAAAAGATATTTTTAGATCATTTATGTAATAAATCTAGTTGAAGTTTATCTCTAACTTTTTTTATTATATCCAAAAATTTTGAAGTTGTCTTTTTGAATTGCACCATAAAATTAATCTTCGTTGAATATTAAAAGCACTCTTTAAATTAATAAATATTAATTTATCAATTAAATAAGACATTTATAAAATAATAATATTCCGTAATCCCACCTATATTGATTTAGTACGTTCTTGCTCTATATAGAAGAATCATCATTTTAAAAACTCTCAATGTTCTTCTTAGCAAAGAAAGTCCAATTCAACTCCAACATTGAAGACTCAATCAAAGCCACTAATGTTTTTTGAGAAATTAGAGGAGAAAAAAAAAGGGGAGATTTATTTTGGTTCCTAAATTGATATATTAAATTTTCTGATTTCATTGGATAAAAAATAAAAAATATTTGAATCATTTATGTAATAATATAATTATAGAATAACTTACACAAATAACTATAGTTTTAACTTTTAAGGTTATTAAATTAAAATAGCTATAAATATGATATTTATCAAAAATGACTAAAGTTTATGTCATAACCTCATTGTATCTAAAATATTTGGTACGACCCATTTTTAACTAAGTTAAAAACGTTCCATAACTTGACTATTTATTAATTTTAAAAATAAATTAATAGAGTACAACTTAATTTTAGAAAAACTAAGGAAACCATTTAAAAATGTAATTTTGAAATAAAACCATTAATAAATCAAAGTTTGGGTAAGAGTTCAAATGATCCTCTAAAGAAGGTTTTAAGCACCTTAAAAGATCTGCTAACATGCGGTTGATCGACGGATTAAAATATGTTTGACTAATTTTTTAATTTTTTTTTAAAAGGTTTTTAACAAAAGTCTTGTTTAAAAATGAATAAAATTTATTTGATCTTTATATGTATATCATTCCAAGTGATGAAATAATTATAATACTAAAGTATTGTAAATGATTATAATTTAACAACTTTATCCGAGTTAAAGTTTTTGAGTCAAACAATTAACACAACCACTTAAACATGGCTTTTGAAAGCTAAACACTAATTATGAAAAGAATATAAATAATTCTCAAGTTAGTCTCAAAGCTTAAGTTGTCTAATTTAAACAGGTTTTGAGATTTCAAACTTTAAAGTAAACAAATAACGGAATAGTGAAAGAAAGACCGTTGAAAATCGCTCAAGAATTCATCTAAGTTAATTAAAATGTTTAAAAATGAATAAAATTTATTTGATCTTTATATGTATATCATTCCAAGCGGTGAAATAATTATAATACTAAAGTATTATAAATGATTATAATTTAACGACTTTATCCGAGTTAAAGTTTTTGAGT
This sequence comes from Solanum pinnatisectum, assembly GCA_035578085.1. NCBI lineage: Eukaryota > Viridiplantae > Streptophyta > Magnoliopsida > Solanales > Solanaceae > Solanum > Solanum pinnatisectum. Next base: position 1,232,853 of record JAWPEI010000021.1, on the reverse strand, counting down.
TAAACAATTAGCACAACCACTTAAACATGACTTTTGAAAGCTAAACACTAACTATGAAAGAATATAAATAATTCTCAAGTTAGTCTCAAAGCTTAAGTTGTCTAATTTAAACGGATTTTGAGATTTTAAAATTTAAAGTAAACAAATAACGAAATAGTGAAAGAAAGACAGTTGAAAATTGCTCAAAAATTCATCTAAGTTAATTAAAATGTTAGTATCTAAACAATAGAATAAACATAACAAGTGAAGAAGTGAGGAAAGAAATGGGATTGATCCCAAATTTTGCTCTTTCTCGTGACTACTACTGTTGTGCATATTTATTAGGATAAATTAGTAAACTAGGCAAAAATCCTAACATAATTATTAAAAACATTCATGTTTCTCTCTTAGTTTCAAAATATCAAAATGTCAATATTTTAGAAAATATTGTGTATCTTAATTTAGTTCCTATTTTATCTCACCTTAATAACACATTTTCCAACTCATTCTCTCTCATATGTTTTTTTAAAAAAGTATTTTCTTTCTTCCAAATCTTCCTCATCTTTGAACTCTTGCTTCTCTCTCTTCCATTCTTTTCGGGTTTTTTTTTTCTTCAGAAATTGAAAAATATGTCTCTAAAGATATTCACAACAATCCCTTTGATTAAGACATGCATTTTATCCAATTCTTAGGTTTGATTATTGATTTTATTTCTGTTAAATTTTTTCAAAAATCTATTTGTAGTTGAGTATTAAATTGACCAATTTCGTTTAGAATTTGAAAACCACAAAATCACTCTCTAATGGCCTAATCTAAGAGGATTACAAAAGGTATCCAACTTAATCAACAATTTTCTAGTGATTTTTCATCCTTTAATCTATGTATTACTCAAGAAATAGATGATAATCGAAGAGTTGGTGTTTGTATCTTTTTGTATTTTGAATCTTCTGAGAGGTTTCTTAATTTTTGTATTCATTACAGTTTTTTGAGTGGCCTGAAGTTTTTTGTATTCAATTAGAATATGTTTGTTATGTTGTATTTGATACTCATTAAATAATCTGAGTGGTTGTTGTTTATTGTATTCTTAATCTGATTGGATAGTTACACTTTTGTATTCATTAAAAATTGAGTGGTCTGATGTATTTTGTATTCTGAATCTGAGTGGTATGTCGTATTTTGTATTATGAATATGTTTGGTGTGTTGTATTTTCTATTGTTTAGAGAATCTGAGTGGTTATTTTTTTATTGTATTCTGAATCTGAGTGGGTAGTTACACTTTTGTATTACTTACATAAATTGAGTTGTCTATTATATTATGTATCTTGATATTATGTGGTATGTAGTATTTTGGTATTCAATATCAAATTTAGTTTACATCTTTGTTGAATTTGTATTTATAAGTTTAACCTTGTATTCATTGTGAATTGTTTATTTGTTTCATTTTGTATTTTATTATAGGCAGCAAGATCAAGAGCTTGATGTTGGAGTCATTGGTGATAGTGAGGCACCTCCGAGGCATAAACAGGCCTCACATAATTTGCGATGATAGTGAAACAATTGAAATACAATAATGATTTATTTGTAGTTTGGCTAATTTTTCTTGATTCTAAACTATTTTGTCAAATATACATTAATCTTTTTATAGCCGTTTATTCTGCAAAGCCATCATTTTCATCTAATGAAGTTTTGATTTATCATTAAAAAGGTTTGACATATATTATTGTATTTCATTAATTGCATATTTTGTATCTTTTCATAGAATACTAATTACAAATGGTTATGGTTTGAAATAGACTAAAACAAGTCGGATTCGTTAGTGATGTTTCAAATACGGATACAATTTGAGTTGACACGATTATTTCTATACAATTTAATTAAAATTTGAATTCATAATGTAAGACCTAAATTAGAAATTGTAACCTATTTTTGTATTCATTCCATCTATATTCATCAACAATTTTTTGTATTTCATTTTGCTCATCTTGTATTTTGATTTCACTTTATATGTCAAAAATGTTTTCAGTTATTTAAAAATCTGTGTGCCAAATGGTATACCGAACAAGATTTGTATTCAATGTATTTGATTATTTTGGAATTCAATTTCAAAATTATACAACTTTAAAATTACGTATACAATTTGAGTTAACACCATTATTTTCTAAACAATTTAATTAAAATTTGAATTCATAATATAAGATCTAAACTACTAGATTTTTAGTTTATTTTTGCATTCATTCATTCTATCTATATTGACATTTTGAAAATTTTTTCAAGATTCAATTGAGTTTACATTTTCAAAATCATGATAACCTATTTATAATGGGGTAAATATTATTTACACCCCAAATTTTACTTTATCATTCTTCCCCTCCCTTTTCATGTTTGACCAATAAACTTCCTAATCATCCGCCCCCCCCCCCCCCCTCCCTTTTCATGATTGACCAACTTTACTTTAATTAATGCATGTAATTATTCTTATAAATTTGTCTATTTATACCGTGGATATATTACAAATAAAAATTATATGTAATTAGAAATATTTCTTACAAAATACTACTCTACATAATAAATTTATACCATGCATATTTATTCATAAATATATACCCAAAAGTAACAATAATCATTTCTTATCACAAAATATATTTATACTATAAAATACATGGTATACTAGAAGAAACTTAAACCATGCACATATCATATATAAAAAATTATATGTAATATCATTATTAATAATAATTTTACATAAAAATAAGGAATAGTATTAAAATAAAATGGAAGAATTCTCTATGAGATCTTAGAATTTAGTGGCTAATGAAGATTTACGTAATAATAGTGTGAGAAAAGATGGGCAAGGAAGAAATGTTAGGAAACAAGGATGAGAGGATGGCACTTTTAATGTTTTATCGAGTTAATAATAATTATTTTAAGTTTTTTTTATTAAACGACCATATATGTATTAAAATGTATTATATTTATAATATTTTAGAAAGTACTATTATTTATGTAGTTAAGTCATAAGAAGAGTCTTTTCATGTAATTTTTTAGAAAAAGAACATAAATAGACAAATTTATAAGAATCACATAAACATGACACCATTAGTTAAACTAAAGTTGGTGAATCACGAAAAGGGAGGGGGAGAAGGATTAGGAAGTTTATTGGTCAATCATGAAAAGGGAGGGGGAGAATGATAAAAGTAAAGTTTGGCAAGTCAATAATCTTCACCCAATTATAAATAGGTTATCACGATTTGAAAATGCAAATTCAAGTAAAGCATATCCTTCTTTTTATAACTTAATTTGTTGTTGCTCGTTATTTTCTCAGATAATTACCGTCAATATGAATTATCAATATCATATTTTAATCTTTCTTTTGGTAATTACTATGCCATATTTTGGAGGCACCAATTCAAAATTTGTTGCTATGCATCATGTTTTACCATGGATACCCACATTTTGCCAAACAAATATATGCAAGTCAAACCTTCAAGAAAGGTTTTCTATACATGACCTTTGGCCAGCGAAAAGTAGTGGATGAAGCATGTACGGCAAATGCAGACACCACCGAAGAAGACTAAAAAGAAATTGAGTTCTGCATTTACAGTACATGCTTGATCCATTATTTTTCGCTGGCCAAAGTCTATGTATAGAAAACCTTTCTTGAAGATTTGACTTGCATATATTTGTTTGGCAAGATGTGGATACTAATGGTAACAAATTTTGAACTGGTGCCTCCAAAATATGACATAGTAATTACTAAAAGAAAAATTAAATTATGGTATTGATAATTTATATTGACGACAATTATGTGAGAAAATGAAATATGAGCAATAACAAACAAAGCAGAAAGAAAAATGTATGCTTCAATTGAGTTTACATTTTCAAAATCACGATAACCTATTAATATTTTAGTGGAAAATCATTTACACCCCAACTTTACTTCATCATTCTCCCCCTCCCTTTTCATGATTGACCAATAAACTTCCTAACCATTCCTCCCCCACCCTTTTCATGATTAACCAACTTTACTTTAATTAATGCCGTCATGTTTATGTAATTATTCTTATAAATTTGTCTATTTATGTTTTTTTCTTTTTCTGTTTAGGAAAATAAACAAGAAACATTAACAGCCGTATTTGCATTGAATAGTGTCTTTAGTACTATCACTATCAATGTTTTAAAAAGTGGAGGCGTGATATGAGACATTTTATGCAGTACGAGGCGAGACGTAAGCCTCGAGATACGGGGCGTAAGTCTTATGGATCTACAGGGCGTAATCTCATGTATATTCAATTTTATAATTTTATTACTAAGAATATAAGCAAAAGTAAAACTTTCAATTATTTTACAAATATATATTAAAAAATAACCTATAGTGTATGAAAAAAAATATTATGATTTTTATTTGAGAAAAGTATTAATAACCAATAATAAAGAAAAAAAGTATTACAATTACTATTTGAGAAATATCATTACACCAATAATAACAAATATATTTAAAGCAAAAAAAATTCTAAAACCAAAAAAAAAGAAAATTACGCGCAGGGCGTACATTTTTACGCCTAAGGCTTACGTTTTTACACTTGGAGCTTACGTCCCAAATTTTAATACTTACGCCTTATAGATCTATGTCTTCTATTTACGCCCTGGAGCTTTTTTGGTATGCCCCGCCCGGAAACTCGCGCAGGACTCGCCCCAAAGAATGTTTTTGAAAACACTGATCGCTACACAGCCTCTCTGCTCTCTGAAAAAAAGAGAGGCTAAAATCACATTGCTTTTGCATTGAAACGTGCATACACACACAATGTTTTCTCCGTTCCATTTTTAGGTGTTCACTTTAAAAAAAAATTGCACGTATCAAATAGTACTCTCTTTCTTTTTTATTTGATGTTCGTTCCGTATTCTTATTCGATCATGATTAATCCTCTTCTTCTGTTTAAAAAAGACCTTGTGGTATTAAGTGTAAATTGGCCATCACATTTATCTTTTGAGAAACATTTAAATGTGGAAAGAAGAAGAAGAAGAAGAAAAGAATATTGGGATTAAGCAAAATCAAGCTTGTGATTGTGTGATGCACGACAAATAAATTCAAAGATTAGAACACATTTATTTGTATCACAGACTAAAAACTTAGGTAGTTAAATTTCTCTGAATTTGCGAGTAAGGGGATTTTTCCTTATTTATATAGTTAGCGTAGCTATAAAATTATCTGAAATCGAACCAAGATTTCTGCACTAAAAAGTCATTTGTGTATCATGTATCAATAAGTGCAGTGACTCCTTTATGAAAAGTTACATTCTTTAGCTAGATTCATTTTTGTTATATATATGTGTACTATATGTTGACTCACGTAATTTTCTACGTTAGTCTACTTTTTTATATTGATTTTTTTTTTTATATGAAACTAAGATAAATAAAAGTTAAAGCAATTTTTTGTTATAAAAAGTAATATTAACGTTTGTAATATAAAAAATTGAGTAGAAATTAGTCACGAGGAAGAACCTTTTCTTCTTTTAATTTCATATTTTGATTTTGTTCTGCATAAAAATAAAATAAATTAAAAGGTAAAAGAGAAAAGAAAAAGGGATTTATTAGTGGCGTCTGATTTAGTTACAACAAACCCAATATTTATTCGACTTCTAGTAAGTATTGCATATGCCAGCCATATCCACATTAATGTATTATATTTTTAGAATATTGGACAAGTAAAAATGAATATAACTTATGAATTATTTTTTTTCTCTTTGGAACATTTGTCTTCAATTTGCACTATGTGGTTGTTTGGTAAAAGGTATAAAGATAATATCAAACATAATATCTTAGTATTGATGAAATTAGTTATGTTGATAATACTATTATTTTTTATCGACAGTTTGATTTGTTAAATTAATAGTGTATTAGGGTAAAAATAATATTAATATTATTAATGTCATGCTTTATTATGTATGGAAAAGGGCCAAAAATATCCTTAGACTATTGAAAAGGTTTAAAAATACCCCTCATCCACCTATTGGGCTAAAAATACCCCTCAATCCACCTTTCTAGTCCATTTCTACCCTTAAAACTAACATCTTTCTTTTTTAAAAAAAAAAATTATTGTTATTATTATTTATTACATGTCATTTTCTTATTGGATAAATTATAATAAAAAACATCACTCTATCATGAATAAAAATAAAATTACTTTCAAATAGCTAAATAAAATATAGTAATAATTTTGAGACATATGACAAAACCATGAAGAACAATGATAAGTGAAAAAGTAAAATTTCGCAACGTATTTATAAAAGAAATGTTACATCATATATAATTATTTTCACAGTGTTACCAAATATGCGATACTAAAACTTGTTATTTGAGTTGTTCTCAATCTTCTTTATCTCTATAGATTAAAAATTATTATGTATCATTCAATTATTCAAGAATTATGAGGGTCAACAATGTTAACTAAAGATTTTAACACATAATGTGTAAGAATTGTTGGGCGAGCCTCAGGCGTTGGGCGTGCTTAGGACGTACAGTCGGACGCTTAGGACGTAAGTCTGACAAAACTAAGCCCTACACTTGAGTCTCGAAACGTTTTGCTAGAGTCCTGTCCTAAGGCGAGTCCCAACAGAATTTTTTAAGACACTAATTTGGATTACTAAAAAACTAATAATACGTCGGTAATTAATAGCTGACGTACTTGTAATATCACAAGTAAAATTGAAAAGGATATGAATTATGATATAAGTAGAAGACTATTTTTTTTAAAATAGAAAAGTCATTTTCAATAGAATATATTAGCTCAAAAAAATTATATTTTCTAAATAGAATTACAAGAATAATATGATTAAAGAAAGATACAAAATAAATATAAAGAGAAAAGTAATAAATGAAAATAACAAAGGAAAGGTTTCTTCATAAGGCAGCAGTGCATGTTAGTTGTCCTTCTTTATCCACTTATGATCATGCTTTGCTTAAAATTATATTAAATTACCCCATTTTGCCTTCCCATGAAATATTCAAATCACAAACACAAATCAATACAATTCCTTTCATTTACCTCTGTTACGAATAAACAAAAAAAGATATCTAAAATTAAATAAATTATTTCTTATCTCTCTTGATATTCAATACTTATACTACAAAAAAAGTTTAAATAGCAGGGGGTTTATTTTACATACTATCGGGATTAGGAACCCCGTAGTAGAGAGGTTTCAGCAACCCCAGAGTTAGGTTTGCCATAATTAATCTGTGGGATTTTTTCACTAACCCATGTAACAAGCAGCGGGGGTCATTTTGCGGTGGTTTGAACCCAGCAAATTGATTCTTAGAAAACTACCATTTAAGTTCCAGGAATCACAACCTCTGATAGTAATAACAAAATAGCAGGGGTCGAAACCCACAATTCATAAAAATATAAGTATCTTCCTATATTTTTGCAATCAGTGAAACACTGCTCTAAAGCTAATTAAGTCAATATAGTTCGAACAATCATAAATTTGTACAAGTAATGATAGTGTTGCCAACAATAAAAAAAAAATTAAGGGAGTACCTTCACATTGCTAACATAAAATTGTATAAAATTGTTTTATATATCATTTGGTTGGGAGAGTTTAATAATGTCATACATATATATTCAACTACACCACGGTCCACGAGTAGATTGATATTATCCCTACTACCCCGACCACCAGTTGCTAAATAAATCATTCACTCTAATCATTATGACATCTGATTCAATCATGCAATTACGTCATCGAAACTATCTAATATGATTGCGAGACACTTTAACGTTTGCCACTACAACAATTATCATCGAATGATCTTGCGTCCATGGAGGAAAATGATTCACTAGCCGCATCTTCTACAAAGAAAAAAAAACAAAACATCACAAGCAACACCAGTTAAGGGTGTGTTAGAATCTTGGTTAGTCACAAGGCTTACAATCTGATAACTCTGAGATATCAAATGAAACGGATATCAAAACTCACATATTACCACAAAATAACAATACAGTTTTTACCTTTTATTAACCATTTATCATATGTTGAACGCTAAGATGCAGAAAGCAATTGGAAGGAACAAGTGTGCTATCTACTTATATAAATCAACTTCAGGACAAGAGCAAAAGCTATTGGATCCACAATTCTCAAGAATATCTATTCGTGTTATCAATTAACCAGAATAAACAAAGGTTTGACACAATAAGGCAAGATACAATATAACGAGAAGCTGAGCATTTCTCAAAGAGGAGCACAGTACAGGACCGGACCATGGTCATGGATTAAGTTGCAGCACATATAGAAGAACGAGCATATTACTTTCCAGAAAACAATCAAATATGCTCCAATTCTGCCCAGGTCACCGTTTCAGCATTCATATTCCTCCACTGATAACCATCCTTTACAATCTGCAAATAGTTCAGATAGCTTTATCTCATTAGTATTGGCACGCTGAAGGCATAATTAAGTACTAATTAATAACATATTTTCTCTAACAAAAAATATGTTCACATTGCTTTATCTCATTAATAGCTTTTAGCTAAGATACGAATAACTCTAAAGTGACATTAAAATAAGAGTATGTACTTACAAGAGAGGTATTGATCATATGCTTCAATCTTCATATAAACAATTGTGACTTTGGCTTCTTGAAACAATTAACATGAAGAGGCATTCCATCAGTGTTTTAGTTACTGAGCTGCATTTGTATGGAAGCAACATCAACTCTCCAAGGATAACAACATTGGGCGCACATTTCCAAATGAAAGCCTAAAGTCATCAAGTAATGAATTCATAATGAAGCAATGTCAAATATCCACCAGATACATATACTTAAATATAACAAATGAGACAATAACCATCATTAACATAGGGTGCCCGTCTTTGCTCGTGTCTGAACCTAGTAAGGTACTTTAAAAGATGAATATACCATAACGGAAGACTTATACAGTTAGGATCTAAAAGAATTATGAAGAGGACTACATGTAGAAACTGTACCTTTTTGCAATATACATATAATAGTTCATGATAAAATTAAGCAGAAGCTCGACATACTCATGAAGTCAAGCATTAAAGAGTGTAGTTGTAGCTATTCATACCCAAGTCATTAGTAGGGCGAAATTTGGATTGAAAGAGCATTATAGATATTAGAGTCTGCAACACCACCAAAAAGAGCATTTAGCAAAGTCCCTATCCCCTGCCAAGAGTTACAGTTAATGAGGTAAACATTAGATATGCGGACTGTGTTATATATCAATAGCCAACAAATAAATAAGGGATCAAAGAACATCTCCAACTTTGAATGCAGGAATCCCTGCCCCCCCCCCCCCCCCCCACCCAATTGGAGTACCTATGGTATGTCTATCCTGCATTAAGCATGGGGAATTGAAGCATGAGAGACGTTTTCTGAAGGCATGATGAAAATTTCGATATAGGTCTTTATGACAGTACATGCTAGTTAGGACCAAACTTGTTCAATTTAGTGCTCACTAGCTCTATAGACCAAACATTCTTCAATCCAAATCAGGTTTCAAGCATATAAGAGCTGCCAGGTGCAAAAAGCTTCCCACTTTATTTTCTGTGGGAAGATGTAGAAAATTAGTACATGCATTTGTTAGATGGCTAACAAGCAACACACTGCCCAAGCCGCTGCCTTCTGTGGTGCCATCATATGCCTACTAAAATTATTCGTGATACAGTAGTATAAGTTTTTATTTTCAACAAAGTTCCATTACTATTGGAAGGTTTATGTTCCCCATAATGAGATATATAACTAAGATGAGAATTGTGCAGAAGTATTTAGATCTAAGAATACTAGTACATGTTGTAATACAGATGTTATAAATGCAATCTTTTGCCACAGTTCAGGTCCAAAATAAGTACTTAGTTGTAGCATAAATGTCAAAAGATAAGTCTTCTGAAGCATGTCAGGTCTAATGCTAGTAGTCTAAATGTGGCATCTGTAATGATAATTTTCTGTTGATTGTTAAGTATCAATATGTCTGTCATGCCCCAAGCCTACACCCTGAGCAGGACTGGCACTCGAGAACCATTGTTGGCCCCAAGCGAACCCTTGGCCTGACTTACTTACTCAGTGGAAGACTTAACTCAACAAAGATACATCTATGAAATAAACTGAAATGTTATAAAGGAACATTCAAATGGTCATTAAGGCAAACTTAAGTCTCAACATAAGATAATGACAATGAAAAGACTAAAGAACTAACATTTGAATATCTATGAAGCCTCTAAAACAACTGAGATGGATGTCGGGACAAGACCCCCAATCATCCTAACAAATGAAATATTAAAAAGAAAATGATAACAAATGAGCCCTCCGAAAAGCAAGGAGGCTCACCAACTGACTCTAAATGCTCAACTGAATCAACGAAGCGCTAGATGCTGATCCTGGTTACCTGCGTATGCATCATAAGAAGATGCAGGCCAACTGGCATCCGTACATTGAATGTACGAGTATGCGAGTTAGAATGCTAAACATAACTTAAGCTAGCTTGAAGGGAACTGAAGAGAAGAACTTACCTGGCTCAACTCAATTCAACATAACTGAACTCATTTCAATATAAAACAGTTTAAAACAAGTGCATTAATATAAAGAAAAGTTGTTTAAAAAGATGATGTCAACTCTGCGTGTATACAAAAATACATATAAATCTGAAATGTATGTAAAAATACAAATAAATTGTGTATATAAGAATACAATTACTTCTGTGGGAGTTTCTCTAACCGACAACCATCACTTAAAAGCTATTGTGATGATACAGTGTTTTGCCTCACGCTACCAGGGCCACCCTATACCTTGCCGAGGGTATAGAACCTGAACTACTAAGTGGATCCACTAGTCTTATGCTAAAAAGCACTAAATGAATCATCTAAAAAGTATGACCCTTTTTCTACCCATGATGGCTTCATGGTTTATGGAGGCTGTGAGTTGTCTAAACTCTCCCCCATATCGGTGCTCAATACTAATCCCAAAATATGATACTAGCTCTTATGTTTAAAAACATACTTCTTTCTGTGATTTGAGATAATTGCTCAAAAACTTAGCTCAAAGGTTATCTTGGAAATCAAAGTTTCCTCTCTTGCTTAATTATGAAAGAATAAACTCTTTACTGAAAACTAGCTCAAAGGCTCTTTGGAAATTAAGGTTTTCTTTCTTATTTAAATGTGAAAATATTTTAAATCCTTTGGGAATACATAGTCCCCATATACTTTTGAAGAAATGAACTTCAATCTTTACTCTTTACTCTTTAATCTTTACTCGACTTGAAGTTCAAGTCTTAAAACAAAGTTAAAAGCATTTGCAAAAGAATTCTTGAAAAGACTCGAAGAACTTCCTAGACTTGGCTCTTGACTTTCCTTGAATTTGAATTTATGGATTCAAGGTTATGATTCATGTTTCTAGATGATTTCTAGATGTTTAGAAGTCATTTAGAGTAGTTAGAATCAATAGGAAATGTTAGTACACTTTAGAAGGGCTGAAACGCGCTAAACGACGAAAAACTGGTGAAAAACGACAATCCGAGCGCGTCCTTGGCGCGCTGCGCCAGCCCCAACTTACTGGGGCTCTAATATGGCGTATAGCTGCCGCGCCCCCTCGGGCACTACGGGGGAGCGTCGCGCCAGCCCCTTCCCAGGTAAACCTGACGAACTTTTCAACTCGTTTTCTAATCCTAAATCGCTTTAAATCGATTTTTTTTCTCAATACTTCTTAAATTCAAATACCCAAAACATGTACACTAGAATCTAACTCGAAACAACTCTTAACATCGCTAAACGTCTCAAGAAAACCCATCACATGTAAGTTCAAGAATGAAAACAATTCAAGAACACAACTCAAGAACATCAAATTCTAACTCTTGTAGGATGAAAATCACTGAATTAAACATGTTTGGCGCGCGGGTGAACTAACCCAACGCTATGTGATCTCACATACCTCGTAGGGATCAGTCTTTGACAAAATCCACAAGCGATTCCTTACGAAGACGATGAATCTTGAACTTTCTTCTCCTTTCTCCTCTTTTCTCCAAGCCCTAGCGTGAACTTTAATTTTTCTAAACTGACTAAAATCTGATTTGACCCCAATTAATTACCCAAAAACGAAATAAAATAATTGGGTAAGGAAAAGACCATAATGCCCTTCTAAAATCCGGATTGGACTTTCCTTATTCAAACAACCCAACTTCAAATGGAAATATCTCACTCATACGAACTCGGAATCGCGCAAACTCGGTGGCGTTGGAAAAATTATTCCAAGATCTTTCCTATGATATCTGGAAACACACCTAACTCGTCTTGAGATAAAAGTTATGATCATTTTAAGTTGACCAAAAAACCAACTTAACATACTTAACAAATTTTCCAGATTTTTATATTCTTTCCAAAAATGACTATTTCCAATTTTTAACTTCTTTCTAGTTACGGGGTGTTAAGATATCTCCCCCTTGGGAACATTCGTCCTCGAATGAGCTTACTCTTAGTAGGCTAAGGGTGTAACATCTAACATTCAGCTCAAACACCCAACAAGCAATGCAAACACAACATGCAATCTCATAAATTAAAGAGTACTAAGAAAAGAATTAGTACCTTGGTCTGAAATTTCTCCAGATTCAAAGAGATGTGGATATCTCTTCTTCATATCCTCCTCAGCTTTCCAAGTAGATTCTTCAACAAATTAGTTCCTCGAAAGGACTTTGACTGATGCTACTTCCTTAGTCCTCAACTTGCGAACTTGGCGATCTAGAATCTGTACCGGAATCTCTTCATAAGATAAGCTATACTTGATCCCAATATCTTCAGTTGGTATGATCAATGAAGGATCGCCCATGCACTTCTTCAACATGGAGATGTGAAAGACCGGATTAACCGCTGCTAACTCTTGTGATAGCTCCAACTCATAAGCTACATTACCAACCCCTTTTGATATTCTGTAAGGGCCAATATACCGGGGACTAAGCTTCCCCTTCTTACCAAATCTCATAACACCTTTCATGGGCGAAACCTTTAAATACATCCAATCATCTACTTCAAACTCTAACTCCCTTCTCCTAACATCAGTGTAGGATTTTTGACGACTCTGCGCCGTTTTCAACCTTTCTTGAATCACTTTCACCTTCTCCATAGCTTGATGAACTAAATCTGGCCCTATCAACCCTGCTTCACCAACTTCAAACTATCCAATATGAGATCTGCATCTTCTCCCATAAAGAGCTTCATAAGGAGCCATTTGGATGCTAGAGTGGTAACTATTGTTGTAAGTGAACTCGATGAGAGGTAGGTGATCATCCCAATTTCCTTTGAAATCAATCACACAAGCCCTCAACATATCCTCTAAGGTCTGAATAGTGCGCTCTGCTTGCCCATCCGTCTGAGGATGAAAGGCAGTACTTAAGTTCACCTTTGAACCCAAGCCTTTTTGGAACGACTTCCAAAATTGTGCAGTAAATTACGCACCTTTGTCTAAAATAATGGAGAACGGAACCCCATGAAGTCTTACCACCTTTTGAAGATACAACTTAGCATAATCTTCTACTGAATGGGTAGTCTTTACCGACAAAAAATGGGTTGATTTTGTCATTCTATCGACAATCACCCAAATAGAATCATACTGCTAGCGAGACTTTGGTAAACCTGTAATGCAGTCTATATTGATTATCTCCCACTTCCATTCCGAAAATTCTATATTTTGAGCCATACCGTCTGGCCTTTGGTGCTCTACTTTAACTTGTTGGCAATTCGAACACTTAACAACAAATTCTGCAATGCACTTCTTCATACTACTCCACCAATACACTTCTCTCAAGTCACTATAGATCTTTGTGGAACCTGAATGAATGGAATATCTGGAGCTATGAGCTTCCTCCATGATCCTCTCATGGAGTTCATCCACCCTTGGTACACACAATCTACCTTGATACCTCAACACACCATCTCCCCCTTGTTCAAAAGCCACTACTTTTTGCTTATGAGCATTTGCCTTCAATTCAAGCAAAATACACTACAAAAAATTCGCTTTTTAGCCACGCGTGAAACCGTGGCTAAATGGTAGCTAAACCGTGGCTATTACGTATTGGCCATGACCACTTAGCCACGGTTGGCTGCGTGCCCAACAAGGGTGTCGCCATGAAATTTGCCACGATTTTAGCGTCCGTGGTAACATTCTTCTAGCCACAGTTTAGATTGTGTTTAGCCACGGTCTACCCATGGGTAAATTTGCCTACAACAAATCATGACTTACCCATATATTAACCATGGCTAATTTAGGCGTTGGTAATTTGCTCATAACTGTCATACAAAATATGAACTAGCTACGGTTCAACCGTGGCAAAAGTGTTTTTTTTTTAAAAAAAACAATAATTTCCCTACTATATATCCCAATATCAATACACTAATTGATAGGCATTCACAATGATCACATAATTATCACTTGATACAATAAAATGATTTCCAAATGATTCACTGATCCAGTATACACAGAAAACTAGCTATTATAACAATGATCAAAGTTTCAACATTGTTCTACATATAGTCGTAAAAGATAAGAGCTTCAAACCTTGAATATTCATACAAAATACCAAAATACTAGAGTAATGGAAATACTAAAAGTTAAAAGAAGCACCATATATATAGTTTGTTTTAAATATACTAAAGGCTAAGAAGATTAGTTGAAAGTAGGCAACTCACTACCAAACTTAGCTTGTAAAAACCTATGAAGAGTTGCCAACTGATTCTCATTTTGCATAAGCCGAATCTTAGTTTCCTCGAGCGTTTATTTGGTCGCCTCAAGCTGTTCTTTGGTCTCTTTATATCCCTTTTCTTTCAAGGTTTCTACATATTTCTCTAGGTCTCCAACTCGTTGATGAGACATACTACTAGAGTTACCAAGATTCGCATGACTAATTGAATGCGAGGCATTCCAAAAGCATTTGAAGGGCAAACATTACCACCTAAACCACGCACACGAACAAAATGTTCAACTCCATACACTTTTCCAATGGCATCATTAGGATGAGCTAGTATCTTCATAGGAACACCTGAACTGGCAGCAAGTTCCTGATCTTTAGGTAGATGCTCCGATATCTTATCCTACAAGAAAGGATATTTTCACAATACTAAAAGCAAATAGAACACACCCCAAAGCACTACTACTAACAGAAGTTAACAGAATCTGTACAAAAAAAAATATTAACAAAAGTATTACTACAAGACATCAACTATTTTGACTAAAACTTAAACAAAAACCACTTTCTAATGTGTAATGAGAGAACACAAAACAAAAGATCACAATTTCAAAGTTATTTGACGAGGAAAGATGAAGAGCATCCTAGGCAGACACATTTGTAGCACAAAGGCAGCTGCTAGAACAATAAGCTCACTTCTCACCTACATTAGTTATTTTTTGGTTTTATTCTTTGGTAGCTAGTTGAGTCTTATGCTAGGCTATGGACCAAAGAAAAAAGACAAGAATAAATCAACACCATAACTGAAATTTGAAAATGGACAGGTATATAAATCTTACAGCTATAATCTTTCCTTCTTCATTCACATAATTACCATCCTTCTTCAGTAAAGTTGACAAAATAACCTCACTCCGACACACAGGTCTTCCCAATTTTTGCTCCTGTCATTAATCAAGTATATATAAATAAAATATAAACATGAAACACATTTCACTTGATACAATAAAATGATTTCCAAATAGAATTCAAGGTTAAGAAACATACCATTTGACGACCTCTCCTTGCATTGCTTTTGCTACCACCGGCAAGCGAGACTTTAAGTTTCTTTCTATTTTTTACATTTTGTGCACTTTGTTTCTATTTTTTACATTTTGTGCACAATTGCACAAGATGTAGGACACAAGTTCTTAAAGCTATATAAATCGCTTTAACACAGCGAACACCAACAATATTACTTAATGAAAGCAAACAAAAATCCGTCTTAAATTTTCAGACTCACAATGGTCTTTATAACACGTTCATTTAGATTGCTCAACAATCATACAACTATATCCTATTTCATCATTGTTGGCATCTTAAAAGGAGTATCTACTTCTACACAAAGGATGCAATATAAAATTTAAAAGGAAGATATATATCGGAGCAAGAAAAGAGTTTAAGCTCTAATGATGTTTAAGGGAGAGAGCAAAAACAGACATTGCAAAGCCGAAACAAGAACTTACCAACATATTTGAAGCATTCATTGACATCACATAGGTTTCTTATAAGTAACTAGTAATTTTCAGCCATTTTTGTCTCTACAGATTTAGCTTATAAGTTATAACTTCTAATTCTTATTGTATTTATAGTAGAAGGCATATTTAAATGTACAAAATGAGTTATATTGTGTATGTACAGAACTTAGGAGTTAGAAAGCTTCATATTTCTTCCTTTCCATACTTTCCTGAAGTAAAGTTGTTATGTAGCAGGAGTCCAATGGAGTAGCAGGGTGAATTGCGATGGGCTGAAAACTAATGCAAAGGAAATGTTTCATGGTATGCTATTTACAGAATGACACTTACAAGGATAATTTAACACTTGTGGCAGATGTCTAACTGAGGATATTCCAAAGCCAAGAAGAATAGATGAAGTCCTGATCAAAATCATCCTTCAAAAAGTATATTTGAGAGCCAATTTGAGACCTCAGTCAGCTAGAAACTAGGAGAACTGAATGTATACCCAACGTAAACTGTGTTGAAATTGTTTTTTTTTCTAAGAGTCTACATATGCATGCCTAGAGATTTCGAATGAATATCGAACCTAGTTCTTCTGTTTTTTATTTTTTCCTTGAGTTGTAAAGTCCATTTTGATTAATAATAAAAATTATTTACCCAAAAAATAAGAGAAAGAAAGAAACAAATTATGAACAACAATTACCTTCACCTTATCCTCATTACAGTGATGCACAAAGGCAGTCCAATCAATAGAATCCACATTTTCGGGAGGCTTGGCAAGTAGATCTTCTTTACTTTTGTTGGGGTAGAAGTTATTACATCGTAACATATATTTATGGGCCCTCCACCTCTCGCGTAAAGATTGCATCACCCATTTAAATCCAATGTCATAATCAAACTCAAAATTCTCCTTCAAATATGTTTGTATTCATAAATCGGTACCTATTGAAAAAGATAACATTATTTGAATGGCAATAAAGTTCGCTAGTTACCTCAATAAGTTGCCATTGTCGTTTTGTTTTTTCATGTGGCATCCTATCCCATCGCTCAACTGATATGGGACAAAATACAAACATTTGAGAAAGTTTGCCAAGAAATCTCACAAGCAAATTTGAACCATTGTCACTTCCTTTTCCATCACCATTTAGTTTCACCGTGATTTTTTAATTTTTTTCAAAGTTCCAAACTCGATATGATTGCATCTTTTGAGTAGTAACTTCTCCGGTTGAAGTATCTATCATCTTTACAAGCCATTAACACAAATGAAAAGTAATGATAACAACAAAATAATAATAAAGAATAAAAAGCAACAATCAACTCTAATATGAAATTACTTCTAACCTCTAATGTGGACAAGTAACGACTCATTTTTCACTTGTGAGCTAGCTCCAACAAAAGTTGAAGAAGAAATTAAATTGCCATTACAGAGAGTAGGAGTTGTAATATTCTCATTCACAACTTGGTCATCTAGTTGATCCAAATTTAGGGAAGTTGTGCTATTGTTGTCAGCTTGTCGTCCTCGTAGGCTTTCTAACAATGATTGTGCTCTTACAACTAGAAAACCCAATAAAACTTAAAACAAGCAGTGACGTATTTGATCCCAGATAGGCACTGCTCTTTAATTTTTCAGATGTTGGACTTAAATTCATGTTCCTTATACAGAAATAAACGATAACTATAACATGGTTTGAAATGCACAGAAAAAAAAAAAAGGAGATCTAATCCTGCAAAATTTCACACCTCTCAAGATTTATATATAAGTATATAGGTTATCGATTTATGGTAGTAATTCCTCCAATGTATAATCTTATCTACAAAATTCGTGGTGAAAATCTATCCATCAATCTTTCCAGAGGTGTGAGCATGATTTTTCCAACATAAACAAAGTAGGATTTATAACCTACCACTAAAATTTCTATTCTTTACAACTAAAAAACCCAATAAAACACATCAAATTGCAGATTTCAAAAGCTCATAACTTCAATAAACAAAAACTTTATCCAAAACCCTACATTCAATTTTGAGTTTAAAGACAGATTCCAAAGATTTGTTACTTGAACGAAGCAAACTTACCATATTCCACAACTATTTGAAGCGGCTTTTGACAGAAATCGATTTTGAAGAAGAGAGTTGAATTTTGGGCAGAAATCGATTTAGATTTTGGGGGTTGGTTTTGGGTGAAGTGAGAGAAAAGAGAGTGAGTAGAGGGAAATAATAGAAAGAGAGGCAACTGAAAAAATAAAGGGAGGGAATGAAATTTTACCCGCCTATTTTAGCCACAAATGTTTAGCCACAGTTCGTACTGCGTAGAGATTTTTTTTTAGCTAATTTTGCCACAATTTTCGCGACCGTGGCTATAAGGCGATTTTTTTGTAGTGATAGGATCTTGTTCTTTCTTCTCTTTTACTTCTGACACTAATGATGATTCTGCCTCATTCATCACCATCACTCCTTTTGTGGAATCCATTAGTCGGACTCCCAATCGTGCAAGTCTATGCACATCTCTCGCTAACTCCCTCTTTTCTTCCTCAACATGGGCGGTACTACCCATAAACAACCTGCTTAAAGCATCAGCAACAACATTAGCCTTATCTGGGTGGTAAAGAATACCCATGTCACAATTCTTGAGTAATTCTAACCACCTTCTTTATCTGAAGTTAATCTCTTTCTGAGTAAACACATACTGAAGACTCTTATGATCGGTGAACACATCCACATGCACACCATAAAGATAATGGCACCATATTTTCAAAGCAAATACTACGACTGCCAACTCTAAATCATGGGTTGGGTAGTTCTTCTCATGAACTTTCAATTGCTTGGAGGCATAAGCTATAACTTTGCCATTCTACATTAACACACAACCCAAACCACCTCTAGACGCATCACAATAAAAAACAAAGACTTGCATACCTTTTGGTAAGGTCAAAATTAGGGCAGTAGTCAACCTCATTTTCAATTCCTGAAAGCTTTTCTCACAAGCTTCAGACCATTGAAACTTCACTGTCTTCTGAGTCAACTTGGTCAAAGGGGATGAAATAGATGAGAACCCCTCTACGAACCTTCTATAATATCAGGCCAAGCCCAAGAAACTCCTAATATCGGTTGGAGATGTGGGTCTAGGCCAATTCTGCACTGCCTCTATCTTTTGGGTATCAACTTTAATTCCCTCTCCAGATGCAATGTGGCCTAAGAATTCCACAGACTCAAGCCAAAACTCACACTTAGAGAACTTGGCATACAACTCTCTATCCTTTAGAGTCTGGAGAACTATTATGAGATGACAAACATATCTAAATAAGGTTTGAATACTCTATTCATAAGGTCCATGAATGTTGCAGACGTATTGGTCAAACCAAAGGACATGACCAAAAACTCATAATGGCCATAATGGGTCCTGAATGCTGTCTTAGGGATATCACATTCCCTTACTCTTAACTGGTGGCAGCCAGATCTGAGGTCTATCTTAGAGAAACAGGTGGCACCCTGAAGTTGATCGAAAAGATCATCAATCATTGAAAGAGGATACTTGTTCTTGATGGTAACCTTGTTCAATTGGTGGTAATTTATACACATCCTAAAGGAACCATCCTTCTTCCTCACAAATAAGACCGGAGCGCCCTAAGGTGAGACAGTTGGTCGAATAAAACCCTTATCTAGGAGATCTTTCAACTGCTTCTTTATCTCTTTTAACTCTGCTAGTGCCATTCTATATGGTGGAATAGGACGACTATCTGGAAGAAGGTTTATACCGAAGTCTATCTTTCTCTCAGGAGGGACTCCGGGAAGATTGTCAGGAAAAACTTCTGGAAACTCTCTTACTACTGAAACTGACTGAATATGAGGTATCTTAACACTAGAGTCATTAACTCGGACTAAGTGATAGACACACCCCTTAGAAACTAACTTCCTCGCCTTAAGGTATGAAATAAAACGAACCTTAGGCACTGCTAAACTGCTTTTCCACTCTAAGACTGGCTCATATCGAAACTGAAACTTGACAACTCGAGTTCTATAATCAACTGAGGCATAACAGGCATGAAGTCAGTCCATACCAAGAATGACATCAAAATCTACCATGTCTAACTCAACTAGATCAGGCATGGTACTCTTGTGATTGACGAAAACGGGACAATCATGATAGACTCTCTCTTCTAGAATAGACTCACCGATGGATGTAGAAACGCTAAATGGTTCACTAAATTGCTCAGGAATAACATCAAAATTCATCGCAACATAAGGAGTTACAAAGGATAAACTCGCTCATAGGTCTAGCAAAGCATAAACATTAGAGTTAAACTTGGATCATACCAGTAACAACAACTGGCGAATCCTCTTGCTCTTGGCGACTGGTGATAGCATATAAGCGGTTTGATCCTCCGCCAGTACCTGAAGTAGTTCTTATAGGTGTAGCTCTGTCTGGTGGAGCAACTGAAGAAGACTAGGCTCTATTGCCCCCATTACCATTACCTTGTTTGTTCTTTGGACACTCTCGCATGAAGTGACCGTTCTGGCCATACTTGAAACAACCAGTGGAGCCCTCACGACAAGTACCTGGGTGGTTCCTACCACACTTAGCGCAGGCAGGAGGCTTACTATCCCTTTGCGTCATACTACCCTGAGAATAGGCAGGTTTGGCTTTGAAATTCTGACTATTGTACTCACTTTTGTTTTTAGGTGCAGGTGCACTAGAAGATGATGGAGTAGGTCCCTTCTGTTTCTGTTGGAAGGATGATCGGTTGGCATTACTCTTTTGCTGCCCGGACTCATTCCCTGTCTTGGCTCTCTTGTTCTTAAACTCTTCTCTATCCCTCAACTTCTCTTTCTCAACCTGCTGCACATATATGATGTGAGGCCAAAATACATATTTTTAATCATTATTTGTCTCTTATTTATTATTTATATTTGTTTTTTTTTAGCATGAATTTTATGAATTATGCTAAATAGTATATTTTATTTGTAGGATTAGATTGATGGAAAAATGAAGAAGTTTGGAACTAAAACGAATTAAAAATAAAAAGTTGAAGAAGAAAATCAAGCAGGCAGCTTAATGGATTAAATTTATTAAAATAATATATTTACATATATGGGCAGTAAGCTTAAAATAACGGCAAATAGCAAATCTGCAATTGCTTAACTGTTGTACACGTGTCAGCTGACCAGCGCCCCTTGCCGCAAATAATTTCCAGAAATTGCGGCCACACGGAAAACCCAATTTAATTGGGTTTTGTTTTCCTAATTTGTCTTTAACTTAATTATTTTATTTACGATTTCTATATCTATAAATAGGGCATGAATAATTATTCTTGGGGGAGGAAAAAACCAAGAAACAACAATATAAATTTTCTTCTAGCTTATGAACTTTGCAAGAGCCGCCGTAGAGGCCGGAGAATTAGGTTTATTCTTTCTTCTCCTTTATTATTTATTTTTATTCGTGATTAATAAAAGATAGTTTAGCTATTGTTCATAATTTTTTATGATTAATACAAGCATATTTATTTTAATAAATTTTGATTGTGTTTTTGAGATAATGAATAGCTTAATTTCATAACTAGGGTTGTGGGAATCATGAGCGATTAACAAAGTATAAATAATAACTAAGTAATTTTTGAATAGTGTTGATGCATGCATTGATAATTCTTTCGCTTAGAAGTCTTTTTAACGAGTGCACGTGTTAGAACTCGCCTTGTTGCTACTTGCCGGACCAAGAAGGTAGTTAATAAGAAAAGAATTATCAACAGAGGTTTAGTGTGATGCTATCTAATAGTCTAATGTCAATTGGTGTGAGGGTGAAAATTAAGTCATATATTGATGTGATGTCTAATCTGAGGTAAAGGTAAGTGTTAGTAAATTATACACATGTAGCCGAATCAAGGTGCGGGGTGAAATTTCCTATTTGGCGGACCAAGCACTTAGGGATACATATCTTACCACTTTGCATGTGATATACTAGTATATGATTACTATTATTAGGATTACCGCGTTATGAGCTTATGGGGAACACATTCCTAGTTATTTCTAATAATCTGAATATAAATAAATACTTAGTTCAAAGCTATTTTTATTCTTTTTATTTCAATTTAAATCCCCCCCCCCCCCCATTTTGTTTTATATAACGACTATTGAGTGAAATATTTGCTATTGACAATATTCTTCCATATTCTCTATGGGATCGACCCCAACTCATAGTTGGGTAAATATATTGTATACGACCGTTTATATTTCTTTTCAAGAAGTATATTTGGACATTATCAATATACCATTAACCTCGATATATCCATGTCACCTATTAGCATTGTAGCCCTACCTTCCTTACTTGACTGACGATACAACCCATCAACAAACAAGCTCATTTTACTCCGCATATTCGCAACCATCTCCGGAGCATAATGGGATAGTTGCGTGAACTTCAACCCATATTCATGAACACTTAATGAATCTTGCTTAAGAGTAAGAAACTCTCGTACCTTAGCCTCTTTTATTTCTCGGGGAAAGAAACGCCCTAAGAAGGCCTCCTCAAAACAAGCCAAACTCGTAGGTGGTGCATCTTTAGCTCGGTTCTTCTTCCATTGATTAAACCAAATTCTATCGGCACCCTTCATTTGGTATGCAGCTAGTTCCACCCTCTCAGTATCAGCAACGTGCATGACATCAAACACCTTTTGCAGCTCCTCAATAAAGTTCTCTAGATCCAGTAGTGCTTGAACCAGTGAAACTTGGAGGATTCATCCTCAAGAACTCACGAATCCTCGAAGTGTCAGCCTCTTCTTGTCGAGCCCCTCTTTGTTGTCCAACCTGATTAGTCACCGCTTGACTTAACATCCTTATCGCTTCTCTGAACTCAGCATTGGTAACTTCTCCTTGGGGTTGCACTTCAGGTGCATTGGGTAGCCCTTGCTCCTCAACATTACGTCTAGCAGGACGACCTCTGACTGCTCTTCGTGGAGGCATGATTAACTGAAAAACACATGCAAGCAAGAATTAGAGGGAAAATTTTTAGAGATCAAACTCTAACGCACGAAATGGTGTGAAAGAAGTGAGAACATTCCTAAGTGTTGCAACCTCCTAATTATAGATGTAGCGCGCTTCACACTGATAACTAGGATTCTACAGACATGACTTCATAGACTCCCTAGGACTCTTGAACTCTGTGCTCTGATACCAAGTTTGTCACACCCCGAGCCTACACTCTGGGCGGGATTGGCACTCGAGAAATATTGCTGGCCCCAAGCAAACCCTTGGCCTGACTTACTTACTCAGCGGAAGACTTAACTCAACAAAGATACATCTATGAAATAAATTGGAATGTTATAAAGGAACATTCAAAATTGTACATTAAGGCAAACTTAAGTCTAAACATAAGATAATGACAATGAAAAGACTAAAGAACTAACATCTGACTGTCTATGAAGCCTCTAAAACAACTGAGATGGATGTCGGGACAAGACCCCCGATCATCCTAACAAATGAAATACTAAAAAGAAAATGATAACAAATGAGCCCTCCGGAAAGCAAGGAGGCTCACCAACTGACTCTGAATGCTCAACTGGATCAATGAGTCGCTGGATGCTGATCCTGGTTACTTGCGTCTGCATTATAGGAAGATACAGGCCAACTGGCATCAGTACATTGAATGTACGAGTACGCGAGTTGGAATGCTAAACATAACTTAAGTTTGAAGGGAACTGAAGAACTTACCTGGCTCAACTCAATATAACTGAACTCATTTCAATATAAAGCAGTTTAAAACAAGTGCAATATAAAGAAAAGATATTTAAAAACATGATGTCAACTTGACGAACTTTTCAACTCGTTTTCTGATCCTAAATCGCTTTTAATCGATTCTTTTTCTCAATACCTTCTTAGATTCAGATACCCAAAACATATACACTAGAATCTAACTCGAAACAACTCTTAACATCACTAAAACGTCTCAAGAAAACCCATCAATCACATATAAGTTCAAGAATGAAAACAATTCAAGAACACAACTCAAGAACATCAAATTCTAATTCTTTTAGGACGAAAATCACTGAATTAAACATGTTTGGAACATGGGTGAACTAACCCAACGCTATGTGATCTCACATACCTCGTAGGGATCACCCCTTGACGAAATCCACAAGTGATTCCTTACGAAGACGACGAATCTTGAACTTTCTTCTCCTTTCTCCTCTTTTCTCCAAGCCCTAGCGTGAACTTCAATTTTTCTAAACTGACTAAAATCTGATTTGACCCCAATTAATTACCCAAAAATGAAATAAAATAATTAAGGAAAAGACCATAATGTCCTTCTAAAATCCGTATTGGACTTTCCTTATTCAAACAACCCAACTTCAAATGGGCATATCTCACTTATACGAACTCTGAATTGCACAAACTCAGCGGTGTTGGAAAGATTGTTCCAAGATCTTTCCTACGATTTCTGGAAACACACCTAATGCATCATGTGCTAGAAGTTATGATCGTTTGAAGTTGATCAAAAATCCAACTTAACATACTTAACAAACTTTCCAGATTTTTATATTCTTTCCAAAAATGATTATTTCCACTTTTTAACTTCTTTCTAGTTCTTTCTAATTACGGGGTGTTACAATGTCTATCTTAAATTACCTCTATTCCACCGTAACCACATGAACAGGTAAAATCCCGGAGAAGAGAACTACATTGTTCTATGTGAGTGTAAGCTATTACATTTGCATATTTATTACAAGCATATTCGCCAGCTGTCCTTAGTTGCTGATTTCAACAACTAAGCTCCCCTGATTTCTAGCTAAATACTCAGAATTTTGCTATTTTTTGTTTGAGAAAAAGTTATATGGGTGACGGACCCTGTAGCAACAACACCCATAAGAACCCCCTCTAACAACCTCTTTACTGAAAACCAAAATTTTCTCATCTTCATCCTTCTTAGTATGCAACCTATAATTCTCCATAACCCAAGCAAACAATACAATTCTAAATAAACTCAATACACCATTATTGGTAAAATAGTCCCCAACAGTTCATCTGACACATGTAATCCTCCTCTACCATCATCGTTATTAGTACGTCATTATCTCCTTAAAAACAAGATTCTTAAAAATCATATATATAAAAAAAAGATTCAAACTTTATACAAATAAAACAAAATTCTGATGATTTAACATTTATGTAAAACAAAAATTTATTTATGGAAAGATGGGGGATTTGGAGCAAGGGTTTCTGAGGGTGTGGGGATTAAAAAATTGAATTATCTCCCAAAATTGAAATTGGAAGGAATTCAAGAAAACACAAAAGAGTAAAACATGCAAAGAAAAGAAAGAAAAAAAGCAAATATGAAATCGATGATGATCTATTTATGATTGTTTATGCTTTATTTGTGACTTTGTAATTTGAAGGATTAATTAATATTATTTGTTGTTATCTACAACATAAATGAGGGGACTTGGAAAAACTTTTCTCACAAGTATTATATAATTTATTAAATTATTTATAAATTATTAACTAAGTGGACCAATGAAAAGGCGTGTGATTCAACAACACCCATTCCATCCTTCAATTGGGCTAGAGTCGGGAGGGATGAAAAAAATTCACTTAAAAGATATTAAGGTGGTATTTAAACGCCCGTATAGTTTAAGTGCTAAAGTAAGTTTTCCGATCAAGTTCCGGAGAGGGGGTTATGTATTTTCTCTTTTCTTTTTCCTCTACTTGAATTTGATACACTTGAGCTAATGAGCTTTTAGAAACAATCTTTCTTTCTCACGAGATAGTAATAAAATTTGCGTATAGTTTACCTCCATAGACTCTACTTAGTGAGAAAGTGAGACTGAGTCAAAAGAGAAAATCGCTGATTTTGGATGGTTGAGTTTGAATTCAGATGAATCAGATATTGCTATATATGCAATTCATTATATATTGTTATGATAATAATAAATATATAAATTAGTACTAATCTAAAATTAAATGTTTAGAGCGTTTGAACTTTGACTACTATTTTTTGGTTGAAATGTTTTTTAAAAAGAATAAGATTAAGAAATAGTTGGCTATACGCAGAGTTACGATATAGATTTGAACTTAGAAACACTTTAAAAGTATTAATAGATTATTTAAATTGGACAGAAGAACAGTTAACTAAATCATTAATAAACGATAAATATCTTGTAGATTCATTAATAAAAGACAAACATCTTATAGACTCATTGATAGAACATGAAGCTAATCTTATTAACGAAATAAATAACATTAAATTAGATATAAAATATACTACTAATAGAATAAAATACTATAAAAGAATTAGTCAAGTTAAAAGTTCACTAGGATAGAAAAAATAGATCCGTTAAGACATCTTGAATATTTAGACTTAAAAATACATCCCGAAAAGAAATACAGATCGCTATACAAAAATAATATTATAAAGTGTAATTTTTCTGAAGGAGAACATATACTACACTCTGAAGATAAGCAATATAATACTTTAATAGACTTAACAATAAATCTTAGTGGAAAAACTCAACAAGAAGATAAAATTATACTAAAACTATTAGAGACAATAGAAGTAGTACAAAATAAACAATATAAAATATTAGATAAATTAGAAAAGAATTTTGACTTTTTAAAAGCACAAGAACTAGAAATAGATAGAAAAATTCAATATCTAAATACAAAATTTAATTTAGAAAAAATACCTACTAAAATAGAAATAGAAAAACTGGTAAAAACTATAATAGAAAAGCCTAAAGAATTAGAAATTAAAAATACTCAAGTAGTAACAAAAATTATAGAACAAGTAGAAAAAATAAATACTGAAATTAGTCATTTAAAAGAAATAATCATAAGACTTGAAATGATCTCACTCTCATGAGTGAAGAAGATATAAACTATAAAAAAACATTAGAATATACAACGAATTTCCATCAAGAACCAATAGGATTTTCTAATCATATTCCGTCTAGCCAAACAGACAGAGTAATCCTTAAACAAAACAATACAATAATAGCCTTACTAGTAGAATTAAACATAAAAATAGATAAAATACTAAAAGAAAAACAACCTGAACAAAATCATAAAAATATAGAAATAGACGAATTAATAACTCAACTTAAGAAAGTAGAAATAACACCTAAACAAGAAAAACATAAATTAACTAGAAAACCTCAAAAATGGACTTTCTTTCAAATGGGCGAACAGTCTAAGACAGCAGACCTTGCTTCTCAGAAAATAGAATAGGCAATAATATAATTTCTAGAATACTATCAAAAAGACAACCAAATATAGAAGAAAATCAAGAATTAAATGAAAATCATAGATATAGATAGAGATTTGCAGATTTTCCAACAAAATCAACTCAAATTATTAAATCCTAAAACATTATATAATGTAAAACATTTCTCTAAAGATAATCAATTATACAGACACTATAGAGAAGAACATATATCAGCGATAGGAGAAGACTTTGCAAACCTAAATTTAGTAAACCCAACTTTCATAAAGACGGTCAAAAATCCTAAACTTATGTTAATGCATATGGGATTAATAATTGTAGGAATAAAAGGATTAACTAGAAATAATTTAGGATCCAAAGTTCTAATTGTATTATACGATGATAGATGGTCAGATTTAAAGAAATCCATAATTGGCTTAACCGAAGTAGACATGACAAATAATGGAGGAATTGTTTATAATAGTCCAGATTTTTTAATTAATTTAAAAGAATTTGGAAAACATATTAAAAAAGGAATCCAGACTAAAGGGTATGAAGAAATGAATAATGAAAAAAACTTATTAATGTGTATAGGTTTTATAGGAAAAAAGACTTTAAGTAGTAACACAAAATTTAAACTCCAAGTAAATGATGTAGTAGAAATAATGGGTAATAAAAGAATAAAATTAATAAAACCAATAAAGATAAATCCAGAAGAATATGCAGGATTAGAATAAAATTTAGATAAACTAAGTAAACCCAAAATGTTTGCTCCAGAGCAACATTTAATGTACACTAGCTCAAAAGGTGAGACATCGATTAGGTTTACAAACTATAACTATACAAGTCAAAAAGACTTAGATGATAATGAAACTGAAAGTACCATGGACACAGAAAAAGAAGAATTTATGAATATAGAATTAATACAAGAAGGATACGAGGTAGAAAGAGCTATAGAAGAAGCAAAAAGACTATACCAAGAGAATAACAATACAGTTTTTAAATGTAGAGGATGTAAAAAAGGTAAAATGGATATAATGGAAACAATAAAACATTTTAGAATATGTCAAGAAAGAGAAGATAATTTAGCATATAGGACAAATGAATTAGAAGACATAAATGAAGATAAAATAGATAATTTATCCATAACTAGTTATACGGAATTAATGGATGAAGCAACTAGTTCACATAGTGCTAGTCTGTTCCAAAGAACTACTGCCGCCCCAAGTATTAGTTATAATACAGGTAATTTGCCTAGACGGCCATGGATTAGACCTGACCAAGAAATAAAAAATAATATTAGACCAACAGAAAAAAGAATGCATATAGAAGAACCTATTAGACTACAAGAAGGAGGAAATAAAGAAAAAATATTAAACATAGCCGTACATGATCCACAAATGTGGAATACAGTAATAGACTTATGGAAAGGAATAGTAGTAGCAGACTTTATTAAAAATTATCAAGAAACAGACGCTGAGATTATGTATAGATACTTAGAGACATTTTTAGGAGAATCTTGTAAAGCAGTATGGAAATCATACAAACAGCCTTACCCTCAAGAATTTCAAAATTTAATAGAATTAGGACCAAACCCATACAATTTTACAAATAAAATACATGTGTTATTAACAGGAGAAGCCCTAATAGTGGCTTAGTAACATTACAAAGAAATGCTGTAATAAAACTAGAACAATTAAGTATATCTAATTGGATACACATAAAGAAGTTTCTAAATGATTATTTTTATTAGTGTACTACTAGTGGGAATACATTTAATGAAGAACTAGGTAAAAAATTATTTAATAAATTACCAAGAGCTTTAGGAAGAGAAATAGAAGAAAGATGATACAAAAGAGAAGGAGTAGTGCAAAATCCTACACTCGTATGGCCTATAGGACAAAAAATAAATCATATAATGGAAATACTAACAGAAAAATGTACAAATATACAAATACAAAAATAATTAAAACAAAATGAAATGTGCTTTTGCAAGGCAATGATATACACTACCCAAAGTTATGATAAAGAACCTAGTAAAACAAGAAAATATAAAAGAAAAATCGGATAAAATAAGATTAACTTTATGTTCTATCAATGAGTCTATAAGATGTTTGTCTTTTATTAATGAATCTACAAGATATTTATCGTTTATTAATGGTTTAGTTAACTGTTCTTCTGTCCAATTTAAATAATCTATTAATACTTTTAAAGTGTTTCTAAGTTCAAATCTATATCGTAACTCTGCGTATAGCCAACTATTTCTTAATCTTATTCTTTTTATATATTCTAAAGGCATCTATTTATCCAAAATGTATTTTGTTAAGTTTTTTCTTATATATTTTTTTTCTTCTTTCAGAGTTTATAACTTGTCTTATAGTATATTCTAATTCTCTATTTAGATATTTTATATTTTGGTTTGATTCTTTTAGTAATAATTGTTGTCTTATTTCTAATTCTCTATCTAAAAGGTATGTTTTATGGTATTTTTCTTCTAGAAGCCACTGAGTTACTTGTTTGTACCTTCTAGCTATGATTTGCATTAATTATCCTAACAAAATTGCTTCCTTTTTTAAGTTTTTATGTATCCAATTTATTCTTGTATTACACCAATCTATGTCACTATAGTAACCTTGTATTTCCCACCTTATATTATTTATGAATTCCGGATCTAATATGTTATCTAAATCTTTAGTAGTCTTAATATTATATTTATTTTCTATCTGTTTCTTCCTTGCTACAACTACTCTTTTAGATTATATTCTCTATATAAATTCCAGTATATAAATCTTATATTTCTAAATGAAGAATGTCTTTTCATATATGTATTTATTCCCAAAAACTTCTCGCTCTGATACCAAATATATACGCACTTAGATAAAAATATAAGGACTTAGATAAAATGATAGTATATGGCAGATGTATAGATAATAATGATTTAAGCAAATAATGATAAATAAAGACTTAAGCAAATATGTAGTAAATTCTACTTAGTACTCCCTCTCTCATCTTAGTTAAATCATGTGTTTTTAAGATTAAATTTCCTAATTTCCTTATTTTTTACGTTTTTCACATTTTTTTTATCTTACCCTGTTCATCTCTTCTTCTTAACCTATGTTCTTAACAACTTCATCTTTAACCACACCCCGGGTATAAAAACTGGCAACAAATTCATCCTTCCATCAAGCAGACTATAAAGGCCAAGAATCCTAGGAATTTACAGGTTAATCCATAGTCGTTATTAAGAAGTTAAGGAGCTAACCATATGTAATTTGCCTAGACGGTCATGGATTAGACCTGACCAAGAAATAAAAAATAATATTAGACCAGCAGGAAAAAGAATGCCGATAGAAGAACCTATTAGACTACAATAAGGAGGACATAAAGGAAAAAATATTAAACATAGCCGCACATGATCCACAAATGTGGAATACAGTAATAGACTTATGGAAATGAATAATAGTAGCAGATTTTATTAAAAATTATCAAGAAACAGACGCTGAGACTATGTATAGATACTTAGAGACATTTTTAGGAGAATCTTGTAACGCAGTATGGGAATCATACAAGCAGACTTACCCTCAAGAATTTCAAAATTTAATAGAATTAGGACCAAACCCATACAATTTTACAAATAAAATACATGTGTTATTAACAGGAGAAGACCCTAATAGTGGCTTAGTATCATTTTATCTATACATCTGCCATATAGTATCATTTTATCTAAGTCCTTATATTTTATCTAAGTGCATATATATAGAAAAAGCACAAATAAGTTTTATAAATACTTGCAACGAATTCTATAAGCCTACATATAATATGCATAAAATATTAGTAAGAGATCTTAATATTAAAACTAACTTAGTATTAGGTTTACAGTTTCTTATACAAAATAACGGAAGTTGTTTAGTCTCTAGAGATGGAATGCTGTTTAGAAATACAACATACACTCCAGTACAAATTAATAAAATCCCTACCAAAGAATTGCCTAATAATAAAGACAATAAAATAATGAATAAAATAGCAATTCCATGTTGTGACGACTGTGGCAATAATGACAGTTGTTCAAAAAACCTATATGAAGAAAAACAAGAAGAAAATTATATGGAAGATACATACATAGAAGACATAGAAAAAAATTATACCTTAATAAATGTAGAAACTGAATTTTATAATTTTCAAAAAGGAATAAATACTATAGGAAAAATAAAAAATTCTCAAGACTTAGAAAATATAATAGCAATATTAGATGAAATGAAAATAATAGGAGAAAAACCTTTAATACACTGGGGAAGTAATAAAATTATGTGTAAACTAGACATAATAAATCCAGAATATACTATAAAAACAGCAACAATAGAAGCAAATAATGAAGACACCGAAGAATTTACTAAACAGATTAAAGAATTATTAAAATTAGAAGTAATAAGAAGATCCACATCTAGACATAGATCAGGAGCTTTTATGGTTAGAAATCATAGTGAACAAGTGCGAGGAAAAGCACACATGGTAATAAATTACAAAAGGTTAAATGACAATACTAGAACAAATGCATATAAATTACCAAATAAAAATGAATTAATTAATAGAATACAAGGGAAAAAGATATTTAGTAAATTTGACTGTAAATCATGATATTGGCAGGTAAAAATGCACCCGAAAAGCATAGAATGGACTGCCTTCACTTGTCCTGAAGGACATTTTGAGTGGCTAGCTATGCCTTTTGGTTTAAAGACAGCTCCGCCTATCTTCCAAAGAAAGATGGATGATATGTTCGGAGATTATAAGAATTTTGTATTAGTATATGTAGACGATATTTTAGTATTTAGTAAAAATATACAAGAACATTTAGGACACCTACAGACATTATTTAGATTATTTGTAGAATACGAAATAATAATTCGTAAAAAGAAAATGGAACTATGTAAAACACATATAAATTTCTTAGGAGTAACTTTAGGAGAAGGAAAGGTAAAATTACAACCACATATAGCCAAAAAAGTATTAGATATGCCAGATAAGCTAGATAATACAAAAGAATTACAAAAATTTTTAGGATTAGTAAATTATGTGAGAAATTTTATTCAAGACTTAGAAAAAATAGCAGGTCCATTATATGCAAAGACAGGTATTAAAGGACAAAAACACTTTAATATAGAGACATTAAATTAGTTCAACAAATTAAGGATAAAGTTAAAAATATACCAGACTTACAAATACTCCTAGAGTCTGATTATTTAATAGTCCAAACAGATGGTAGTAAATTAGGATGGGGAGCTATGTTAAAATCAAGACCAAATAAATATAGTCCAAAAAATGAAGAAAAATATGTGCCTACCAAAGTGGACGTTACAAAGAAAAAGGTAATATGAGTAGTATAGACGCAGAAGTGTTAGATGTAATATATGGATTAAATAGTTCTAAATTATACATTTTAAACAAAAATGAAGTATTAGTAAGAACAGACTGCGAAACAATAGTTAAATTCCATGAAAAAATAAATAGTAAAGCTAGTAGTAAACGAAGATGGTTAAACTTTATGGATATAATATCTATATACAATAACATTGTTTTCGAATATATTAAAGGAAAAGACAATGACTTAGAAGATAAACTAAGTAGACTACAATTAAAAACTAACTAAATTCTATTTTAGTATGAGACCAAGCATGAGACCAACTGGTCAAACGCCAGAAGACAAAGGCAAGGGCATCGCCCAGCCAGATACCTATGCTCAGACATTATTAGGAAGACAAAATTTCAAACCATTAAGTACAACTAACAACTTAATTGAGAGAATTTATTTTGATAAGTATAATTTAATTTCATATCCTAAGTGTAATTTATCATTTAGAGTAGTTCCAGACTGTAATTTAGATAAGGCTCAACAATGTTTAATAAATAACTTATGAATTGCATACAATAAAAAAGACACTACGTATTTTATAGCAGTTTCTAATGCTTTATGTCAATACTTTTCAGACAAAAATAAAGATAATAAATTTAAATTTTATGTAGCTATACATGGTAAAACCAAAGGTATTTTCCAAACTTGGATAGAAGTAATAGATTCTATAAATGGGGTTAAAAACCCATTTTTTAAAGGTTTTAATAATTTTACTGAAGCTTTAGACTATGCAAGAGGAATACTTGGGCCAAATTATTATATTTCACCAGCCCTTAGATAAAGCCAAAACCAAATACCTCAATACAATATCCAAAAAGACTCAAACAAGATAATATTCTGTGACCATTGTTCATCCATGACTGAGGGTTTCAAAAGACTCAATACAAAAAATGAAATCCTTATTCAAGAAAATATGAGACTTGTCAAACAGCTCGAGAATTTTCAGAGTAAATATGTTCCAAGAACAGACAATACAACTCAGAAAGAAGACATGAGTTCTCCATCTCACTTAAAAATGGATGAGAAGGGTGTGCGTTCCCCTCTGAATGCTAAGAACTCTACTGTATCGGAGCATGATACAGCTAGTCCGGTTCAAACGGTGACCGGTAAAGACTTATCAAATCCGTTAATGGCTGTCACTTTGCCAAAAAGTGAAGAAGAGGAGTCTTCTTCCTCACGAAGGAGATTACCTAAATATTTCCAGAAAGATTCATTAAAAA
The DNA here is from genome assembly GCA_035578085.1 of Solanum pinnatisectum. Classification (NCBI taxonomy): domain Eukaryota; kingdom Viridiplantae; phylum Streptophyta; class Magnoliopsida; order Solanales; family Solanaceae; genus Solanum; species Solanum pinnatisectum. The sequence continues at coordinate 1,198,892 of JAWPEI010000021.1, read as the reverse complement.
GGAAAAAAAATGAAAAATTAGAAAAAATAATTCAACAAACGTTAGAAATTTTTTTTCAAGACAAGAGCCAAGACAAACTTATTATTAAAGACATTCCTAGTTCAAGTAATGGTTTAGAAGACAATATTCACAGTTCTTCATTATCAGACGAGGAACAGATAAATAATATTCAAGACTCACAAGACCCTAATGAAGATGATGACTCAGGTATGCGTTTTGATACTATTGCATTACACAACCTAGACACTTAACCAATTTCTATTTCAAAGCCTTCACACGGAGAATATGCAAAGGACACAAGACAAGTCACAACGAGTAAATTTAAAAGATAAGATGAAAAAAGTTGCAAAAGACAAAGACCAAAAATCAATTCACAAACTAAGATGACAAGACATAGGAGATAAGATGACGATTCATATGCCATAAGAAGACAAAAAACATAAAAGACAAGAAGGCATGGAGAGTTACAAAAAAGTCAAAATTGGCATGATTTCTTTCATAAAAAACGTGGATGAAATGATAAAGAATATATATATACATATTAAAAGTCAAAAATGTTAGGTGGGGATGCCCACAACGTGTCATGTAATATTAAGAGTATTAGGTGGGGATACCCACGACGTGTTCTGTAAAAATGAGTGTGTTGTCACTTTATCACTACCCTCCAAAAGCGGAAAAAACTGTTGACAGAGCACGCGTCTGTCAAATAATTGAGTCTGTAATATAAATCAAAAGATGAAATTAATAATGCATGTGACGATGGGGCCCAATGTGTACCCGACTTGCAATATTAAAAGAATCTTATCAAGTTGTCGGCCATTAATAATTAAGGCCACGTAGTAGTGTCATTTTGGTCTTTTCAGTTCTTCTAGAGTCCTATATAAGACATGAGGTGACGAGCGGAAAAGGTAGAATGAAAAAAAAGCGGAGAAAAAAAAAGTTAAGAGTGTGAAACTTTTCATCCTTTCCTCCCTACATACTACTCTATGTACCAAAAATCCTCTTTTGTATATTAAAGTTTGTAAAATAATAATAAGTGTGTTTGAGTCTTAAAGTTTTTGAAGTTTTTTGAAAGCTCTTCAAGGGTTCCTGAAAGGGAAACCTCTCTCGATTTATCATGTAGGTTTTTATGATGCTTATTTCCCAAAATTCCCCTCAAAAATATGTTTATGTTATCTTTTTATGTAGTTGTTAGTTTAATCTTTTTATTTTTCTTAAGTTTTTAGTTTAATGCAAACTGTTGTACATGTGTTAAAAAATTACCCTAAGTATATGGTTAGCTCCTTAACTTCTTAATAACGACTATGGATTAATCTGTAAATTCCTAGGATTCTTTCGCTTGATAAAAGGACGAATTTGTTGCCAGTTTTTATATCCGGGGTGTGGTTAAAGATGAAGTTGTTAAGAACACAGGTTAAGAAGAAGAGATGAACAGGGTAAGATAAAAAAAAAGGTGAAAAACGTAAAAAATGGGAAAATTAGGGAATTTACTCTTAAAAGCACATGATTTAACTAAGATGAGAGAGGGAGTACTGAGTAGGATTTACTACATATTTGCTTAAGTTTTTATTTATCATTATTTGCTTAAATCATTATTATCTATCTATCTATCTATCTATCTATATATATATAGTAAAACCTCACTAAGATAATATTTTTCTCCGGTTCCGACTTTGGCCAATGGAAAAAAATCACTCATTTCGATAAGATAATAAGATAATATATTTTTTGAAGATCCCTATATAAATATATGACCCCATTAATGTTATAAATTAATAATATATTAAAAATACAAATATATATAAGACAATTTAATGAAACATGATTCTATTGTGTTCTACTTTTTTGTTAAAATTTAAATCTTGTTAAAGCTCATCTCTAACTTTTCTTATTGCATCCAAAAATTTCGGTGTTGTCTTTTTGAATTGCACCATAAATTGTGAAGAGTTCTAAATGTAATAAGTGTTTCATGACCGTAACTTGTTCCAAAGCTGTTGTATCATCTTCTACTTTATTATCAACATTATTTCTTTTCAATGGTATCCACAATTTCTTCTAAGCTTTGGACCTATGAACATGTATCATTTTCACCCATCCTACAATTTCTTCTAAGTGTTGGACCTATGAACATGTATCATTTTCACCCATCTAACAAGTTATCAACGTTCATGTTATTGCGGTAACTGAGATCATTAATCATGATCTCAAGTTCATGCATGACGTTTTCACAAGTGGATTCATTTAAATTCCCTGAGATTTCATCCCCAAACGAACTTTGCGGTGTCACTCTTTAAATGAATAAATATTATTTTATTGATTAAATAATATCTTTATAAAATAATAATATTTCATGGTTCCACCTATATTAATTTAGTGAGGTTTTACTGTATATATATATGTTGTGGCCAAGCTGACTCCGTAAGGGCCTATTGGTTATTATCGACTTTTCTTTGGAGGAATTGACACAGATAGACAAGTGTTACATACAATTGGCAATATATAGCCCAATATTAATTAGCAATTAATAAACAAATAAAAAATTGGCACATGTTAGCCTAAAAGTAATATATAGACATTTTTTTAAAATTACTATTTTTAAAATAATAAAAGATATTTAATATCATCTCTCTTCTAACTTCCAACCATTACTCCTTGAAAATAGGAAAAGATTATTTAGAATTATCTCACTCATTTCAAATTATTACGTATTTTTTAAAATAATAAAAGAAAATTAATTTCATCTTACTTCTAACTTCCAACCATTTCTCCTTAATACTAGCAAAAGATTATTCAAAACTCTCTACTTTCAAATTATTTGATATTTTTAAAAGTAATAAAAGAAAATTAATACCATCTCTATTCTATCTTCCAACCATTTCCACTTAAAACTAGCAAAATACTGTTCAGAATTATATCTTTTCTTAAAATTAGCAAATAATATTTTGATTATGGTTATTCTTATTTCAAAGGTATTCATTACCTGTCAATTATTTTGCCTTTGAACTCAATCCATATTCACTTAACAAATTTATATACATGTGTTTAAATTGCTATTCATTAATCCATATTCATCTAATAGATTGACATACATATGTATTGGATACATTTGTTCGTATTCATAATAAATTGGTATACATTTATATTTATCTGCATTAATATCTTTCAAATTTTACATAGGTATACGTTTGTCTTGGATACATTCGTCCATATTCATTTATCAATTGGTATACATTTGTTTGCATTAATATCTTTCTAATTTTACATTTGTATTGAATACATTTGTTCGTATTCATAATAAATTGGTCTACATTTATTTGCATTAATATCTTTCTAATTTACATAGGTATACATTTGTATGAGATACATTCATCCATATTTATTTATAAATTGGTACACATTTGTTTGCAATAGTATCTTTCTTATTTTACATAGCTATACAGTTGCTTGCATTACTATTTTGGAATGCAATCAATGAAATCCATTAACAAATTTAGACAATTTTACATTGTTATGTATGCGTTTGTATTCATTAACAAATTTAGATACATTTGTTGGAGACAAAATAAATATTCATATATATATTAATTAATTATTTATTAAAAATTGAAAAAACGTCAATTCCAGAAATCACGAAACGTTGCAGTTTTTGGGGGAAGAAAACGTTGTAAAATTATAATACAAATACGAAAATTCTAAAAAGAAAACATCTTGCATCCAAATATAACATAAAGAATGTAGAAAATCTCAACTTTTTAAAAATAACCAAGACAATCAATATATATATATAAAATTTGGCATGATTTGAGTTACTTTTTGTGAAGAGTTATTGTTGTGATTGATCTTTAATGGAGAAATTTTAGAGAAAAAGATAAAAATCCTAAACTTGACAGAGGGAGAAAAAAGAAAGAGAGAATTGAAAAATACATAATTTTTTTTGTTGACAAATTATAAAGAGAGAGAAAAATGAACAATAAAAGCAAACATGCTAACTACTAGGAAATAGGCATGAAAAAAGAGAATGTGGCAACTAAATGCCAAATAAATATTAAAAAAAATCCTTTTTTGCTAAAAAGTATAAGTGGGCTATTTATTGTGAATAAAGTCTATAAGTTGTCATGCTATGCCCTTTTTTTAGGAAAATTTTCAAAACAACAATATATTAGCTTTTAGTGGGACTCCTTAGCAACAGTTTCATTATTTATTAAAAATGTCATTATTTTAGTTTGTTAAGGTATTAGTTATGTATTTATTTTATTTTGATTAATTTGAAAGAATACAAATAATTAATAACAGAACAGAGAAAATCATGGAACAAAAAAAATTCAAAAAAGGTAAAAAAAAATTTTAAATACAAATTATTTATGTTTTGAAAAGAGCATAAATAACCATCTTTCTGTCAAGCGTTTTTTTGCTTTCTTCTTAAGAACATCAAAAAAAAATTTAAAATAATTTAGTTTGTCTTCTGAATCATTCATCTGATAACTTTCAAAGCTTCTTCAAGTTGAATACGACATATTTTTGAAACGAATTTTTTCAAAATTGACGACTATAAATTTGTCGCATCCAGTGAACAATCAAAAAACAATCAGGCATTTTTTTCGATCTTTTTATTTGTTTGGATGAGATATTTGAATATGTTGAGTACAAGAGTGTTGTTGTTTTTTTCTGATTGAATCATTGAAATATTTGTATGTATTGGAATTTATAGCTTTTTTCGGTTATTTTGTATCCAAATTATGATGTATAACGAATGATTTTTTTTTTTTTTAGTTTAGTAGCTGTTTTTTCTGTTTGAATGCATACAATAATTTGCATCCCATTAAGTTAATGTAACTAATCGATCATGAACTATATGTTGAATACAACAATATATGAATACAAAAGTGAGATGAAAATACAAAGTTATAAATACAAAGTGAGATTGAATATAAAGTTGTGAATACAAAAGAAATACTCTCTTCATTTGAAATACAAAGCGACTTTGAAAGGTAAAGTAGGCACATAAAATATAAAACTTGTTGGTATACAATTAGGTTGAATACAAAACAAAAGAGAAATACAAACTAGTTCACATATAAATTGAGATTGAAATACAGAATGAATACCCAATAAAATACAAAATTGTTAGCATACAGTAGAGATGAATACAAATTAAGAAGGAAATACAAACATGTTGGTATACTAATTGAGATTGAAATACAATGTAAAACAAAAAATGTAAAATTTTATGATATATAGATAGAATGAATACACAAATAAACTGTTGATTTAGACATTGTAGACAGACAAATGCGTTCCCCGAATCTAAAACCCTAAAAGCAAATATAAATGTATTAAAAATCAAACAAAATAAACATATGAATGGATTTGTTGATTCTAATAAATCTGAAATATTAAAACAAAATCAGGAAAAAATCAAAAAAAACTTGTTTAATCGACTAAAATTATGAAATACATAAATAATGGATGAATATGTAAACAAACTTGCATAAAAATAAAAAAAATTGACGAATAAAAAACTTAAAACAATAACAAAAAGTGTGAATTTAATTTTGAAAAATGTACTTCTCATGGCAATTTCCAAATAGTAATAGTGGAGATTCTGCTCTACAAGGCTATAGGATATGAGAATACCATTTTTGGATAATAAAGCAATATGATTCTTTCAAAAAAAGACTCAAACTGGTAAAAAATCAACAAAAATGACTTAATTTCTGATGATTTTTTCACATTTTGGATTATGAGGCTATCAAATCAAACCCGCCCCAAATTCTAAAGTGAATCATTAGATAATAGTCCGCAAACCTTACTCCAATGGACTATTTTCGATAAAACCTCGATTCCAAGAACAAAATATACATAACTAAGCAAACACAACTCAACAAATTAACTTAGAACAATCGGAAACATTGGAAGAGTTAGGTACCAGCAAAGTCGGCGATGGAAGAAGGTAAGGGACGATGTAAGGCGTTTATAGATCTGGATGGCGGCGTAAATTTAGGCTTTTTTCAAAACAATAATATTTTAGCTTTTAGGGAAAATTTCTTGAATTAAAATATATATTTTGATGAACAATTTGTGAGCACCTTGAAGAAAGAATCTGAAAACGTGAAAAAGTGATAGAAACGTGAAAGGTGGGGTAGAAACGTGAAAGGTGAAGAAGGAAGGTTAATGGGTATTGGTAACTGATTGGTTTAGAATTTGATCCAATATAGGACTATTTTCATAAATAAAATTAATTTTAAATACTAAAATCTGAATACATATTATTTTCTAAAATATTGTCATTCTGACATTTTAAATAAATATTTTAAAGTGTTGTTATTTTAACTAAATATGTTAGGTATTATGATTTAATTGCTAATTTTCCCTTTTTTCTTTTAGGAGTTTGGGATCCAGGCCCAATAACCATTTGATAAAAGGATAAATTACCTGTATACACATTTTTTTCCCCATAATTTTCATTATTCCCTACCAGTTTTAAAAATTTTCAAAATCCCTTATTTTACTCTCCAACCCCCAAATGCTAGATACATAAATCCTAACTCCCAAAACCAACATTTATCCCTTCCTTATTCACTCCACAAATCTCTCCTTATTTTTAGTCACAGAATCTTGGTAGTTATTTTCTCATTCACGTTTAAAATTCAAAATCAGTCTCTTTTAGATAGGTTAAGGATATTTTTAGAAAAAAAAGTTTTAAAAGGATATTTATGAGTCTTTTACCTATTTTTAAAAATACACCAAAATTTATAATAAAATAAGTGAACTTCAAATTTTTCACTAAAATGTAAATTAGAAAAAAAAAAGTAATAGTAGTTATTATTTGGTAATAATTAATATAATATTTGTAAATTTTTCATAATTTGAGTTGGTTATGGACTCTAACAATTAATCATACATTGAAACTGATTAGGATTCTTGTATTATTATTTAATCTTCCCATTGTCTCATAATAATATTAATTTCAATTTCACCAAAATTTCATACAGTCTAATATTTTCCTCTTTTTTCTGGTGTTTTTCATAATCAAATTTCTTTAATGGATTGTGTTTGTTCATGTATTTAATTGAAACTTAATTCTTATTTATTGTGATACATTTATAGATACACTTTATTTCAGCTTAAATACATCCTTCTTTCACAACCTTATTGTATCAGATACATTATTATCAACTACAAAATGATACATTATGTGAGTTATACATATCTTTCAAGGCAAACAATACAATACTTATCAATTTAAACGAAATACATAAATAGTAATGTATCATGCACTAATTTTTTAGATATAATACGTAAATTCGAATTTATACTAAATGTATAAATTACATAGCAACTAACACACAGTAATGTATCGATCTCAAATCTAACATCGTATGGTCAACAATTACTTATTTAATGTATCTAGTATAAATACAATACTTATCAATTTAAACGAGATACATAAAAAGTAATGTATCATGCACTATTTTTTTAGATATGATACGTAAATTCAAATTTATACTAAATGTATCGATTACATAGCAACTACCACGCAGTAATGTATTGATCTCAAATCTAACATCTTATGGACAACAATTATTTATTTAATGTATCTAGTATAAATATAATACTTATCAATTTAAACAAGATACATAAATAGTAAAATGCTAAGTAGCAAAGATATTCATGATGTAATAAAGGACTTTTTTCTTGTACTGTGCAGAAGGAGGGGAATTTGTGTTCAATGACGTATCTGAGAGGCCAACACCATCTATATTACGAGACTTCAGTGCTCCCATCAGGCTTGAGTCTGATCTTACTGATAGCGATCTACTTTTTCTTCTTGCTCATGATTTTAATGAGTTTAATTGGTGCGTATTTTCTATTCAATCCTCCATATATGAATATAGCCAAACAAAATCACCAAGTACCCATTTTTATGATTAAACAATTGTTCAAAAAATTAGTGAAAAGAATAGCCTCTGAGAAAAATGAGTATGAGTTAAGCCAAAATTACCATTAGAGTGAGCTTCACAACCTCTATCACGAGGATGTATCTTCTCAAAAATTTCGACAATTTTGAATCAAAATTGAAAGGATCTTCAATAAATTAGGAGAAGAATTTTGAATCTCAAAATTTTCAACAATTTTGAAGCAAAATTGAAAGGATCTTTGCTGAATTGGGAGAAGAAAGAATCTTGAATCTCAAATTTTTTGATAATCTTGAATCAAAATTGAAAGGATTTTCAATGAACTTGAAGATTCAAAAGTATATCGATTGTCCAACAACAATTTCACTACTTTTGTATCCTTCATAACTCACTTCGCTTACCCAAAATTTTGATAAAAATTTTTGAATCAAATCTGAAAGGTTTCTTCGTTGAACGGGGAAACAATTTGAAATTTTGATTTCTTCGTTCTATTAGGATTTACCTTTCTATGATTCAGAGTAAGAAGAAACATAAGCGTAATTTATGTGATTTAATTAATTTTCAGATTTTATTCCCTTTTTAGCGCAGCAGAAAGATTTTTCTTGTATTAGAATTAATGTATCCGGATGATGACTTATGTATTCGAAAGGTATAAATTTTAAGGGATTATTGTAATTAAAAAAAAGTAGGGATAAAATGTAATTTACTCTTTGCACTATAGAATTTCTGTAAATTATACATGTTAAAAAGTACTAGGAGTTGGAAGAACGTATATGCAAATGATTGTGTAGAAGTTTAGGCTTTCTGATCCTCTCATCTCCTTTCAATGATCTTGTATCTCATCCCTTTATCGGTTAATCTCTCATTAGTTCGTGTATTATTACTTTGTTATGCATATTCTACATTGTAACTTGTATTCGGTAAATAATATATATTAGTGTTTGTATTGGAATCGAGTTTGTTTTGTTGGTGCTTTCATCCAGAGCTCTTCAATGGAGAACCAAATATATCGAACAATAGAAGATTCAATCAAGGTCGTGAAGGATACTTGGTCGAAGGATCTTGCTGAAATTCGTTCAATGTTACGCGAGTTGGTTGGAAACCTTCCTACGAGTAAATCTGGAACGGTGAAATTTCAACGATTTTGTGGCGAGAATCCAGAGTTATGGATTTCTCAGGCAGAATGCCACTTTAATTTCTATGAAATTGCAGAAAACCACAAGTTATATCTTGCCTCGTCCTATCTAGACGGAGCGGCTTTAACGTGGTACCGATGGCTTCTTCAGAACAAGCAATTGGCAGATTGGTAACACTTTGCTGCGAAAGTGTTGATTCGCTTCCGTAAACTACATCTCAAATCACCAGAAGATCACTTAGCCAATCTCTGGCAGGTACCCTCTGGAACTAAGTACCCAAGTCGTTTTAAAGCTATTTCATCTGATTTAAGTGAGTTAGATATACATTCGACATGCCTTGCACAAGTAACCAATTCACCCTTGCCTCAAAACTAGATGAGCTATCAGAACACTCGACCAAAATTGATGAGCACAAGATGTTCAATGAAATGTTAAATAGTAACTGCCCCAAGGTATTTACTGTGGCATATTGAAATTTTCGATGAAGATGTTATAGGTCCTGATGGCAGCAAAGTCCAGTTGTTCTATGGGCATCCTCAAATAGATATGTCAGCGAGGCATGTTTCAACAACTTCTCTCGATTGTGGCTCTTGTAAACAAGAAATTGGTTTTGAGTTTTTTGAAGACATATCTTGCTGGATTTTCCTTGGAGCCCGAGAGTATTGAGGATTTATATCTGGATAATTTTTTTTATAAAGAACGAAAGTGGTATTCCAATAAGTGAACTGCCTTAGGATGAAATAACCTCCAAGCATATGGCTCTAATAGGTTATACAATGAATGCAGAGACGTTACTTTTGTTGGGATCTAGTAGCACGTTTTATTTCATTACATATGCTAACCATATGACGCAAGTGTGGGATCCTGGACGACGATGGTGCGGTGCTTACGCCACTACTTATCGGACATTTGTTCAGTTTGAAATTTTAAGAGATATGTATGCATATGTCAACACAAAGTGGCTAACTGTGGTTGAATCAGTGATATTAATTTCATTTGCTGCTCACTACAATAAAAATAACTTTTAGCGGCAATAAATAAACACATTAATAAAGAGTGCTAAAGTCTTTACCGGCACTAGTTAAGTGCCATTAGATCCAATGTCGCTAAAGCCTTTAGGGACATTACAAAGAGTGTTAATTGCCGCTAAAAATATATATCTAGCGGCAATTGCTAACTAATTGCCACTAAAGATCATTTTTGATGTAGTGACTGTTGCATTAACTAACAGGGAAGTGATTACTAAGGACAAAAGCCATTTTATCTTGGTTAGTGGACAGTGTGGTATTTGTAAGACTAACACTACTACAATACTTGAGCACTGTTTTGAATTTTTTAGTGGCCTTAGAAGCATTGAAGAGCAACCGGTGGAACATGAAAGTCTGACCACTGATGTAATTACAGGAGGTGTGGCTTGTGCTATTCATCTTGGTAATTTAGAATCTACAAAGGGCAGTGAAGTTAATTTATTAGTACTTAGATTAGCAACTTTTGGTTTCACTCTAACACTAAAGCAGTAGCTCTCGATTCACCTTCAAGCCTGGAAAGAAATACTATTGTAATGTCACGGTAGCTCCACTCGAACCTTGAGGACAAGGTTCTTTTTGAGGGCGGGAGTATTGTTGTGAACCAAGCTGACTCCGTAAGGGCCTATGAGCTATTAGAGGCTTTTATTTGGGATCTAGGCCCAATAACCATTTGTTAAAAAGTACTAGGAATTGGAAGAACGGTTATGCAAACGATTATGTAGAAGTTTAGGCTTTCTGATCCTCTCATCTCCTTTCAATGGTCTTGTATCTCATCCCTTTCTAGTTACTTCTTTCTCGGTTAATCTCTTCTTAGTTCTTGTATTATTACTTTGTTATGCGTATTCTACATTGTAACTTGTATTAAGTGAATAATATATATTAGTGTTTGTATTGGAATTGAGTTTGTTTCAATATATATACTAGGTCCAGTAGCCCGGGCGTTGCCCGGGCCCAATACGAACTGAGTTATTAGCTTGTAGATGAGTAGTGCCAATAAGACTTGAAAAGTAAATTCTTTGTTAATAAACGAAAAAGAAGTGTCAACTACTGTTGAAAGGGTGCATGCGTTATTTCCATATGTAGTGTGCTTCTTAAGGAAAGAACACTCATGGCAATGCCACTCCAAGCAAAGCCAAATTAGGAGCTACATTCACATAACATAAGTGGGGGAGAAGAGAATGATGTTTTGTCAAATGAAGAGAATGGACAGAATTGGATACGACAAGCTTGTTAACATATGACGGTAAGCCTGGGGCTGGTAAAAATGTTAGTTTGGTGTGTCAAAACAACCGTGGACAATTCTGTGTACAAGGCAATCTTCATTTAATTAAAATCCAATTTTAGCAATTAAACGAAAATCTACATGAAACCTTAAATGGTTTTGTTACCGTCCTACGGAGCAAAAGAAAACCAGAAGAAACCACAAACTAAGAAAACTGTACAGAACAATCCATTGAACACAATAAACCATAAATCTTGCCAATGGAAACTACAAGAAAGAAACAAGTTCTCAAAAAAATAGATCTGAAAAATCGAGCTTTGAAGAAACTATCCTCAAGATAACAACAACACTAAAAAAATACCCTTTTTTCAGACACAAACAACATCCAACAGCCAATCTAAATTTTACAGAAAACCAGACAATCTAACCAGGAGAATTTTCCAAACATTTTTTCAAAAGAGTACTGCAAATATAAAAAAGTGATGACTCCAAAAAGAAACAGAAGGAAAAGGTTACACCATCTCCCTCCTTAGAGTGCATAGGGTGGCATGATTTTCAAAGAGCACACATGGTCAAAAAGTGCCGCAGAAAATGGACAGTAGACATAAATGTTACGATGATAAGTCACAGGACAAAAGTAAGGCTCCCCTAATAGTAGAACAATAAGGCATCACCATATAAACAACAAGATAACGCAGATGCATGTCTAAGGTGCAACATAAGATGGCTAGTCGTTAGACACAAATGTTGTGATGATGAAATAGTGCGATAAAAATAGGGCACTTTAATAGTAGAACAATAAGCCATCAAATATATAAATGATAAGATAACATCTATGTCTTACCATTCAGACCTGATTGAGTATATGAAAATTGCTGTGATGGCGGCAATTCTGGTGCTGAAAATGTTGTTGAAGAAATGATCGCTAGCCTTGAAGGATTCAAAGTTAGAATTTCTTTCCTGCCAAAGATTGGAGAAGAAATGAGAGGTTTATTTTAAGACCTCATGTATGGTGAACTCAACATGGAGCTGGCCTATAAAAACCTCAATGATGGTGGGGGCCAGCTGTGTAAACATGCATGTTCATTGATCTCCTATATATTCAATAAAAGATTTAGTACTGTTTATTTGGACAAAAATTCAGCATAATCAAGATTCTTTACGCAAAAGAAAATACATACCTGAGTTGTAGTTGTTAGGTTATCCTCCTCAATTCTCGAACAATATACTTAATTTAGTAAGCTTATAAAACATTCGTCTATGGACAGATTCAACAACAAAGCCTAACAGAAAACATGAAAAAAGTGCAGGGAATGAAGTTCCTCAATTTGCTGTTATATGGGATTACAAGTAACATAATCAGAGCATATTAATTTTACGACAAAGTAAAAATATTTTGAAAATAGCATAATTGCACTGATAAACTCAAAGCAAGTAAAGTAGAAGTAGGTTCAAAAAATGAGTGTAGCTACCTGATTGAAGTGAGCTGAATTTGTCTTGATTTTGGATCAACATTAGTACAACAGATTACATTGACTTCTCCAGTATTCTTTTCAAGCATGCACTTCCATCTTAACTAACAGAAGGCTAAGCCTGTGATACTGAGATTAATGAGCAATGGAACAAATTTGTTCATTGAGACAACTCAAAGATGGACCTTTACCATTTGGATTCCTAGAAAGCGGGAACAGTCATATAATGAATATTCTATTCTATATGAGCACTTGTAATTTATTCAAAGTGTTATGAATACGAGGAACTGAAAGTTAGTTAGTATGAACAGTGAATCTGGAAAAGTTAGTTACAGAGTTTGTTACAATATTAGTTAGAGTAAACTGTGGTTAAGTTAGATTAACTAGATCATATAGCTATAGTTAGTACACACTATATATATCTGAGTTTAGATATTTTTGTATAGATGAGATTCATTGTTTGATAAATAGAAGTTACAATTTTTTTTTCTCTTTGTTAATGGACTGTTAATTCAGAGATCTCCATAGCTAAATTCTTCATGATATCAGAGCCATCAGTGACCTACTGATTGGTTCATTGTTTGGATCATCTGCTTACAGTGTTAGCTGCTTTAAGAGTAGCTGAATTGTTTGAGAAGCAGTTCAAATTTTTTTTTCTTCTGCAAGTTTTTTCAGATCTGCATCAATGGCGATCAGTGAAGGTCTGAATTCTGGTTCTAATGCCTCTACAACTGTAGGTAGAGAAGTGATATGTGACTCTCATCATCCATTGTATCTCCAATCTAGTGATACTCCAGGTAGCTCCCTAGTCTCACTTCAACTTACTGGATCTGAGAATTATTCTCTGTGGAGTAGATCAATGAAAATAGGTCTGCTAGGAAAAGGGAAAATAGGCTTTGTTGATGGTACCAGTTCCAAAGATAAGTTCCCTTCTTCCTTACATGCTCTATGGGAGAAATGTAATACCATTGTTCTTTCATGGATCATGATCTCTGTTAGTCGTGAACTTCTTAGTGGTATAGTCTATGCTAGCAGTGCTCAGCAAGTGTGGATTGATCTGAAGGAAAGGTTTGATAAAGTGGATGGATCTCGTATTTTTTACTTGCACAAGGAAATTGCAACACTATCTCAGGGAATTTCATCTATTTCCACCTATTACTCCAGACTTAAAGAACTATGGATGGAATTTGATCCACTCATGCCTGTACTTGTACTGAATCACAGGCTTATGCTGTGCATTTTGAGTACCAACGCTTGATGCAGTTTCTTCTAGGTTTGAATGAATCTTACCATCAGTGCAGGAGCCAGATTATGATGATGGATCCTGCACCCAGTGTTAACAAGACCTACTCTTTAGTAATTGCTGAGGAGAGTCAGAGGATACTTGGTAAGGCTAACTTTGTTGGTGATGTTTCTCCTCCAACTGGTAATTTGAATGAAACATTAGCTTTCTTCAGTGGGAACAATACACACCAGAGCTTCTCAGGTTCTACTACAAGAGGATCAAGCTCTGGTGGAGCAGGATCAGGATCTGGTATTGGTGGTTCTAACTTCAGACCTAGGAAAAATTCTAATAGCCACCTGTACTGTGACTATTGTAATTGGAAAGGTCACATACTAGCTCAGTGTTATAAGCTTCATGGCTATCCTGCTGATTGGAAGGGCAGGAGAAGGCCTTCCCCTAGTTCAGCTAATCTTGTAGGTTCCACTACCAGCCCTGGTGCTTCTTCAGGTGGTGGTAACTCTACTACTGGTGTATCACATGCTTTTATGACTAATATTCCACTTGCACAACCACATCCACATCCTCACTTCTCTCACCAACAGTACATGCAGATATTACATCTCCTAGACTCTGGACATGGAAAGACTGACATTGATTCCACTGCGCGAACCACAGGTAAATTTTCTACTGATAAGTGGATAATTGATTCTGGTGCTTCTAAGCACATGGTTCATAATCTGCACATGTTAACACATTACAAACCAATATCTGCCAATCAAGAAGGAAGAGTCTATTTGCCTACTGGTAATCTTGCTGCAGTCAAACACATTGGTTCATCTCAGATCCTAGGAGGGATTGAGATCTCAAATGTTCTTCATATTCCTGAGTTTCACTATAACTTGTTGTCTGTGTCTAAACTCACAAAGGAACTGAACTGCACTGTCCTCTTTTATCTTGACTTCTGCATTTTTCAGGACCTCTTCAATGGGATAGTGAGTGGGATTGGAAGGATGGAGAATGACATGTATGTGCTTACCACTGCCTGTCAGTTACAGCCCACTCCAGATTCTGTCCACTCCAGTCCCTAAGACTTGTTCTATATCTGCATTAATTCCTTCTAGAATAAGTTTGTCTGTATGGCATAAACGATTAGGCCATGTTCCTTTTCCTACTCTCAGAAAATTAGGTTGTTTTACACATCGACATAATTCTACTGATATTCCTTGTACTGTGTTCCCTTTGGCTAAGCAATCAAGACTATCTTTTCCTTTAAGTAATACTACTACTTCTTGTTGTTTCCACACATTACATGCTGATGTATGGGGTCCCTATCGAGTTCCTACTCATGATGGTAAGAGGTATTTTTTAAATTTAGTAGATGATCATTCTAGATACACATGGTTAATCTTACTGACATCCAAGTCTGAAGTTATAGTAGCACTAAAAAGGTTCTTGGTGATGATTGGCAATATCTTTAGTGCCTCAGTCAAGATCCTCAGAACTGATAATGGGTGTGAATTTTTTAATTCACAAGTCACTGAACTTCTCCAATCCGTAGGTATCTTGCACCAAATTCTTGCATCTACACTCCTCAACAAAATGATGTTGTTGAAAGAAAACATAGGCATATTCTAGATGTTGCTAGATCCCTCAGATTTCAATCGGGCTTGCCTCTTAGGTTTTGGCGTGAGTGTGTCCTTACTAGTGTCTATCTCATAAATAGATTACCCTCTACTGTCCTCAAGGGTAAAACCCCTTATGACCTGTTGTTTCTTAAATCTCCTTCACTTACACACCTTAGAGTTTTTGGTTGCTTGGCCTTTGCAACTAAGGTGAGGAAAGTTGACAAGTTTGCTCCTAGAGCAGTCCCTACTGTGTTCCTTGGGTATTCCACTCTCCAGAAGGGCTACAAACTTTTTTCATTACACACTAAGGAATTCTTGGTGAGCAGGGATGTCATCTTCAAGGAGGAGATTTTTCCTTTTCTTCATACCTCCTCTACGTGTTCCCCTTTGTTTCCAGTAGTTCAGTTCACAGACTCTTCTCTATCTCCTGCTGAGATACATTCTGATATTGTCTCTTCTGCGGCTACTTCTATCTTTCCAGATCAGTCTGTATCTCGTAGTCATGATACTGTTGCTCTTGATTGTCCTTGCCCACTTCTAGATCCCACTGTGTCTCCTAGTCCTACTGATTCTACTGTCCCTTTGCCATTAA
The DNA here is from genome assembly GCA_035578085.1 of Solanum pinnatisectum. NCBI lineage: Eukaryota > Viridiplantae > Streptophyta > Magnoliopsida > Solanales > Solanaceae > Solanum > Solanum pinnatisectum. Next base: position 1,182,676 of record JAWPEI010000021.1, on the reverse strand, counting down.
GAAGATCCTCTAGACCTTCCAAACCTCCCATCTGGCATCATGACTATCTTACCTCCAAACCAAAATCTTCTTGTCTATATCCCATATCCAATCATGCTAGCTATCAGTGTTTATCTGTTCCTTATGCTGCAGCCTTAGCTGCTTATTCCAGCACCCCTGAGCCTAAGTCCTTTCATGAGGTTGCACTTGACCCTCTTTGGGTGGAAGCCATGCAAGCTGAAATCACAGCTTTGGAGGAGAATCATACTTGGAGTATTACTGACTTACCTCTAGGCACACATCCTATTGGTTGCAAATGGGTTTTTAAGGTGAAATATTTGGCCTCTGGGGATATTGAGAGATACAAGGCCAGATTAGTTGCTAAAGGTTTCCATCAGCAGGAAGGCCTGGACTACTCTGAAACTTTCTCCCCTGTTGCCAAGATGGTTCTGATGAGATCGATTTGGTATTGCTGTTGCCAGCCTACGCCTATTTTCCAAATGGATGTCCACAATGCCTTTCTTCAAGGTGATCTCCTTGAGGATGTTTATATGGTCATTCCTCCTGGTTTTGGCAGACAGGGGGAGTCTGGCAAGGTCTGCAAGTTGCACAAGTCACTATATGGATTAAAGCATGCACCGAGACAATGGAACCTTAAATTGACTGAGGCATTACTTCAGCTAGGATTTGTTCAAAGTCACTATGACTACTCTCTATTTACTAAAAGAGAGAGTAAGGATTTGATAGTTGTTCTTTGTGTATGTGGATGATCTACTGGTAACTGGAAGCTGCAGTGACTTGATAGTCAAAACCATGAATGACCTTAAACTCAAATTTAAGATGAAGGATCTATGAGAATTGAAGTTCTTCCTTGGAATTGAGTTTGCCAGAACCAAGGAGGGGTATGTCATGAACCAGCGCAAATATGCTTTGGAGCTTATCTCATAAATGGGATTAAGTGGTGTTAAACCTATTCATACACCGCTGGATCCAACTATGAGACTAACATCTATTGAGTATGACTCACATATACAAGATACAAACACTATAGAAAGAGATAAACCTTTGGCAGATGTTGGCAGATATCAAAGACTTGTAGGTAGGTTATTGTATCTAACTATGACCAGAGTGGATATTTCTTTTGCAGTACAAGTTTTGAGCCAGTATATGCATGCCCCTAAGAAATCTCACATGGAAGCTGCACTTAGGGTAGTCAGGTATATCAAGTCAGCACCTGGATTAGGCCTGTTCATGCCCTCCCAAAGTTCAGAGTTACTGACAGTTTACTGTGACTCAGACTGGGGCACCTGTGTGCAAACAAGAAGATCGGTTACTGGATACTTGATGAAGTTTGGTGGTGCTCTTGTGTCCTGGAAATAAAAAAAAACAGGAGACTGTAGCTAAAAGCTCTGCAGAAGCTGAATTCAGGAGTATGACATCCACCGTGGCTGAGATTACTTGGCTTACTGGCTTATATAGTGAACTAGGAGTGAAGATCAAACAACCAGTTGATCTATTCTGTGACAGCAAAGCTGCAATACAAATTGCAGCCAATCCCATCTTCCATGAGAGAACTAAACACTTTGACATTAATTGTTACTTTGTTAGAGAGAAGCTACTCAAAGGAATGATAAAGACTCGTCATGTATCTACAAGAGAGCAGCTGACAGATTTACTTACAAAAGGTTTATGGAAAGCTTCACACTCACATCTAATGTCCAAGCTGGGATTGAAAGACATATTTCAACCATCAGCTTGAGGAGGGGTGTTATGAATATGAGGAACTGAAAGTTAGTTAGTATGAACAGTGAATCTGGAAAAGTTAGTTACAGAGTTTGTTACAATATTAGTTAGAGTAAACTGTGGTTAAGTTAGATTAACTAGATCATATAGCTATAGTTAGTACACACTATAGATATCTGAGTTTAGATATTTTTGTATAGATGAGATTCATTGTTTGATAAATAGAAGTTACAGTTTTTTTTTCTCTCTGTTAATGGACTGTTAATTCAGAGATCTCCATAGTTAAATTCTTCACAAAGCATGTTGATGTTATCTCTGGGAAAAAATGATAAAATGTAATCAGATTTGTTGCCGTAAAATGCAAATTAGGCAGAAGAAGCATTATGGTGTGTTTTCTAGTTATCCGTTCAATTAGCTAATTATGGATCTACAAGTGTACAGGATAAACCATCGTGAAATCAAGATAGATGAGCCACTTACTCCACAATATACCTTCATGATGGTAACTTAGCAGAGACTTGATGTGTTGTATCTCTGTTTATACATATTCCAAACTCTTTTTGCAAGCGATCTACCAAATGAACGCAGAAAATAAATGTAGGAATAAACGGTCCTAACCATTGGTTCTAAGGTGAATCATTTGCGGTACCCGATGTTGAACCTGATTCATAACAATTATTGATGAATCAATATGTACAATAGACACAAAGTTTAACACTACAACTTTCAAACTTACCTTTTTCAAACGCATTAAAAGGATAAGTCAATTTTTGCTTTCGGTCAACCACAGTTGATGAAGAAAGAGCTCCACGGTCAGTAACTACATAATGAGAGTGTAATGTTATTCTTTATCTGAGATGGATATATATGGCAGACAAAGGAATAATTTAACTAAAGTTTCATGTTAGTGCTAATCAATATATAGTTCAAACCCTTTCGAAGGTTAAAGCAGATGCATTTGAGGTGACTAATGTGAAACTTGATTTAACACAAATGTCTGTCAAATGAATACAGACAACAAATATAGGAATAAATGGTCGACAAAGATTAACAAGCTTATATTTTTCAAAAACTGCAGAGGGATGGACAATTTTTTTTCCTTTCTAGTACAGCATAATTTTTTTTTTTTAAAGCGTGACTATGATTTAAGGTAGGAATGTTAATTTGGAGGCATATGAATGGAGAAGAGAAATTCGTTATTTTTAGTTTACTGAAGTAACAACTTTAAAGCTAGAGTGCGTGGAAGAATCCATATTTGAGGTCCACTGTCCTAAGCTCCAACTATTTACATATGCCCAATTTTTCAATGTATCAAATTGATTAGTAGCTATTTTCTTAATTCCCATTTAATTTTTCTATTCTTTCATTTCATTTTGCATTTCCATCCGACACCAAAACCAAAATTTAGAGGGAAAGAGTTATTAATGTTTTCATAGATGTTTGACGACCAAGTACTTCGAAATTATAAGCAAAAGTAACTTAAAATTATGTGGAAAAGCAAGCTAAATCTTTCATTGAAAAAAGCATCCGATAAAAAAAAAATTGAAATTAAAATTAAAGACAATCTCAAATATAAATTAAAGTGATAATATGAAAATAGAGTATAAAGTAAAGAAAGAACAGTAGAAAACTCTGACCTGTTAACTGTACAGCCATCGAATGTAAATTGAGCAGCAATTTCAGCAACAGAACACCCAAAACTAAGTAAAAACGCAGGGAAGAAGCATAATACGGAAATATGAAAATTTAAACCCACCACAATCTCAAATGTGAAGTACACAGTAAGTATAAGGCTGAGTTAATATCACTCAATTTTGAGAAATTATCTTGTAAAGTCATTAAACTTTATTTTGTATCAATAAAATCACTCAACTTAAGTATTTATATCAATAAAATCACTCAATTTAGATATTTGTATCAATAAAATCACTCAATTTAGATATTTGACAAAATAAATTATTTTTTTATGCCACGTTCATTATTAAAATAATAAAAAACCATCGATTCCAACGTTTATGCATTGATGATCAATCGAAATTTGTCCCGAACCTCACTAATTTAAACATTGAAGTTTTCAGTCAAAACTCACATATAAGTTGAAACGTCCAGAAACCTAATGAAATAATCCCTACGTACGGCAGTTTGAAGTCGGTGCAGAATGCAGATAAAAAAAGCATATAAAATGCATAAGTAGTAATATAATAGGTATAATTAAAAAAAATAAAAATGGAAACAAACAAAGTTGAGGTGGTGGGGTTTTATTTTTTAATCTTAGAAATGAGAGTTGTAGAGCGATTAAAAATATGTAGAATTGAGCCATTTATTTATTATTTTGTGATAAAAATAATTTAATTTGTTATATTAAATTTATTTTAATAATAAGAGTTCTGGTTTATTTACGTATTATTTTAATAATGAACATGATATAATAAAATAATTTATTTTATCATGTCAAATTTAATTATTTTAATAATAAATTTAAGTGAGTGATTTCATTGATATAAATGTTTAAGTTGAGTGATTTTATTAATACAAAATAAAAATAACTTTGTTTAGATAAATTCTCCAAATTGAATAATCTTTTAAAATATTAACTCGTATAAGGCCCAGCACAATCTCAAATGTAAAGCAATAATCTGAAAACATAAGATGCAAAAAAAATAGGGTGAAATAGTGGGAAGTTTTAACTTTTTCCAGAAGAATGAAAAAGCATGCAAGAAAGTAAAAGGAATGGCGGAAGTGAAAAGTTTCCTAGGGAAAAGGCACTACATACACGTGTAGTTTAATGAAGACACGCACCAAATCAGATAAAGTAGTAAGTGAAGGTTAAATTTCAGATTAGAACGAAGTTCCTCTGTTTGTAATTAAGCAAGTTCCTCTGTTTGTAATTTTGGAACTTGACTTCAAGCTGCTGATATTCCCTTCTATATTATAGAGTAAATAAATATAACATGTTCAAATATTATATAATTGCGACATTTCTTAAAAAAACAAAATATCATACCAAATATCAAATCATACTAAATTTGGTTTAATATGATAACAATATAATCTATTTTTAATTATCGAAAATCAAAATTATCGAACTACATCTGCATGCCCGCCCCTACTTTCAGTGTACATATACTAAATACAAAAGCCCGGACAAGTTCGGACACAATATATATTATTTTATTTTTTTAAATTTTATAATTTATTGTTAATTATTTTTATAATATTTTAAATGTACTTTTTAAATAATATAAGTGACACATATGATATTTTGTGAGTCCTAATTTACAAATAGCCGCAATAAATTTAAAATAACTAAATTATCCTCGAACTCAAATTTTATTTCCAGAAAGCACACACGGAAAGAGTTTAGCAGTGAGAAGAATGCGGTATTATGTATGTCGATTAAGTTGTCAACCTAATAGCCTCCCATTATATAGGTAAGAGAAGCTGCTATGTTGTG